>OX637645.1:7212258-7812258 GCA_951802225.1 Euspilapteryx auroguttella
CTTATTTGAAAACCTCTCATTTTTTCGAAAAGAAAAATTGAGTTATGTTAAGCTCCATCTCCATCTACCAGCCGGCTCGGCATCGCACGGAATCGTACGGCCGCATACGGCTGTCGAAACAATATGTCCGCCGCCCGTTATCCAGCTGATGTCATTGACTTTGTAATATAGACTTTAAAACCTATAACAAGATTTAAACCATTATGTAATTAATTTATTTTATTTGGATCACCAACAGTTTTTCAAAATACGTGCTTTAATAAAACAATTGTAATAAAAGTAGGTATGCAAACCCAATTAGTTTCGTTTGAAGATGAAAAATCCGTTTCTGTTAAGCATCGGACATAATCGCGACGTCGGCATACCGACGAAGGTGCCCAAAACATAGACTTTAAGCCCGCGTACGTTTTTTTCGTTGGTAATTAAAAAATATGTTGCGCTTGTGATTATCAATACATTGTATAAAACTCAAATTTAAAAACCCCCGACCCAGTCAGACCCCTCATCAACTTAAGTAGAACTAGAGCTAATCATCTTAAAAATATCATGGTTACCGTAACATATACTTTCAATATCATTGAAGTAACACTGTACCAAATGTTTAATTGATAGGACAAATGGAAGGTGGTTAGATCCTCTCATCCATTATTCAAGAGCTGATCATCTTCAAACGGCAGATCAGGTCATGGTTACCTTACCATATACTTTCTTTATCATAGATGTAACATGGTACCAAATTTCAAATCGATCGGACATAAGGAAGCTAGTTAGATCCTCTCATCCATTATTCAAGAGCTGATCATCTTCAAACGGCAGATCAGGTCATGGTTACCTTACCATATACTTTCTTTATCATAGATGTAACATGGTACCAAATTTCAAATCGATCGGACATAAGGAAGCTAGTTAGATCCTCTCATCCATTATTCAAGAGCTGATCATCTTTAAACGGCAGATCAGGTCATGGTTGCCTTACCAAATACTTTCTAAAACATAGATGTAACATGGTACCAAATTTCAAATCGATCGGACATAAGGAAGCTAGTTAGATCCTCTCATCCATTATTCAAGAGCTGATCATCTTCAAACGGCAGATCAGGTCATGGTTACCTTACCATATACTTTCTTTATCATAGATGTAACATGGTACCAAATTTCAAATCGATCTGACATAAGGAAGCTAGTTAGATCCTCTCATCCATTATTCAAGAGCTGATCATCTTCAAACGGCAGATCAGGTCATGGTTGCCTTACCAAATACTTTCTAAAACATAGATGTAACATGGTACCAAATTTCAAATCGATCGGACATAAGGAAGCTAGTTAGATCCTCTCATCCATTATTCAAGAGCTGATCATCTTCAAACCGCTGATCAGATCTTCATCAGACATGGCTAAGAACACTCGGCTTGAAATTATCTATGACACAAAAAAAAACTAAACGAAAATCGGTTCAGCCGTTTGGGCTCTACGATGCCACAGACAGATACAAAGACAGACAGACAGACATACAGACTGATACACACGTTAAAATTATAACACCCCTCTCTGAATTTTTCGTTCGGGGGTTAAAAATAATGTCGCTTCCCGCGTCCCTCATGTCCCTTTGTATGCTTAAATATTTAAGCTATTAATTATAACTATGCAAAGGATTTGATGAGGTATTTTTTAATGTTAGATCCAAGACGAAGGTTTCTAAAATATACATGCACAATATAAATATAGGTATAGGTTAGGCGGTACGAAGTTCGACGGGTCGACTAGTTATAACTAAGATAGTGACTGTTCTGAATATATAAGACAGTAAAGTATGAGTCCCGTTCTATTATCTAAAACGTTTCCTCCTGGCTGCAGTTGTCGGGCATAGCGTTGGACGCGGACTGCCCGGCGGGAATGGCGTGCGCGTTCGAGCGTCTGCGGCGCGTGTCGCACCTGCCCGCCGTGCGCGCCGTGCTGGCCCTGCGCGCCGCGCGCTGGGGGCTGGCCGAGCCCGCCGCGCAGCCGCCCGCGCCGCGTGAGTCTACACCTGCACACACACACACACACAGCGTCTGCGGCGCGTGTCGCACCTGCCCGCCGTGCGCGCCGTGCTGGCCCTGCGCGCCGCGCGCTGGGGGCTGGCCGAGCCCGCCCCGCAGCCGCCCGCGCCGCGTGAGTCTACACCTGCACACACACACACACACAAACAGCGTCTGCGGCGCGTGTCGCACCTGCCCGCCGTGCGCGCCGTGCTGGCCCTGCGCGCCGCGCGCTGGGGGCTGGCCGAGCCCGCCGCGCAGCCGCCCGCGCCGCGTGAGTCTACACCTGCACACACACACACACACACACACAAACAGCGTCTGCGGCGCGTGTCGCACCTGCCCGCCGTGCGCGCCGTGCTGGCCCTGCGCGCCGCGCGCTGGGGGCTGGCCGAGCCCGCCGCGCAGCCGCCCGCGCCGCGTGAGTCTACACCTGCACACACACACACACACACACACAAACAGCGTCTGCGGCGCGTGTCGCACCTGCCCGCCGTGCGCGCCGTGCTGGCCCTGCGCGCCGCGCGCTGGGGGCTGGCCGAGCCCGCCGCGCAGCCGCCCGCGCCGCGTGAGTCTACACCTGCACACACACACACACACACAAACAGCGTCTGCGGCGCGTGTCGCACCTGCCCGCCGTGCGCGCCGTGCTGGCCCTGCGCGCCGCGCGCTGGGGGCTGGCCGAGCCCGCCGCGCAGCCGCCCGCGCCGCGTGAGTCTACACCTGCACACACACACACACACACAGCGTCTGCGGCGCGTGTCACACCTGCCCGCCGTGCTGGCCCTGCGCGCCGCGCGCTGGGGGCTGGCCGAGCCCGCCGCGCAGCCGCCCGCGCCGCGTGAGTCTACACCTGCACACACACACACACACAGCGTCTGCGGCGCGTGTCACACCTGCCCGCCGTGCTGGCCCTGCGCCCCGCGAGCTCTTAAATAATATTGAAATTAAGCTCTATTCAGTAGTGATAAGAAAAAATCATAATTTCCGTATATGTGTACAGAAACGAACGGTTCGTGGGTTGGTGGTAGCGGAGGGGCGGGCGCGATCGGCCCCACGGAGGGCTACCTGGCGGATGGGCACGCGCTCAGCGCCGAGGAGCGCGCCTTCCTGCAGAGCCACCTGCCGCCGCCCGCCGATAAGACTCCGCCCGGGGACGTCATGTGAGTGCCCCACTACACACGCTAACACGCTACACACGCTACACAAACAACAGAGCTCTTCTCATCCTTGAGAACCAACTACCTGACACTACACATACAATACCTATAGTGCCACCAACTTAGTTGTTAAGTTCAGGTAATGTATTTCGTTCAAACAAGTTTTTAGTTTCGAGCATTTTTAAGAATCCATTCAATAGGTGTAGCGCATTCTAAGTATATTGTTTGAAAAGTGTAAATGGCGGTTATATTGTATTGTGTTCCCGCAGCGAGGAGCTGGACGAGGACGGCTGGGACATGGACGCCGAGATGCAGGCCGGCTTCCTCGAGTTCCTCAAGATGTCCAACCAGATCAAGCGATAGCCGCCTCCAGCGCGCGCTACCGCCCTCATCTATTATTACAACAACAAAAAAAAAACAAAAAACTTATATAAAATCGTTTAAAAAATTGATAGCATAATATTAAGATTAAGATTTATGAAGACACGACCCGAATTAGGAATTCAAACACTAAACGAAACTGTTCTTCGCAAGTAGAAAGTGAGGGTTCCGTAGTCAAAATATTAAATATTATTAATTTACTTATTTTCCGTATGTAGGCCGTATTAAAAGTCGTCAGTAACGAATTACAGTAACTCTATGTATCTATAATTGTTTAATCAGTAAAAAATTGTCTGTCGACGTAAAAAGCTCATAAATGTAAAATTAAAAAGTTTATAAACCTAAGCAGATTTGAAAAAGTAACACTGAATAAAATTTAATAAAATAAGTTATTTAATAAACCAAAAATTTTGTTTATTCGATACGGAACCCTATTATATACGCTTGGTCAACTTTTTTATTTCGAAAATAATAAACATTTTTTTATATCTATACCAATATTATAAAGAGGAAAGATTTGTTTGTTTGTTTGTTTGTTTGTAACGAATAGGCTCCAGAAATACTGAACCGATTTGAAAAAATCTTTCACTGGTAGGAAGCTACATTAACCCCGAGTGTCATAGGCTATATAAGATTTTCAAAAAAATTAGGGATCCTTACCTAAACTCAAATAATGTAACCCAAGGTGCAATATTTTTTCCGTTGGTTACATATTTTGACAGGTGGTTTGTTGTTGTTGTTTGTTTTTTATTCGGCCATTCTGGCCAGTCAAAAGAACATAGTCTATAGAGCCAAGTCTTTTGTAGTATCTTATATTCTATGGCGTAACGAAGTAAGCCGGGAAAGCTCGTAATATATAAACTGATAATTCAATCCACACCACAGCTCAAACCACATAAGATAGAGACTCAAATGTACGTATTTTGTTATTTCTAATTTAATTGCACTGCAATTTCACATAATAATATGAATTATTGTTGTATTATTCCTCTTTATTAAAATCCTTCATTTAAATTAACAAGGAAAAAAGGCAAATACAACAGAAACTTTCTAGAAGAAAATTAAACTCAAATTTATAATATTCTGGGGTAGGGAAGGTAAAAGCAAATAATTTTTTTTTACAAAAAATAAACTGACACATAGAGCAACTGAACACTTCCTCTTTTTAAACCTTCACCTGAATTTTACAAATACTTATTTTAAAATCGCATGTTCGGTTCAGCCAAACGCGAGATCATTATATTTGTGTTTATTTTTCTCTTTTACCAGTCACGTAAAATTATTACAGTGTACCTACTCTTGAGTTGGCGGCTTGCTACCGCACCAACTAGCTTTACTGGATATGTTATATCAATAAAAAATCATGAATTCAAAAATATCAAATAGATTATCAGTTTCAGAATTTGCCTATTGTCGTGTAGCTACTAGTGTGGTGTAGTTAAATTAAGGGGGTCACACGGTGCGAAACTAGCGCCACTTCCGATAAATAATCAAATTGCATTGCATGCAAATTCAGTTTGTTTGTACCCTGTATTTATTAATGTACTTTTGTATTGTATGCAATAAAGTGTTTTCTATTCTATTCTATAATTATATATTCTAAACCATGGCCTAAATCAAAAATATGCTTCAATGACGCCCTAGAGAATCTTGCTTAAAATTATAAGGGCTCTGTTGTGTAGCTCTGAGGATAATGATTTTAGAAAATTAAATATTCTATGTTGCCTAAAGTGGCCACTTTTAGTTTCACAAAATAATATTTTAGGATTATTATCTACTGTCGATGTCTTTTGGTGGTTTACATATACAGGGTGGCCCATAAGTCCTTTGAATTTTAAATTTCGAATAAAATTCAAACGGTGCGCAAGAATGGCGCGCGGGGTACAGGGGAAGCACTAACGGTCATTCGGAATTTAGTCGCCATGGAGCGTTTCACTGGTGCGGACCGTGCTTTTTGTGTGCGCGAGTTTTATCGCAACAATAATTCTGCTACCGTTGCGCGGCGTAAATTTCGAGAACCCAAACTGTCACTTTAGGGCTATGTAAGGGCCTTTCATGTTTGCGATTTGGATTTTCGCAACTCCAGTAGCGACAATTCTGCTTGTTGACATGGCTGTTGATGTGGAAGTGAGCCTCATCAGAGAATAACACGTTATTAAACGATGTACGCCGCGTAACGGTAGCAGAATTAATGTTGCGATAAAACTCGCGCACACAAAAAGCACGGTCCGCACCAGTAAAACGCTCCATGGCGACTAAATTCCGAATGACCGTTAGTGCTTCCCCTGTACCCCGCGCGCCATTCTTGCGCACCGTTTAAATTTTATTCGAAATTTAAATTTCAAAGGACTTATGGGCAACCCTGTATAAGTTATTAATTTTTTTAACTTATTTCTTTTTTTAATTAAGTGGAACTTTTCAATTATCACGTAAGCATCTCGTATTGCATGAACAAAATGGCTTTTCTCATAGACTAAAATGTAAACAAGACTTACAGTTCTATTTAAATTGTTATCAAGTGCCAGTGCATTTAATATTTTAATTGTGAATATTATTTTGATTAATTTAGGTTATAAATCATTTTGACTGCATTATAATGTTTCGCCATTATAATCACTTGTAGGGCATTAAGTGAGAGCCATTTTCTTGTTTACATTTTATCTGTGTAAGTAGGTACGTATATCTTAAAATAATAATATTTAGTGATCTCATTATTTCTCCATTTATTTTTTTCATAATCGTGACAATTTGAAATTCTGGCTTTAAGGGCTTGCACGGTGCGAAACTAGCGCCACTTCCAATAAATAATTAATATCTTCTAAACTATGTCCGGAAAAAAAATGTGTCTTTGACTCCCTAGATAATTTTACTTAGAATTATTTAGGCCCTGTTATGTAGCTTTAGGTTCAAAATCTAAGGAATAAACTGTTTGTTGCCTAAAGTGGCCACTTAAGTTTCTTAAGCGTTTATTTCTAAGATAATTATCCTTAAAGCTACGCAACACGGTCTTAAAAATTCTAGGCAAGATTATGTAGCTAGGAAGTCAAAGACGCATATTTTTGATTTCAGCCACGGTTTAGAAGAAAATAATTATTTATCAAAGTGGCGCTAGTAACGCACCCGTTCGCCCCTTAAAAGAGATAAAATATCCATAGTTTATAATCATTCATTATTAAAATAATTGTTACTTTATTAGTTTTGAATTATGTTTTTTTTTTACACTTCGAGTCTTTAGTCAATCATTAATTATTGTTTTGTCTTCGTTCACGCTGTAGAAGCATTGTATTCAAACAAACTTCGGCACATATTGTGATGTGTGTGTTACATCATGGGCTACTAATGCAATGTTCTTCAAATTATTATTTCACAATTATTTAAAATATTATGATTCTATGCCAATTGTTTTGCTTGCAGGATATGTATAGAAATCTGACAATCTAGATACAATGAAAGGAATGTCCTTTCTTGCTAAAAATATGCCAGTTTTACGAACTCGAGAAGACCAATTCATGTTGAATGAGCGCGGACACGTGTCCGAATGTCCATCCTTACTCAGCACGCTTTCAGGATTTATTTATTTCATTGAAGCAACTAGGAGAAGTTTGTAATATTTCATTGTATTTTTGTTGCAGTGATATTATGAATGTTATAAGAATAAATGGATATTTTAATAAAAGTCATTTAAATAAACAAAATCGTGTTTCTATTAAAATCTTTCTGTAGAAATCGCCAACGTCTCGCTCCGTTTATGATAAAAATATAAATATACAGTGTGTCCGGGGAAAACATAATTTTAAGGGTGTATTCTATGATCAATTTCATCGATGAAAACACCCCATATGGGGGGTCGCAGCCTCACCCCCCCCTCAGTATGATGTTTTTAATTTTTTTTTTTGCAAAAGTCGACCCCGCCTACTTTTAAATTCACAGTTAAAGATCTAAGGCTCACAGAACCTTCATTAAGGTCTTGATCGAAGGCTAAGTAGTTAGGCTACCTAAGTTACTAACAAAATAACCAAGTATTGTTTTTACTTTTTTTTTTAAATGATAAACCAAAAAAAAAATTTTTTTTTTGTACATTTTTTACGGTTTTTCAAAGTTTTCACAAAAAAATGCAGATACTTTTTTTTATTTTTTGTGTTTTATTGTTAGCTTTTGAGTTGTTCTCCAAATTGGTATTAGATTTATTTCTCTACGTCTATTACTTCAGAAATTATCAACTACCAAAGAGACCCTTTGCTTTTACCTTTTAATTTAAGATTTCAGTTTAAGCCACTTTTATTAAAAAATAAAGTCAAGATTTAATTCTTTTGTTAGTTATTTTGGTAGCCTACCTACTTAGCCTTCGTACAAGACCTAAATTAAGAGTCCTTTTACGCGAACAGTGGCGCCACTCTTAAAAAAAAAATATTTTCTAAAGTAAGGCTTTTCAGACAAAAGTGCTCCCTTGTGCATAAAATCTTGGTCCCTATTATTTTTTTAGTATTAAAAATAATATGTAGGTTTACAATATTTATTTTCTACTGTTTGTTGCTAAAAGTGGCCACTTTAGGTTTATACTGTTTCATGTATTACTGTTTGTTCCTAAAAGTGGCTACTTTTAGCAAAAAACAGTAATACATAAACATTCTAAACCTAGATATTATTTTAAATACTTAAAAAAATACTAGGGACCAAGATTTTATGCACAAGGAGCACTTTTTTCTGAAAAAAAGCCTTACTTTGGAAAACATTTTTTTTTCTAGAGTGGCGCCACTGTTCGCCTAAAAGGACTCTTAATTTAGGTCTTGTACGAAGGCTAAGTAGGTAGGCTACCAAAATAACTAACAAAAGAATTAAATATTGACTCTATTTTTTAATAAAAGTGGGTTAAACTGAAATCTTAAATTAAAAGGTAAAGGCGAAGGGTCTTTTTGGTAGTTGATAATTTCTGAAGTAATAGACGTAGAGAAATAAATCTAATACCAATTTGGAGAACAACTCAAAAGCTAACAATAAAACATAAAAAATAAAAAAAAAGTATCTGAATTTTTTTGTGATAACTTTGAAAAACCGTAAAAAATTTACAAAAAAAAATTTTTTTTTTGGTTTATCATCTTTAAAAAAAAAAAGTAAAAGCAATACTTGGTTATTTTGTTAGTAACTTAGGTAGCCTAACTACTTAGCCTTCGATCAAGACCTTAATGAAGGTTCTGTTAGCCTTAGATTTTTAACTGTGAATTTAAAAGTAGGCAGGGTCGACTTTTGCAAAAAAAAAAATTAAAACATCATATTGAGGGGGGGGGTGAGGCTGCGACCCCCCATATGGGGTGTTTTCATCGATGAAATTGATCATAGAATACACCCTTAAAATTATGTTATAACTTCCCCGGACACACTGTATATTATTTTAGTCAAGGAGAAAAATGGAAATTAAACACAAACAAATGAGTATGGGCAATTTGGAATACCGGCCAATAGAAATGAGTGGAACATGTTTAGATTGGGATACAGTAGGGTGGCGGGCTAGGAAGCCGTAACAGATTTGTCGTTACGGCTCGTGTTACGCCGAACGTGTCCGCCACTGTACATCAATATGTACTATGGAGATTAATTTTTATCAACATCAATAAATAGGCCATTAATATTTATAATGGTTTGACTATAACTTATACAAAATTTAAAGAGCAGGAGTAAAATTAAGTAAGAGAGGAGCGGCAGTAGGAGAGCGTAAGGCAATGTTTGATGATAATGATATTTAAACAATTAAATATTTATTTCAAATCTTGTGTTTGTATTTATTACTTTAATAGATGAAAAGAAAAAGTAACGATTTCTCATCTATACCAATATTATAAAGAGGAAAGATTTGTTTGTTTGTAACGAATAGGCTCCGAAAATACTGAACCGAATTAAAAAATATTTCACTGGTAGGAAGCTACACTATCCCCGAGTGACATAGGCTATACTAGATTTTCAAAATAATAAGGGATCCTTACTTAAACTTGAATATGTAGCCCAAGCTGCATTTTTTACCAGTTGTTTACATATTTTGACAGTTGGTGGGTGTTGTACTAAATAGTCAGAGATTCAAAGTGAAATAACTCAGATAATACATCTCTGAAACATGCGACCTAGTGCATACGCAAAGGCATAAAAATACCTTTCTTTGCATTAAATCACTCATAGCTATTGCAAGGTATACTATTTGCCCATCCTCCTTTTATTGTAGTTACAGGTAGGTATGCACCTACACCAAATATTTATTAAAAAAAACCTCGGTATAAATGCAGCATACAGATAGGTATATATTAACGAATATCACATCAGTATCACCCTTTTTATACGATAATAATAAATCTTATCCCTAAAATTATAAAGAGAAGATTTTTATATACCTACTTATAGATTTTTTTTTGTTTGAATCTAATAGGCTCCGAAATGAATGGACCATTAAGAAATATTATTTAGCCATTAGAATCCTACATCATCCCCGTTATTAAAAAATAGTCTCAAACATTCTGAATAGCACTTAAGCTATATGTTATTCAAAATATTGTTAAACTTATAATTGGGCGGCGGTAAGAAGTTTGTCGTGTCAGTCTTAAACAATAAAAATCAATTCTGTTTAAACATCAGGTAAAACCTTATACGGATTGAGAATACCATTTGGGTCCATTAAATTTTTGAGCTCTTTCATCAGTTTGATCGCGGACGCGTCTTTACTGAAGTGGAGGTAGTTCCTCTTGCGGAAGCCGATGCCGTGCTCGGCGCTGATGGAGCCCTGCAACTTGGCCACTTCCTCGAAGATGTATGGTTCTATTAGAGCCACCACTTCCTTGGTGTATTCGGGAACTGTCACGTTAATGTGTATGTTGCCGTCACCTGGGTGGAAAGTAGTTCAGTTCTAAGTACCTACCACAGAATACCCATTAGTACAAGCACAGCTGCGAACACATAAAGTACAATCTAGCTCACTGCTATTACTCTCTCACTCTATTCTCAATAGCCGCAATGCATATTCATAGAATAATGACCCGTGCCACTTCGCGAGAGCGCGTCTTTTAGTATCACTAACGGCACCGAGGAGAACTTGGCGCGAATATGAAAAATAGTAAGCCAGGCCTTGTAACACTCACCAACGTGTCCGTACCCGAGCACGCGGGAGCAGCGCGGGCCCAGGCGCGCCCGCAGCCGCGGCACCAGCTATCCTGTAGTTCCACTCACTGACATGTCCGTACCCGAGCACGCGGGAGCAGCGCGGGCCCAGGCGAGCCCGCAGCCGCGGCACCAGCTATCCTGTAGTTCCACTCACCGACATGTCCGTACCCGAGCACGCGGGAGCAGCGCGGGCCCAGGCGAGCCCGCAGCCGCGGCACCAGCTATCCTGTAGTTCCACTCACCGACATGTCCGTACCCGAGCACGCGGGAGCAGCGCGGGCCCAGGCGAGCCCGCAGCCGCGGCACCAGCTATCCTGTAGTTCCACTCACCGACATGTCCGTACCCGAGCACGCGGGAGCAGCGCGGGCCCAGGCGAGCCCGCAGCCGCGGCACCAGCTATCCTGTAGTTCCACTCACCGACATGTCCGTACCCGAGCACGCGGGAGCAGCGCGGGCCCAGGCGAGCCCGCAGCCGCGGCACCAGCTATCCTGTAGTTCCACTCACCGACATGTCCGTACCCGAGCACGCGGGAGCAGCGCGGGCCCAGGCGAGCCCGCAGCCGCGGCACCAGCTATCCTGTAGTTCCACTCACCGACATGTCCGTACCCGAGCACGCGGGAGCAGCGCGGGCCCAGGCGAGCCCGCAGCCGCGGCACCAGCTATCCTGTAGTTCCACTCACCGACATGTCCGTACCCGAGCACGCGGGAGCAGCGCGGGCCCAGGCGCGCCCGCAGCCGCGGCACCAGCTATCCTGTAGTTCCACTCACCGACATGTCCGTACCCGAGCACGCGGGAGCAGCGCGGGCCCAGGCGAGCCCGCAGCCGCGGTACCAGCTATCCTGTAGTTCCACTCACCGACATGTCCGTACCCGAGCACGCGGGAGCAGCGCGGGCCCAGGCGCGCCCGCAGCCGCGGCACCAGCTATCCTGTAGTTCCACTCACCGACATGTCCGTACCCGAGCACGCGGGAGCAGCGCGGGCCCAGGCGAGCCCGCAGCCGCGGCACCAGCTATCCTGTAGTTCCACTCACCGACATGTCCGTACCCGAGCACGCGGGAGCAGCGCGGGCCCAGGCGCGCCCGCAGCCGCGGCACCAGCTCGTAGTAGTGCGCCAGTGGCAGCGACACGTCGTACTTGAACACGTAGCCGTCGTACAGGCCGGCCGTCGCTATGTTTTCGCGGATGTTCCATATTGACTAAACGGTAAATATGTATGCATTAAGGGTTTGCGAAAACAGTTTATCCACCCACCACAGCCACCGGGAGCCGGCAGACGCGTGATACCGACACATGTCAACATGTATATACTGGGTGTTTCTGACAAGGCGGTAATAAATCAAAGGAGGGATTCTGCTCACCATAACTAACAACTTTCCCAAAGCAACATGGATCAAAATCTCAAAAAAAATAACAGCTGTTCCATACATTGGTTCGATTAGCTGACGAGGTCAATGTACGGGACGGCTGATTTTTGTTTTGAGATTTCGACCCATGTTGCTTTGGGAAAGTTGTTAGGTATGGTGAGCAGAATCCCTCATTTGATTTATTACCGCCTTATCAGAAACACCCTGTATACTTATTGTGCTTCTCGCTAGCTATCGCTGGTATGTGTCAATTCTTCTTCCGCCCACTGCAGGGCGAGTGCCTCTCCAATTATTTTCCAGTTCGCTACATCGAATCGGCTGTCAGTCTCATCTCATCCATGTCTCCCTAGCAACCGTCTTTATATATCTCGGTCCATTATTTATGTCGGTATCTTGCGCTCGGTGCAATCTCAAAAAAGTTTAAGGCCACTCTGTCTCAAGTCATGTAAGTAAGTTGTAAAAAAAATGCTTGAATTAGGTTAGCTTTGCAAATATAATAAAGAAACTAGCAAGCGCAAGGTTTAAATCTGTGTTTAAATAAGTTTCGTGCATTTACCATCATTTTAGCCGGCTCTGAAGTGACAGTCCCGTCCAGTATGAGGCCGCTGCTCATCTCCTTCTCGAGGAAATTGTTCAACTTCTCACTGTCGTGCGTCTCGTCGCTGCCGTGCGTCTCTATGAGCACGTAGAACGGGAAGTCTCCTATCGGTTGACTGGAATCAACATACGTATGTTTATTATACTTATCTTCGTATGGCCCAAAAATTTACAGTGTTTCTCTGCTGTATTCAATATATTATTATAATCCTTCCTCTAAAATAACCATATTAACAACCTAATACAAATCCGTTGCGTAGTTTTAATGGTCTAAGCATACCATACATACAGACAGCTGGAAGCTAATTTATTTTATAATAGGTATGTAGTGATTTTTAAGACAGTAGATGTTAATATTATTAATGACATTATCATTAAAACTGGACATTGTTAATTAAATTATATAAACTTCGTTAAACGCTAGTCCGTGAGAAGTTAAAATTTAAAATCTATTGCGATTTTTTATTATTAAAATACTTATTATTATAAAAAGATTTCAACATAAATATATAGGTATACTAGTCGACCCGGCGAACTTCGTACCGCCGAACCTATTACTATGTGGTGCATGTATTATTATACTTATTAACCTTCCTCTTGAATAACTCTATATATAAAAAACGCATCAAAATCCGATGCATAGTTTTAAAGCATATAGGGACAGACGCGGGAAGCGACTGTTTTATTTATACTATGTATTGAAATAGTAAAGTATATGTATAGGTAAGTACTTAGTAGTACCTATTCTATTTAACAGATTGAAATTAATACTGTGTCATACAATATAATGTTATTGTCTCTACCTCAGCTAGTAGCTACATTATATCAGCTCATGACAAGGTTATCAAAAGTTGTAAGCATTTTCCTTACAATCATGTATCGTGTTTATTATTTGATTAAAAATACTGTACGAAAACTGTTTTGTAATGATAGACAAAACTTGAGGGATATTTTGGGAGCATTTGACTATGCGGACTTACTTATATTACTTACTACATTTAATTAAACAAAACTAGCCCCTAAAACCTGACGGCGACTTCCACTGATCCACACAACCGGCCCGCGTCCTACCCTTACCTCCAAATAATAATATGCTTAGATTCAGTTCAGATACTTATGCAGAATTACCAAACCCTTTTGCTACAAAAAGTAGTCAGGCAAAGAAATACGCAGCAAAATATAATGGTGACCAAACAGCGACACATTGAGTCAATAACCACACAACAGTAAAACAACCAAATAGGTACACTATTTAATACCACCTAATTTTACACCATTACACATGACATGACACCATGAATGACCCCATTAATGAACGACACCAGATAATGAATGACACCAAACCATAACACAGTCGCAGATATTTTAGAAAAAATATTTGACAAAATAGTGAGATGTCACAAAGTAATCCAAAAAAACAATCAATTTATTAAGAAATTTTAAAAAGAACGTCGACTGAGGGTCGCAGGCCGCATTGCAACACGTCTTTGGACCGACACAAAGCGATATGTAGATTATTTGCCACTCATGCTTGCCAGGAAGTTCCTTACTTAAGCTTGAGCGCTCTCACAGTCAAGCCAATGGACTCCGCGTCAGCCATTTCGAATGCAGACAGGATCTCTCCCAGAGACGACTTAGCGCTGCTGTACAACTTCAGTATATTGTCAAAGTCTTTTACTCCTGGAAAGTACAAGTATCTTCACTAAGATTAAGATTTTACTCTTATTATTATGCGATTAATTTAACTTCTCAATTTACTCGGATTTTGGCTTTAACACTTACTTTATATTAATATTTTTATATGAAGTTTCTTTAAAATAAACTATTTGTTGAACTCTTTTCCACATGACATTATTGTATTAAGAAGTTTTTCATATTGCCTTAAAATAGCTTAACAAACAAAATATGATATTTTTCCTTATCTCCCAAAACAAGAAGTTATATTTGGAGCCATCGATAAATAGTAGATTGTGTCACTAGGGAGCAAAGTTATATTCTTACGGCGAGGGCGCTTTTTTTTAATCCCGAGCGAAGGAGGGATTCTAGAGTAGAATCCCGAGCCTAGCTAGGGATTCTTTAGTTGAATCCCGAACGAAACGAGGGATTCAAAGTACGTCGCCGGAGCCAAAAATATATTGCTTCCGTTTGTTACACTCTACTTTTCAATGAGAGGTTTTCAATTTGACAGCTCAGAAGAAAAAAACAAGTTTTATTAAGCTGCTACCAGATGGCGCTCTGCCAGGAGCAATAGGTCAAGCTGAAATGAATGATTCAATAGCTGAAAATGAAACATAAAAATTAAAATTTAACTGAGTCAGTTACGAAGTAGGTGAAATTAAGATTTATACTTAGCAGAAAATGATCCAATCCAAAGATTCAGTCAATATTCGATCTCCCATTTCTCTTATATTGCTTTAGACACCGCCATCTACCGGCGTATTATGAAACTTTTTTTTTTCTTTTCTGTCACTTTGAAAACCCCTCATTACATATTGCTATTAATTTAAAATAAAATGAGGAATAACAACTAAATTGAAATTAAATGGTATCTAATAAGAAAACTTTGTACAAAACAAAACCATGAAATTCTAAACAATCCGTGAATTACAGGTCTCGCCACGTAACTTTGGCTCTGAGCAAAATTAAGAGGGGATTACTGCGCATGTGTACAAAATTAACGAACGATCAGAACAAATGTAAAATTAGGGGACGAATAGTATGATTGCGTGGACGCAGCACGATTAAAATAGCCAATAGAGCGCTAGCGCGCGATGCACAACCCGCCCAACCCCCCTGTAATTTCCTGACACCTGTAGCCTGATTCCCCTATTTATTTCCAGACGGTGCCGTAACGAGGCCGTCGCGATCGACCAAATCGGTATTCCCATCCTCGTCGGTGTGGCGATGTGTGGGGGAGGCCTGCGTCCAGAAGTGGACGATTTTCGGCTGAGATGGGTGGTGATGATGAACTCACTAACTCTGAGATGTCAAACCGGACGAGAGACCCGTCAGTGTGGTGATGTGTGGGGGCGGCCTACGTCCTGCAGTGGACGCCTTTCGGCTGAGATAATGATTATTATGAACTCACTAAATCTGAGATATCACACCGGACGAGAGTCGCCTAAGCAAGACCTGTCGGTGTAACGATGTGTGGGAGAACCCTGCGTCCAGCAGTGGACGTTTTTCGGCTGAGATAATGGTGATTATGAGCTCACTAACTCTGTTATGTCACACCGGACGAGAGTCGACTAAGCAAGACCCGTCGGTGTGGCGATGTGTGGGGGAGGCCTGCGTCCAGCAGTGGATGATTTTAGGCTGAATGGTGTTGATGATGAACTCACTAACTCTGAGATGTCACACCGGACGAGAGTTGCTTAAGCAAGACCTGTCGGTGTGGCGATGTGTGGAAGAGGCCTACGTCCAGCAGTGGACGGATTTTGGCTGAGATTATGATGATGGAATCACGAAACAATGCTTCCATTTATTTTAATTGTTAATTTTTTTCAATAATTCGACGTTTTCTATAGGAAAAGTTGATAAAAAAGTACTTTTGCAAAACGACCTGTCAATCGAATGATTTGACGTTTAGTCGTCGCAATCCTATCGAAACGACATTCATTTTTTTACGATAATACCGATTTACAGACCAACGACGTCTGAACGATTTAGTGTAATACGGTTCGAACGGTTCGACGGTTTTGCGATAGGAGTCGGGCCGTCGCGAAAAAATTTGAGGATGGGAATACCGATTTGGTCGATCGCGACGGCCTCGTTACGGCACCGTCTGGAAAAAAATAGGGGAATCAGGCTACAGGACGGCCCGCGGGTCGGCCTGCCAGTTCCAAATTAAAAAAGTGTGCCTAAAAAGTGTATGGAAATCCTTTTAAGGCGAGCTAACGGGGATTAAAAATTACTTTAGGCCCCGCTATGAGTCTCCTATAGAAAACAACAACTTTAGGCGCATATCTTTTTCGAATAGGTGATGAAAAAACCTTTATTCGCTCTAAAAATACTCCATTTAAAATGTTAACATTTGATGAAATCTCAGTAGAGGATAAGACGAATGATCAGACCAAAGAATCCGAGAGTGACGGCGCGCGGCAGCACGGGGCAGTGCAGCGCGGCGCGCGTGACCACGCCCAGCGCGCCCTCCGAGCCCGCGAACAGGTGCTTCAGGTGGAAGCCCGTGTTGTCCTTCTTCAGCGAGCGCAGGCAGTCGATCACTGTGCCGTCCGCTTTTACCTAACATACAGTTCCTATTCTACCTATACTTATACACGGTTTTTTTTTTATCGTAGAGGAAAATTTAACACCCGGTAGGCCTAGTTATACAGGACTGATTCCTGAAATCAATAATGAACCTTACTCATTCGAGGTACTATGAAAGTTTTTGTAAAAAAAACTAAAACCGTTGTGTAGCATCAGAGCAATAGCCTATTGTGGCATAGCTGGTGCCAGACGAGTCAGGGGTTGGAGTTGGAGGGCAATGCGCAAAGGGGCGCACAAGGAGTCCATAGGCCTTAATTTTTTTTTTTTTTAAAGACTTAGTTCTGAAAGTTTCCGCCATGATAAAAAAATGACCGTGTTTATGTTACGGTAAATGTGAATAATGCGGCAATTGTGCATAATTACCGGTAATTATAATATAATAATACTTAATCAAAACTATTTATTTTCAGACGACAAAGTCCATAGTAGTTAGTACAAAACTTAACACAAACAATTAAAAAGCTACGTTAGTCATGAAAACTTAAGTTTAAAATAAAAATAAAATAAATAAATTAAAACATTTGCTCATGTACAACACACGAGATTATTTCTTGCTGGGCATGGAGAATATTTTTTTTTTGATCCAGTGCCCAAGCAAGGGATTGTCCAGTTTCGCCGCAAATATTCGCAGTAGGCTGTTGTTAGAAAACTGTAGCCTCATTATTATGCATAATTACCGGCACTTGAGGTAAATGAAATAAACTGACTGGTTTAATCCCAGACTGGTTACAAGGATATACTGTTCTACGAGCTTTCCCGGCTAACTTCGTTACGCTATAGATTAAAAGATACTACTAAAGACTTGGCTCTATAGACTATGTTCTTTTGTCTGTCCAGAATGGGCGAATAAAGAAACAAACAACAAAAACAAACCACTTGTCAAAATATGTAAACAATGGAAAAAAATGCACCTTGGGTTACTTTATTCGAGTTTAAGGTGGTAACTCTCGCTATGGCGCGAAATTCAAATTCATTCAGTTTAAATGCATTCGCGTATGTAAAAAACCATCTCCCACATTGCAATACAACGTTTTTGGAAGACAGACCTACAGATTTTGTGTCTAAGGGGTAAAAGGCCAAAAAACAAGTTCCTTGAATATACACAAAATCGGTAACTCTGTCTTTCAAAAACGATATATCACAATGTGGGAAATAGGTTTTTACGTACGCGAATTCATTTAAACTTTATTAAAAATGAATACTTTCGCCAAAATAATAAAAACTTGAAAAAATTTGAATTTCGCGCCATACCGTGAGTTACCGCCTTAAGTAAGGATCCCTAATTATTTTGAAAATCTTATATAGCCTATCACATTATTATACACTCGGGGATAGTGTAGCTTCCTACCAGTGAAAGATTTTTTCAAATCGGTTCAGTATTTCCGGAGCCTATTCGTAACAAACAAACAAACAAATCTTTCCTCTTTATAATATTGGTTTAGATTAATAGCTAGGTGTATGAATACTAAGTTATTAAAGGTACCTAATATTAATAAACTCACAGCCTCGAGGCCTAGCAAAAATCCGTGCAAGTTGCCGTATCTGAGAAGCCTTAGCCCTCCAGCATTGGTGCTGATGTTGCCGCCAATTTGGCAGGAGCCCTTCGCTCCCAGGTCCAGAGGCATTATGAGGTTTTTCTGGCGAACATAGTTATCGAGATTCTCCAAGATGCAGCCGGCTTCGCAGACTAAAATGCCTGTACAGAATTCAATATATATAAAACTCTTACGTTACTGACTGACTGAAAGACAACGTAGCGGGCTGAAATTTTGCACGTGGGTTCCTTGAGGAGTGTAGGGGAGCACTAAGGAATAATTTCCCGAAATTCCCATGGGAACGGGAGAAAATGGGATTTTTGTGTTTAGGATAAATCTGCGCGGGTGACACCGCGGTGCAGCCTCTAGTCTATCTATGTATACAGTGTGTCCGGGGAAGTTATAACTTAATTTTAAGGGTGTATTCTATGATCAATTTCATCGATGAAAACACCCCATATGGGGGGTCGCAGCCTCACCCCCCCCCCTCAGTATGATGTTTTTATTTTTTTTTTTTGCAAAAGTCGTCCCCGCCTACTTTTAAATTGACAGTTAAAGATCTAAGGCTAACAGAACCTTCATTAAGGTCTTGATCGAAGGCTAAGTAGTTTGGCTACCTAAGTTACTAACAAAATAACGAAGTATTGCTTTTACTTTTTTTTTAAAGATGATAAACCAAAATATTTTTTTTTTTTTGTACATTTTTTACGGTTTTTCAAAGTTATCACAAAAAAAATGCAGATACTTTTTTTTATTTTTTGTGTTTTATTGTTAGCTTTTGAGTTGTTCTCCAAATTGGTATTAGATTTATTTCTCTACGTCTATTACTTCAGAAATTATCAACTACCAAAAAACCATTCGCCTTTACCTTTTAATTTAAGATTTCAGTTTAACCCACTTTTATTAAAAAATAAAGTCAATTTTTAATTCTTTTTTTAGTTATTTTGGTAGCCTACCTACTTAGCCTTCGTACAAGACCTAAATTAAGAGTCCTTTTACGCGAACAGTGGCGCCACTCTAGAAAAAATAATATTTTCCAAAGTAAGGCTTTTTTTCAGAAAAAAGTCATAAGTCTCCCTTGTGCATAAAATCTTGGTCCCTATTATTTTTTTTAGTATTAAAAATAATATCTAGGTTTATTTTTTACTATTTTTTGCTAAAAGTAGCCACTTTAGGTTTATACTGTTTCATGTATTACTGTTTGTTCCTAAAAGTTACTAAAAGTGGCTACTTTTAGCAAAAAACAGTAATCCATAAACATTCTAAACCTAGATATTATTTTCAAATACTTAAAAAAAATACTAGGGACCAAGATTTTATGCACAAGGGAGCACTTTTTTCTGAAAAAAAGCCTTACTTTGGAAAATATTTTTTTTTCTAGAGTGGCGCCACTGTTCGTGTAAAAGGACTCTTAATTTAGGTTGATCTTTGAAAAACCGTAAAAAATTTACAAAAAAAATTTTTATTTTGGTTTATCATCTTTTAAAAAAAAAGTAAAGGCAATACTTGGTTATTTTGTTAGTAACTTAGGTAGCCTAACTACTAAGCCTTCGATCAAGACCTTAATGAAGGTTCTGAGAGCCTTCCTTCACTGGACAGCCATATCGAGGTGTTGCTGGGCCGAGCCCAGCGAGTGATGGCTGTCCGGGTAGCGCGTGGATATCGCACAATCTCCCGCGAGGCGGCATGCGTGATGGCGCGGAGTCTGCCATGGGACCTTGACGCGAGGGCCCTCGCGGACATCTTCCACTGGCGCGAGGAGGCGCGTGCGAGGGACCACTGGCCCACTCCGCGCGAAATAGCAGCTCGCCGGCAGGAGGCCGACGCCGCTGCAGAGGAAGTTTGGGCGCTCAGGCTGGAGAGGCCGAGCGCGGGGCACAGGACGGTGGCGGCGATCCTCCCCGTCCTGCCACAGTGGTTGCATCGGCATCACGGGGCTCTCAGCTTCCGGCTAACGCAGGTACTCTCGGGGCATGGTTGCTTCGGGAGCTACCTTGCTATGCTGGAGCGCGAGCAGTCCCCCCGATGCCATCACTGTGACTGCCCTGAAGATACGGCCCAGCACACCTTGGAGGTGTGCCCAGCCTGGGCGACTGAAAGAGCGGCTCTCAGGGCCACCATTGGGCAGGACCTCTCCCTGCCGGCCGTGGTGCGAACTATGGTCGGCGGCAGAGAGGCCTGGGCGGCGGTCGTCTCCTTCTGCGAAGCAGTCATGCTCGCCAAGGAGGCGGCCGAACGCGAGAGGGAGGCGGCGAACCCGGCCAGACGGCGAGTTCGTCGCCGCGGCGGTGCGAGACCTTGAAGCGCCGCCGCACGCCCTGCAGTACCGGGCCGAAGAATAGGACTGAGGTATCCCCTGCCTGTCGTAAGAGACGACTAAGAGGGGACCCAGGGGTCGTTGGGTGCACGAGGCGGGGGCCTCGTGTAGTCATATAACGGCCCCGAGAAGGACGGCGGAACGCGGTGTCCCGTTTCCGCCGTCGAGCGTAGGAAGAGCCATCCGCGCTCAGGGGGGACTACCTTCACCTGTCCCCCCGTGAAGAGGCTACACAGCCAATGCTGGGGGGGGGTCGCGGAGAATTCCACAGGCTTACCCGCGACCCTCCTGCTATCAGCCGAGAAGGACACCGGCGGGGTTTTAGTGGGTGCGAACCCCACATAACCCTGCGGCTCCCCCCGGGGCTGCAGGGTACTCGTTAGGAGTTTCCCCGCCTTAAAAAAAAAAAAAAAAAAAAGGTTCTGAGAGCCTTAGATCTTTAACTGTGAATTTAAAAGTAGGCGGGGTCGACTTTTGCAAAAAAAAAATTAAAAACATAATACTGATGGGAAGGTGAGGCTGCGACCCCCCATATGGGGTGTTTTCATCGATGAAATAGATCATAGAATACACCCTTAAATTTATGTTATAACTTCCCCGGACACACTGTATAAAATCCAAATACCACTGATCTACTCACGTACTCACTCACTCATCATCGCCCAGCCGAAACCGCTAAAGATAGAAAGATGAAATTTGGACAGTAGCTTCCTTACGTGACATAGGCACCCAGTAAGACGGGATTTTGGGATAACTTAACCGGTAAGCCGTATACAGGATGCAATAGTTAGTATGAAACTCCTAAACTAATGGGTTTAGAAAGTTGAAATTTACACTGTAGATTCTTTTTGCATCACCAACATCAAAAATGTTTTTTTATTTTATTTTATACGAGCTCTCCCGGCTTACTTCGTTGCGCCATATAATATGAGATACTACTAAAGACTTGGCTCTATAGACTATGTTCTTTTGACTGCCCAGAATGGGAAAATAAAAAAACGAACAACAACAACAAACCACCTGTCAAAATATGTAAACAAAGGAAAAAATATTGCACCTTGGGTTACATTATTTGAGTTTAAGTAAGGATCCCTATTTTTTTTTAAAATCTAATATAGCCTATGACACTCGGGGATAGTGTAGCTTCCTACCAGTGAAATAATTTTTAAAATCGGTTCAGTATTTCCGGACCCTATTCGTTACAAACAAACAAACAAACAAACAAACAAATCTTTCCTCTTTATAATATTGGTATAGATTTTACCCCTGAGTTCTTATACAGGGTGAAACATGTTTTTGGCTAAAATCTAAACTAATGACACTAGAGACATGACATTTTTAAAATAAACTCCTTATAATATTAAAAGCTCAAATATTATATCAAAACTGCGTTTATAAGTCCAAAAACCCATGATACAGGATGTCAAAGTTTGTATTAAAAACCGAAACCGCTAAAAAAAAAAATGTTTTTTTTTTTAGAAATAGAGATGGGTTATGTTCCTAGATTTTTCAGAGCGCTAATTACAAAAAAAAAGGGACGCAGTATACAGGATGTAAATAGTTTGTATAAAATTCCTAAACCGCTAGGTTCAGAAAGTTAAAACAAACATCATATAAGTGTTTTTTTTTTTATATATTTTGTACGTCAGTTCTTATACAGGAAGAAATGGGGGTTTTTCCCTAAAATCTAAACTAATGACACTAGAAAATTGAAATTTTCAAAATAATCTCCTTATTAAAACATCAAATAATATGATATCATTACTGCGTTTATTAGGTACCTATATAAAAGCCTTTATACAGGATGTTAAAGTTTGTACATTGCAAAACTGAAATCGTTCCCAATCTTTCTTAGAAGTCGAAATGGGTGATGTTTCTAGATTGTTGGGGGCGCTAATTACGAAAATAAAAATATATTAAAATCAAACATGGCGGACATACATTTTTAAAATGTCGATATTGTCGGCGTTTTCTAGGTTTTTGGGGTTGCTGGTAGCGAAAAAGACACGTAGGTATTTTGAAATCCAAGATGAAAAACTTCAATTTTCTTAAAAAATAATATGTATGGCATTTTACAGGGGCGCTGATTATGAATAAGAAAAAAGTGATTCTGTCATCTTGGAATGAAAATAATAAAGTACAGTGCTTTGTCTGTCACCTAGATAACCAATAGGAACTCTCTAGATCCACGAGAATAGGCAAGATAAAGTATTTAAAAATACAGGATGTAATAATATTAATAGGGGTGTAATAATAGGAAAAAGGTTTATTTAATTTCGACGGGTTACGAGACGAAATTCCTTTTCCAAGAGGACAAATCATTAGTTTCGTGAGCATAAAAGTAAGTATCGCGTTTTAATACAATATCTTATAACCCGTATCAGATATTTACACTCATCATCGCATGATAAAAATTTGGACAGTAGCTAACTTTTGTGACCCATTGAGATGGGATTTTAGGATTCTTGCTCTGGATCCGATTTACAGGATGTATTTTTTTTTGTATTACTCTTGAAATTTTAAATCCATTACGTCAGATGACGATAAAACAAGAATTCAAGATAAAATTCAGAATCCATTACGTCTCAGTCATAGGTCATTGAAGATCGCGCGGCAATGGTTGGGGTTTGAAATTATAAAAGCCTCTGCTGGTCAAGCAAATACACCTTGAGCTTGCGCCTAAAGGTATAAGTATGGAACCCTGTTGTACACCCCTTGAAACCAACCTGGTTGATGAGAACTGTGTCGTACCATTTGACCTTTGAAGAGCTACAGTTTGCAAACGACCTGATAAGTAATCACCAAACCACCGGATTTTTGCAATGCCAAACCCGTAATACGACATCTTCGACAATAGAAGGGGGATGCTAATGTGGTCAAAACCTCTGGAAAAGTCTAGCAGCACCAGAATTGTACTCTGGCCACCGTCGAGCGCTGAGAGCACGTTATCCACGACGTCTAGCTAGGCCGTGCTCATTTCACGTTCTTTTCGAAATCCAGACTGCAATTCCGGTAGCAGACCGTTTCCCTCCAGATATCTCGAAAGCTGATCACATACAACCAGTTCTATTTACTTAGACTTATTTTGTAATTTAATTTAATAAATTTAGGGGGTATGCATGTTATCAGAAATGATTTCTTGATGTTTCTCAATAACAATTCAACCAGTTATTTAATTAATTTAAAAAAACGCTTGGGAAGCTGCGGGAAAAGGCTTGTATATGATAAAATTAATTATATGTACCTATACAAAGCTGAGGGATGATGTAGTTGCAATGCAATTTTTTTTAATCTACCATACACTATAGCTGCCTCTTCAATAATCTTGGGAGTAAATAATTTAAATCCAACATTATTTGTCTTTTAGAATAGGACCCTATAGGACCCCATTTCAGCTGCGGTTTCTGTTAGAACTATCTAATACAAAAGAAACATAAAAACAGTGGAAATCTAATAACAAAACAAACTGAATAATAAACTGTACCTGAAGTCTCATCTAAACTAATGACTTTGTTCATCAGACTAAGACTCAATACAATCTCATCAAACACAGGAACGGAGCCCCCAACAAGTCCAGTGTTGCCTCCCTGAGGACATACCGCCAAGTGACGCTGGTTGCAGTATGATAGGATCTGTGATACTTCCTCTGTGCTTTTAGGCTTAAGAACAACTTTGGACTGACCTGGAAGTAGTAATACAACATGCAACATGTTCCTGACAAAGAATGACTAATGGGTGTAAAGAGCTAAAATTATAAATAGATTTTGTACAGTGGCGGTCTAGGAGGCAGAAACAGATTTGTCTATGGTTTCGTCAGCCCATGACTGTATTGCCAAAACACAAACGCTATTTCGCAATACAGAAATGCCGAAAGTGTTATGGCGACCTAGACCGCCACTGTACATAAAGATTATTACATATAAAAAAATTAAATGTATAGCTCAAACATTGGTTGCAAAATTAGAAGTGGTTTTGATAAGATACAGTGAAAACATTGGATGGAAGTATCCTCAAATAATTTTATAATTTTTATGAAAATATAAATAGCTTACAATACCACACTCAGAGTTCATCTAGGGTGCCCAAAACATGTACAGAGACGATCCATACACCCAGACCAGAAAAGAAACACTGATTTTCATCAAAACAATGCTTGCACCCGCCTGGAGTCATACCCGGTGCACCCGCATCTCAGTCCACAATAAAAGCAAACAACCTCTGCAGTTTTTCAGCCAGTCAATATTAAAGGGCATAACGTCGTTATCTTCAGTAAGAACTCTTTCAGCACTCAGGATAGATTTGAAGTAATTCACATCTGTAGCCTGGACAGTTGCAAAATCTTTTCTCTCCACACTATACTTTTCCTACCAAAGTAAAAACACATCCGTAAATTTTTAAATCACCGGTTAAAGTTACATTTTAATTTAGTTACTAAAACTTAAAACAATAATAGTTAAATCTTGTCTTAAAATATAATGAATGGTCTGGTCGGTGGGTCGTTTTCAATACTATTTACATAATGCTGACTACACTGAAATGACAAAAAAATTAATTAGGCAACTGATAATCTTTTACTAAACAAACAGGGTGTTTAACTATGAGGCGATTGAGGCGATCTTTATTTTCCCCTTCAGTTTGATTTATGCGCTAGTTTTAGTTATCAGGCCACAAAAACATTAAATATTAAATTGCAGAGGTAATGCAAATGCTTAGAAAACTTTGTTTGGTTTGCTGTAGATACCTACCTACAAATTGTTAATTAAAAGTGCGGATTAAAATTTTACATAATTTTGTATTATCTTATCATTGGGTGATCTATAAATTCTTACCGAAGAAAATTGAGGTAGAGCTTCCGAAGCATATCTTATTTGACCCCTTCCAACAGATTTAGTAGTATATTTAATTAAAGTTCTAATAGAACCTATCATTATTAAATGTAGGTATACCTAGGTACTTTTTTAGCACTGATCAAAATCTGTACCTAGGTAATGATTTGCCTTCTCTAGCTAGTTCTCTCTGAACACAGACTAACTAGAGATACTATCTCTGAATCTGTCTTCTTCACAGACCAACTAGAGATACTACGTATGTCTTCTTCCTTCTTCAGACCGTTTTAGGATACCTCAGAGCTCAGAACCTCAGAGTAAGGAAACCGCCGCTACGCTTCAATAGAGTAAACCTATTTTTGTGTATTTGCCCTGTCCTGGTTACGCTTACAAAACTTACTACCTATGTGATCCAAAAAGAAGATGGGTTCGATTTTGAGCCGCGTGTCAACTAAACTGTCAAATAGGGTTGTATTGAATCCAGTTTCAATCGATATCGATATACGCAAAAATGAAAACTAGTCTTCTATAAAATAAAGTAAATAAAATACTTGACATATACACGGTTATTTTTTGTCGTGGAGGAAAATAACACACAGATGGCATAGTTATAAAGGACTGATTGCTGAAAACAAAATTAAAAAATAATGAACCTTGCTCACTTTAGGTCCTTCGAAAGTAATTGTAAAAAAACAACAAAAATGGTTGTGTAGCATCAGACCAATGACCTACGGTGGCTTAGCTGACGCCAGACGAGTCAGGAGGTCATGGGCAATGCACAGGAGAGGATGAACAAGGGGTCCATCAGCCTTAAAAAAGGTTTTTTTTTAATCTCAAAAAATAAAGTTAAAATAATATAATAATAATTGTGTTCTGAAATTAAATAAAATATTTATTATTATGACACTTTTAAGAGCCATTGCCACTGATGGTGAAGATCCTGATTTTGGGGAATCAATACAGGGATCCGGAATCAATAAGGGGACTGGCTTGACAAAATGAATCAAATCCCAGAGCGGATCCGGACAAGAAGTGCAATCCCTTGCCGGAGCTGGGAGTATAAGCCGCGCACTGTAAAAAAGTTTTATAAAACCATGACAAACATCGTGCTGTCTCGCTCTGACATATCCATTCTGAACGTGGACGCATATTGCTGTCATGGTTTTATAAATGTTTTCTATAAGTGGGATTCATATAAAAATGATTGGACTAATGAATGAAATACCTAAAGCACGACTCAACTATGTTCGACTCACCTAAAACTGATTGGACTAATGAACGAAATACCTAAAACACGACTCAACTAATTATCAACTCACCTAAAAGTTATTGTAGGTACTAACAAACGATTTATACCCACTGTTAATCTGGGGTGATTAGAAAAAGTCCTCCTTACTTTAGAAGTTTCCATCCTTTTAGTCCCTCCCGTCCAGTTCAGGCTGTAGTAACTTATTTTTTTTTTCAGAAACCTTAATAAGTGACGTTTTTTAATTACCTAATTGAAACGCCTTGAGGAGTGTTTGTAAATATATACATCAATACCGCAAGTTCGCTCCCTTCGGTCGCTCCTTGCTAACCTAACCGTAGCGTGTCGGTGTCGGGCCAGAAACACTCTTCAAGGCGTTTCAATTAGCTAATTAAAAAAACGTCAATATGTTACTACATCCTAAACTGGACGGGAGGAGCAAGGGCGGGGGGAACTTCTAAAGAAAGGATGACATTTTGTAATCACGCCAGATTATTATCAGTGGGTATAAATCGTTAGTAAATCGTAAATAATGAACTAACTACACCCGCTGCAGCGCGGTCAATCGATTAACTTTAGGCGAGTTGTACATAGTTGTAACATCCAATATCTGAACTGATCATTAGATCAATCGTTCATTAGCTGTAATAATTTTAGTTGATTTGAAATTAGTTGAGTTGAACAATAGGTGAGTCGTCCATTATGGATTATGAACTTATGTGAATCGATCGTAGTTGAGTTGTAAATAGTTGAAATGAGTTTAGTTATAATGATATGTAACCCTATTTTACACACACCGGCGGCGGCGGCGGCGGTAGAATCGCGGCGCGACATCACATCAAAGGTATTGCGCCACAGTAGAAAAGATGTACGTGTACTAACATCACGCTCGGCTCGTTATTGGCCGGCTAACGTTTTAAGGAAAAACCTACCGCAGGCCTATAGACTTAGATATCATTTTACTTAAATAGTATTTGGGAACGTTCTACTTTATTAACCGACTTCAAAAAAGGAGGTTATCAGTTTGACCTGTATGTATGTATGTTTGTCCGCGATTATCTCGCGTTTGGCTGAACCGATTTTGATGCGGTTTTCATAAGTGTATTTGCCCTCTGTGCAGGGCTTGTATGGAAGTGGATGAGACGGTGGAGCATAAGTTATTATAATATAATAATAATAATAACACATCACACTCAGAGCCCCCGACTAGGAAGAACCTGTATCTAGGGCGCCCGAAACACATACAGAGACAAACATCACACCCAGACCAGAAACAAACATCGATATTCATCATATCAATATTCGCCCCGCCCGGGTATCGAACCCGGGTGCACTCGCTTCTCAGTCCACATCACTGCCAACTGAGCCACGGAGCAGTCAAAGTAGTCATTATTAGCCTGTCCAGCCACTATCGAAACCAGGTTGTCCATTCTCGGCCCAGCTGACCATCTAGCTGAGCTGTTGGAGCATCCTGGCCTCATCCTGCAGTTTGCTGATGAGCTCGGATGGCTCCTATAAATGTGGGGAAATGCACAATGGCTCCAAGTTCGCGAGCTAAGTGCAGGCACTTCTCTACCCCCACAACTGAAGAAGACACCGTTGCCAAGCTGTACATACATACATAGAGGTCAAACTAAATATCTCCTTTTTTTTAAGTCGGCTATCAAGGCGGTTCAAGACAGTGTGGCGCGAAATTTGTCATCATATTTTCTTAGCTCTGCATCGTAGAAAAACCCTTTCATAGGCCTTAAGATCGTAAATGGGTGAATCCAGGTTTTTTTCTGACATCTTTTTAGACGTCTGTTACGTCGCCGCAGTAATAAAATATAAATTGAAATTTTCTCGATGTCCATTCTGCACAAGGCTTTTAACGTCCGTCGCCTTCGGGAACTGAATCGAACTGACGCAACCGCGCGGTTTTTTATCCGCGGTGCGAATAGAGCATTTCGAAAGCGGATTTTTATCCGCGCGGCGAAACAACCGCGCGAAAAAAATCCGCCTGTGCGTTTGAAGCCTATTAAGGAAATAAGATATCATTTGAAAATTTCTTTGGCTTCGCGTGACGTCACGTTTGATGTTTGATCTATTGGTCTTCATTAATCTGAGATAGATACCAAGAAAGAAGATACGGATACGTCGTAGTACATACATACATACCACAGAACAAGGAAGATGCTCTCTCTCTCTTGTTCTGTGATACATACAGTCACGGACTAGGAGGCCACAACAGATTTGTCTATGGTTTCGTCAGACCTAGACTGCATTACCAAAGAACAAGAACTATTTTGCAATACAGAAAAACCGGAAGTGTTACGCCGATTGTGTCCGCCACTGTACATATCTCTAGTTGGTCTGTGCAAACAAGCTTGAAGCTGGTGGGGCGCAGCAATTTTTTTTGGTTATGTTTAGGTTATCTAAGTAATAAAATAACTGTGTGTCGTGTCTTGCTTGCTGCTGTATCCCATCGTAACGCAGCGGCAGCGTAACGCAACTTTTCTCACCCAAAACAAAATGGTGAAAGTAAAGAAGCCAAAAGTCACAACCGTAGCCGCTAAGGAGCCTGAAAATGTTGTGATACTACCACCTGTGCGAATGTCTGATGATCCAAGCCCAAAACAGTTGAAATGGATAAACCGGCAAAGAGTACTAGTATTTGCTGCTCGTGGAATCAACCATCGCCATCGTCACCTTATGGAGGATATTAAAAAGCTGATGCCACATCATAAGACAGAATCCAAAATGGAACGTAGTAAGAACTTGTATGTGGTAAATGAGATCAGTGAGATGAAGAATTGTAATAAATGCTTGCTATTCGAGGGACGCAAGATGAGAGATCTCTATCTTTGGATGGCAAATGTGCCCAATGGCCCTAGCGTTAAGTTCCTGGTTGAGAATGGTAAGTAACATTTTATTTTTATCCTCTGTAAACTAACTACTATACCTACCATAAATAATTTTAAAATTTAAGGCCCAAAAGTTTCAAGAATACTTGAGTTATGCTCTGAGAACCCTTCTATTCAAAACTACGTATTTGATTGCACCATTGATTAACCTTTGTATATTTAACTCGAGGTGAGCGAAATGCCCTCGTGCTCATAGGCTCGTGAAAGTATCATAGCAGTGTGCATGTCGTAGTAAGATTTGATAATTAGGTTTTTTGCAAAATAACTAGGGATTCTGCGAAAACCCGGATAATTTGATATAAGCATTTAATTTTTTTAAATCATCCTGACATAAGCAGTTTTTTTTGCAAAAAACCTAGTAGGTATAATTGAAAAATCTGAAACCTGCCTTAACCCTGATTGGCTAGATTAGTAAACTCTTATTCTGATTGGTTCTCTGTAGCGTCAAAGGATATTTCTACGAACCAATCAGAATAAAAGTTTACCAGCAAGCAATAATCTAACCAATCAGAAGGAAGGAAGGTTTCAAAGATTTCAATTTTACTAGGTTTTTTGCAAAAAAAACTGCTTTATGTCAGGATGATTGAAAAAAAAGTAATGCTTATATCAAATTATTCGTGTTTTCGCAAAATCCCTAGGTTTTTTGCAAAAAACCTAATTATCCAATCTTACTACAACAACATTACTTTTTTTTTCAATCATCCTGACATAAAGCAGCTTTTTTGCAAAATACCTAGTTTAATTGAAAAAACTTTTAGAAGATCTTGTCCCATCGTACAATCATACCATTATCATGGGTGATTTTAATACTTGTTTACTCCTAAATGACAACCGTTCTTCCTCTTTAAATTCTCTCTGTCTTGCTAGCAACATGATAATTCTTCCCCTTTCCGCCACTCATCACTTCCCCAACTGTACCCCGTCGCTTCTCGACTTAGTTTTGGTCAAATCATCCGAACATGTTGCTACCCATGGGCAATTCTCCGCTGATGCTTTTTCTTATCATGATCTGATATTTATGTCTTATAAACTACGTACACCTAAAGCAAAAGCGAAGATCCTCTTCCAACGTAATTTTGGTGGTATTAATTTGGAGCGACTGCGGGAAGATGCCCGAAAGATAGACTGGACTAGTGTCGAGGTTGCCCAAAACGTTGACGAACAAATTTCGATATTTAATTCACTAATTGTTAATTTGTACGATATCCATGCCCCTGTTCGTGCCATAAGGGTAAAACATCTGCCCGCTCCGTGGTTGACAGACGAGATTAAGGCGGCAATAAAATTAAAATCACGTGCAAAAACTAAATATAAACACAATCCGTCTGAAATTAATAAAACTCAATATCACGCAATACGTAATCGATGTAACAGGATGTGCAGAGACGCTCAACGGAAACACATTCACACTTCAGTACAAAATGGTGACTCAGCGAAGATATGGAAGTTCCTTAGATCGATCGGAGTTGGGAAATCCCGACAGAACACCATCCCTAGTGATTTAGATCTAAATAATTTAAATCAACACTTTTCGTCTTCTGTTGATTTTGATAGTCGCTTAAAGTCCGAAGCACTAAACAGACTTTGTTTCACACCCACTCACGACTTTCCGCCATTTCAGATACAAAGTTTTACTGAAGATCAAGTGATAAGGAGCATTCATTACATCACCTCAAACGCAGTAGGCAGCGATGGCATTAGCCGCAGTATGCTCCTTCCCATACTGGATGTCATTATACCCATAATAACAAAAACTTTAAATAATTCTATTTCTACTAATACCTTTCCCTCAGCATGGAGGGACGCTCAAATCATTCCTCTTGCAAAAAAGTCAAAACCAATCTCCTATACCGACTATCGTCCCATTTCAATCCTACCTTTCCTTTCCAAAGTTCTTGAGCGTCTCGTTCACCGTCAGCTTAACCAGTTCCTTACCTCTCAAAACCTGCTCAATCCCCTCCAGTCCGGTTTCCGCACCGGTCATAGTACCGTTACAGCTTTAATTAACATATCTGATGACATCCGTATGGGTATGGACGATGGCTGCATTACTATTCTTTCACTACTAGATTTCAGCAACGCCTTTAATACTGTCGATTTTGACATACTTTTGGCGTTGCTGAGTTCTCTCAACATTCCTCCAGAGGTGCTAAAATGGTTCCGCAGTTACCTTTCAAACCGTAGGCAACGCATTAAAGTCGATGATTTGTTCTCTGATTGGTGTAATACCTCAGCAGGTGTCCCGCAGGGCGGAGTATTGTCACCTCTTCTGTTCTCCATTTTCATAAATAACATCTCTTCCAACATTTCTTCTTCTTATCATCTCTACGCGGACGACTTACAGGTTTACAGGCGGACTATAGTTGATAAATTTTCAGCGGCTGTTGAGGCGATGAATTTGGATCTCTCGAAAATCGCAGAGTGGAGTAAATGCAATGGCCTCAAAGTAAATCCTTCGAAGACTCAGGTCATCGTGTTGGGTAGCCAGAGACAGTTAGCCAAGATAGACTGGTCCCGTGCACCGTATATTACTTTTGAGGGTGTTAATATACCATACAGCGACAAGGTCAAAAACCTTGGTGTTATCTTCGATAAAAACTTGTCATGGATACCACAGGTTGCAGAGGTTAGCAGGAAGTTGTTTGCTGCGTCGGGTTCGCTGAGACGACTCAGGAATTTTCTACCGACTACCACTAAAATTACGTTGGCTCAATCCTTACTATTGCCCATTTTAGATTACGCAGACGCGTGTTATGTTGACCTGACTGAGGATCAACTTAACAAGCTTGAGCGACTCCAAAACTTCTGTATTCGCTTCATATTTGGCCTACGTAAGTATGACCACGTATCTGAATTCCGTGCCAAGCTCAAGTGGCTCCCCATACGACTTCGCCGGAATGCACATATTCTTTCTCTTCTCTACACAGTGCTGTTCAACCCCTCGGCCCCAGCTTACCTTAAGAAACGATTTGATTTCTTGAGCGTAACCTCAAGCACCAGATCGTTACGTCCCAGTCATTTTTTAACACTAAAATGCCCAGCGCATAGTCATAAATTTTTTTTTATAATTCCTTTACGACAAAGGCTATCCTCCTATGGAATTCTTTGCCCTTATCTATACGTGGTCTCAAATCTTTAGAGACCTTCAAACACCACGTTAAGGAACATTTTCTCTCCTCCCTAGTTGTTAATAATTAGTTAGGGTTCATAGTATTTATAATAATATTTATAATATTTTCTTTATGTACCATATTTTATTTAGGTTCATATTTGTGTTACATATTTTTAATTTTTATGTATTTATATATAGTTATATAAGTGTAGTAAAAATATATTTATTATTTATATAATATTTTTATACTATTTATAATATAATATTTTTATACTATTGTGTATACTTATACATAATTTTTATCTTATTATCTGTTATTGTTTTTAAAAATCAGTTTCCTCTCTTTAATGTCATATTTCTATCTATCTTCTATCTTAATTAAAATAATTGTCTTCTTTTTCCTTATGTATAAAAAAAAACAGGTTACCTGGAAGAAATCGCTTAAAGCGATAAGGTCGCCTTTTGTCAACTTACTGTACTATTAATGTTATTGTTTTTATGTTTTTTGTGCAATAAAGATATCATTCATTCATTCATTCAATCTGAAACCAGCCTTAACTCTGATTGGCTAGATTATTGCTTGCTGGTAAACTCTTATTCTGATTGGTTCTCTGTAGCGTCAAAGGATATTTCTACGAACCAATCAGAATAAAAGTTTACCAGCAAGCAATAATCTAACCAATCAGAAGGAAGGAAGGTTTCAAAGATTTCAATTTTACTAGGTTTTTTGCAAAAAAAACTGCTTTATGTCAGGATGATTGAAAAAAAAGTAATGCTTATATCAAATTATTCGTGTTTTCGCAAAATCCCTAGGTTTTTTGCAAAAAACCTAATTATCCAATCTTACTACGACATGCATACAAACAAATTACAATAAAAAAATATTAAACTTGTTTTTTTCATATTTTGTTGAGAAGCTGTATTCGATTTCAATGTCAATCAGTCTGATTTTTATCATTCTTTCAATCATTCATAGAAGGCAAAGGCATCCGGGTTAATGAATAATAATTTTGAATGTTTAAAATCAAACACAGAATTTTCACGCGAGGCGTGCAGCCATCGATTGGTGCACTAGTTGGTAACAAGGGGAATGATATAAGTAAAAGTGCTGGAATTATCGCTACTATTTATTCATCTGACAAATTTGCAAAAATACTTAAGAAATGATCTTCTCTTGTTTTAGCTCTGTCATTGCTATTCTTGATTATACCTATCTAATTAAACCCTGCAATTTTTTGTGGCTTGTAAGTATTACATCTAAGGTAATTTTTTTTTTTCAGTTTATACCATGGGAGAGCTAAAGATGACAGGAAACTGCCTCCGTGGGTCCCGCCCGCTCCTGTCATTTGAACCCCAGTTCACCAAGGATCCTCACTATATACTACTTAAGGAGCTCCTCACACAGATATTTGGAGTTCCCAACCATCATCCAAAAAGCCAACCTTTCTTTGATCATGTCTACACTTTCATGATCCTTGACAATAGAATCTGGTTTAGGAACTACCAGATTTTATCTGAAGATGGGGCTTTAGCTGAAATTGGCCCAAGATTTGTTTTGAATCCAGTAAGTAACATTTGTTTATTAATAAAAATATGTTTAACACTATCATTTGACTTAAATTTTCAACTCGTTTGACCAGACCGGCTAACTAGAATTAATAAATTTTACATTTAAGTACTTTAAAATTATTTTTAGGTAAAAATATTCTCTGGTTCATTTGGAGGCACAACTCTGTGGGAGAATCCAAAATATGTGAGTCCAGCCAAATTAAGACAGGCATTTACAAAGAAGGCTGCCAACAAGTATGAGAGAAGAGTTGAAAAGAAGGCTATTTATGAAGCCACAAAGCCAGAGACCGGCTACCCTGATATTGAAGATGGAGAATTCTTCAAGGGTGACCCTGTTCAGAAGGCAAAGGAAGCTTTGATCCAAGGTGTATTATAATGAATATTTCTAATATTTTTCTGCTTAAAAATAAGTTTAGCCAGGCAGTATACAAACTTTTTTTTTTCATGATCAGTCTCTTGACTCAATGTGGCATGTCATTAGTTACATTACTTAGTAATTAATTTTTTCTTCACCCAGAGTATAACTATGCCAATTCATGTAGAATCATCTAATGTTTCTTTTGTGTAAAGATATTTTGTCAGCTTGTGTCATCCATAAAAAAATGAATGTCAGCAAATCTTTAACATACTTAAAAAAAAATTTACAGAAAAATTTAAAGAAGAAGTTGAATCTATGGATGAAGATAGCAATGAAGACAATGCTGATATTAATAAAGAAATTGATGAAAATGAAGACGAAGTGAATAATGGTGATGATGATGCTGAAGACAGTGAAAGTGAAAACAACTTGGAGGATGAAGATGTGGAAATAAAACCTTTTGTTGCCATTAAAAAAACTAAGTCAAACCCGGAAAAGACCATTAGACGTAAACAGTTGAAGGCTAAAAGTAAAATTATCTCTGAACAAATCAAGAAGAGAAAGAGCCAGTTCAAGAAACGGCCTAAGAAATCTAGATCATAATTTTTTCAATAAAATATGATTTTTTAAAAAGTTTTTATTTTAAAAGCAATCAACCATTGTGTTACAAAAATTCACATACATACGGTGCACACAAATGGAAAGACATTATCATTAAACCCTAAAGTAGAGAATTTAAAAAAGTTGGATAAGTACTTAGTACTTACCTTGTAAAATAATTAGTTTTTGAAAAAAAAAACCGTAGAGATAACCAGAGATAAACTGCGATAACATGACGCGGCCATTAAATATTTCCTTTAATGTAGGTATGGTTCTACTTGCGGCGGTTTCCTTTCTCTGAGGTTTTATATTGCCGTTTCGACCGCGCAACCAAGTTCTGAAACAAAAAAATGATTACGCTCAGATTCTGTCGAAATTTGTCAAAACTGAATGGTGAAAACCAGGAATTTGTCAAAGCATAAATAAAGAAGTTATGAAGGTTTGATGGTGTCCGCGCGAACGAAACAAGGAGAACCGCGCGGACATTGAGATCTAGACTTTTGGAAGGTTTAGACCTGATTTTTTTTGTCAAAACAAGGTTCAATTTGTCAAAAAATGTCAAAGTAATAAAATTTTGACTACCTCTAATACTTGACCAGATAATGGCCCATGGCTGCGCGAACCTCCAATTAAGATTCCTTTAGGTTCAATTATTTTCGTAACTATGCTTCCAAAACAGCCGGAATCGGTGTTCAGACCTTTATCTTAATTTGTCTAATCCTATGAAGGCCGAAAACCGCCGATGTCTGTTGTTAGTCACACAAAATCCCTGAAAAACTTAACCTTCCTTCCGCGCCAACGAAACGCTTCTTTATATGCTGATAACTAGTTAACTAAGCTAGACTAAGATATGTTTCGTATATCAAATTCTTTGACATTTAAGGCTCCTTCGAATGACACCTAGCTAGACTGCTTAAGCCCACTGCAGCGAGAGAAATTCAAAAAAAAATCCCTCCTAAATTTGTTAAGTAGGGTGGCCTTTTTTGAGTAGGATAAAGTTTTTTAAATTTCTCTCGCTGCAGTGACAAATAGAACCTTGCTTTGACAAAAAAAATAACTAAACCTTCTAGAAGTCTAGATCTCAATGTCCGCGCGGTTCTCCTTGTTTCGTTCGCGCGGACACCATCAAACCATCATAGCTTCTTTATTTATGCTTTGACAAATTCCTGGTTTTCACCATTTAGTTTTTACAAATTTCGACAGAATCTGAGCGTAATCATTTTTTTATTTCAGAACATGGTTGCGCGGTCGAAACGGCAATGGTTCTTTTTCATAGACTTGTTTACAGCGATACTAGCCCTATTCTCGAAAAAAATAAAAATTTTCTAATAGGAAATTACTGATCTACTCACGTACTCACTCACTCATCATCGCCCAGCCGAAACCGCTGGAGATAGAAAGATGATATAAGCCTTTATTCAGGATGTTAAATTTGGACAGTAGCTTCCTTAAGTGACATATGCACCCACTTAGACGGGATTTTGGGATAACTTAACCGGTACGCCGTATACAGGATGCAATAGTTTGTATAAAACTCCTAAACTAAGTTGTTAAAAAGTTGAAATTTACACTGTAGATTCTTTTTGTATCACCAATATCATAAATAGATTCATTTTTTTTTATATTTTGCCCCTGAGTTCCTTATAATATTAAAACATCAAATATTATATCAAAACTGCGTTTATAAGTTTAAAAGCCTTGTTAAAGGGTGTTAAAGTTTGTATGAAAAACCGAAACCGCTCCTTATTTTTTAGAAATTGAGATGGGTGATGTTTTTAGATTTTGGGGCGCTAATTATAAAAAAAAACGGGACGCCGTATACAGGCTGTAAATAGTTTGTATGAAATTCCTAAACCGCTGGATTCAGAAAGTTAAAATTTACACTGTAGATTCTCTTTGTATTACAAAACTCATATAGTTTTATTTTTTTTTAATATTATGTACCTCAGTTCCTATACAGGATGAAAACCTTACAATTGTTCCAATTACAAGTGCTGTTTAATTATAAGAGTGCTGTTTAATACAATGTTAGATTTTTACAGGCAACAATCTTACAAGTAGTTTAAGACGATATACGAGAAATAAATCAAACGACCGAGGAACAAAGGATGTCCTTTTTCCTCAAACATACTGAGGTAAAAGGACAGTCATATGTCAGTCGCCCACATCGGTAACTACATTTTATTGGAAAAAGTAATAAATATTAAATATATTTTTAATTATTACTTTTAAATCAAATTTGAATTACCAGAATTTGATATACTTTATTATCATTATTCCTATGTAGTTTCAACAAAAACTAGTCAGTAATTTCGAAGAACTAGCTATTCCCGTTTTTTGGAATGGTTATCTTTGACGAAATAATGTATCGAGGTTTTTTGATTCCACTAGTGTTTCTCAATTTAAAAAAAAACTTTGTTATATCCTCAAAAACGTTATATTAAAATTCCAGATCTTTACCTCTTATAGATTAAGAGAATTACTTGATTTAAAAAAACCTTCAAAACTTATATAGCGTCTTAATAAAAGTTTACAAGTTTAGAAAACCCCTGCAGATTTCTATGACAATTGTATCTACAAGTTTATATAAAAATAAAAATTAGGAAACTTGTCAAGTGTCATTTAACGCGAATAGTGACGCCTCTCTAAAAAAAAGTCATACTTAACTAAGGATTTATATCAAAAAAGGGCTCCCTAGTGCATTAGTTATTGGTCCTTTGTATTTTTTACTATTTCAAATAGTATGCTAAAAAAACAGTACAGTTGCAGTACTTAAAACAGTCTAAACTTATCACTACTGTTTTAACTACCACTCACAAGTTATTTTTTCGAAGAAAAAAAATACAATCAATTGGAAATATCGGACACATGACGAGTCCACCTGTAGAAATTTTACTACGATTTAAAAATATGTAAACTTAAAATTACGATTTATTAAAACTGTTTTGTCTACAAATATGTAAGTTTTCACCTGTAAGAAGAAAACCTTTATTAAACATAAATAAGTAATATGTAAAATTGTAGCTACAATTAATTACAAAAATTAAAATTACAATTTGTATGTTATATTAAATAGGGCGCAGCGGGCAGCGCGATATATGTATATGTCACCGGAAAATAATAAGATTCGCAAGTTTATAAATTTCCTAGGAAATTTATAAACTTTCGTAGGATTCTAAACGAGAGATAAATTGAAATATTTTACGCTCACTTTTTTGCAAATTTATAAATTTTCGGCGCGTCGTAGTAAATTTATAAACTAACGGATATCAATTCGTAAGATTCTAAACGGATCGACCAATCACAGAAGAGCTTTTAATTTTACGCTTTTTGAAATACGGAAAATAACACACTGCTCTCTGATTGGTCGATGTTGACAGTGAAATTGCTTGCGTCCATAGACTTACGTACAATCAGACTTGCCAAACAATTCGATCACACTAAAAGTATTTTTACTGGTTCTAAAAACTAGGTAGGTTAATAGGTTAAAATATTACCGCTAATGTGCGAAATTCAGTAAAAGTGCACGAACTGGCTGAATCCGTTACGAGTTCGAAATAAAATGTTGTTCTCAACATTAACTAGGTATTCTGCAAAATCCCTAGGTAATCTACAGAGTAACGACTAAGTTAAGCTCAAAAAAGTTCTGACTTAGATTTCAGTTTAACACAGGTAACCAAAGCTCCGCTCGCTTCGCTCGCTACGCTGGTTAAAGATCACAAGCCAAACCTAACCTAACCTACAATTTTGCCCTAGATTTGAATTTTCGGTCGGAGTTTTCTGTTTTCCGCACTTTAACGGCGAGACATCCGGTAATACGCACATTAACTAGTTAAAGTGTGGATACCCCATATTTCACATAAAATTCTCACATTAACTGACCTAAACAGTTAATGTGCACATTGCCCGGTAAAGTGCACATTAACGTATTTCGCAATATAACGGTCCCACCTATAACCTACCTACCTAGTAGGGGGTTCCCTATTTCGCAATATAACGGTCCTACCTTAACCTACCTACCTAGTAGGGGGTTCCCTATTTCACTCTACAAAAATAAAACATTTTGGTCATGGCTTCCATAAAACTTTCGTAAGTAGCTCTGTGGTGAATTTCAATTCATTATACATGGCGTTTGGTTATTGGTTACTTATTATTTTACGAGTGAGTTTAGTAAGTTTATCAATTTCCGAAAATGTAGGCGTAAAATAATACAATTTATCTCTCGTTTAGAATCCTACGAAAGTTTATAAATTTCCTAGAAAATTTATAAATTTACGGTTTGTGTTATTTTCCGGTGACATATATATTGGTATGACATCGCCATGGATCGCGTGCACCTGGTCGCACGCACGCGGCCAGCAGCCTCATATATTTCGCTGTCTGCCGCGACCCGGGCGCCGCGGCACGGTCGCTAGTGCGCGCCGGGGCATATTGGTTAGTGGACAAGTGGTAAAAGTTCGTATTTATGCAGTACGCATATTATCATATATTTTTATTTTAAAACAGATTTAAAAAATGCATTAATTATCAAATAGAGATAAAAAAATATCTTCACTCCATATACAGGTTGTCCGGGGAAGTTATAACATAACTTTAAGGGTGTATTCTATGATCAATTTCATCGACGATAACTTAAATTTAAAAACCCCCGACCGGTAATGGTTACCTTACCATATACTTTCTATATAATACATGTAACATGGTACCAAATTTCAAATCGATCAGACATAAGGAAGCTAGTTAGATCCACTCATCCATTATTCAAGATCTGATCATCTTCAAACGGCAGATCAGGTCATGGTTACCTTACCAAATACTTTCTATATCATAGATGTAACATGGTACCAAATTTCAACTCGATCGGACATAAGGAAGCTAGTTAGATCCTCTCATCCATTATTTAAGAGCTGATCATCTTCAAACGGCAGATCAGGTCATGGTTACCTTACCAAATACTTTCTATATCATAGATGTAACATGGTACCAAATTTCAACTCGATCGGACATAAGGAAGCTAGTTAGATCCTCTCATCCATTTTTCAAGAGCTGATCATCTTCAAACGGCAGGTCAGGTCGTGGTTACCTTACCAAATACTTTCTATAACATAGATGTAACATGGTACTAAATTTCAAATCGATCAGACATAAGGAAGCTAGTTAGATCCTCTTATCCATTATTCAAGAGCTGATCATCTTCAAACGGCAGATCAGGTCATGGTTATCTTACCAAATACTTTCTATATCATAGATGTAACATTTCAACTCGATCGGACATAAGGAAGCTAGTTAGATCCTCTCATCCATTATTCAAGAGCTGATCATTTTCAAACAGCAGATCAGGTCATGGTTACCTTACCAAATACTTTCTATATCATAGATGTAACATGGTACCAAATTTTAACTCGATGGGACATAAGGAAGCTAGTTAGATCCTCTCATCTATTATTCAAGAGCTGATCATCTTCAAACGGCAGATCAGGTCATGGTTACCTTACCAAATACTTTCTATAACATAGATATAACATGGTACCAAATTTCAAATCGATCGGACATAAGGAAGCTAGTTAGATCCTCTCATCCATTATTCAAGAGCTGATCATCTTCAAACCGCTGATCAGATCTTCATCAGACATGGCTAAGAACACTCGGCCTGAAATTATCTATGATACAAAAAAAAACTAAACGAAAATCGGTTCAGCCGTTTGGGCTCTACGATGCCACAGACAGATACACAGACAGACAGACAAACAGACAGATGCACACGTTAAAATTATAACACCCCTCTCTGAATTTTTCGTTCGGGGGTTAAAAACACCCCATATGAGGGGTCGCAGCCTCACCCCCCGCCCCCCCTCAGTATGATAATGTTATTATTTTTTTGGAAACAACTCAAAAGCTAACAATAAAACACAAAAAATTAAAAAAAAGTATCATTTTTTGTGGTAACTTTGACAAACCATAAAAAATGCAAAAAAAAATTTTTTTTTGTTTTACCCACTTTAAAAAAAAAGTGAAGGCAATACTTGGTTATTTTGTTTCAATCTTAGGTAGCCTAACTACTTAGCCTTCGATCAAGACCTTAATGAAGGTTCTGTGAGCCTTAGATCTTTAACTGTGAATTTAAAAATAGGCGCGGTCGACTTTTTCAAAAAAGATAAATTAAAAACATCATACTGAGGGGGGGGGGGTTGAGGCTGCGACCCCCCATATGGGGTGTTTTCATCGATGAAATTGATTATAGAATACACCCTTAAAATTATGTTATAATATAACTTCCCCGGACACACTGTATATATGCCATTGACAAAGTTACGTAACGTTTGTTGTATTATTATGAATTTATTTACGTTTATAATATGCATATTAATATAACGATTTAAAAAAATAGTAAAACATTAAATATAAAACTGAATTGTATAAAATAAAATAAAGGTACTATTTTAATTCGAATATTTATAAAAAAAAAGATAGTATACATAAAACATTTATTACTTACATACAATCAAAATAGGTATTGCATATAAATTATTATGTGTGTAACTCATTCCCAAAAGTGCTAAATGCTAAATTTTATTACAAAAAATGAATATTAAAATGTCAAAATAATATAATTTAAAATTATTCTTATCGCCCTTACTAAAGTTGCAAAGTAAAAGATTTAAATCCCGAAAGGGTAAAAGGTAAATTTGATTACTAAAAAAAAAGTCATCAATACATTGTATAAAATAGTCGTTTTCCGCGTCTGTCCCTATGTATGCTTAAATCATTTAAACTACGCAACGGATTTTGATGCGTTTTTTTTTTAATAGATAGAGTTATTCAAAAGGAAGGATTATAAGTATAATACATGCACAAAATAGTAAAAGGTTAGGCGATACGAAGTTCGCAGCATTAAAAAAGCATTCTTACTAAAAATGCATAAAAAAATATGCCATTGACAAAGTTACGTAAAGTTTGATGTAAGTATTATTAAAACGTATTCTCATCGTGCTTACTAAATTTCAAGAAGTAAAAGATTTATATCCCAAAAGGGTAAAAGCTATATTTTATTTAAAAAAAAAACGAGATAAAAAGTCATTAATAATAATGTAAAAAAGCATTCTTATTAAAATTGCATAAAAAAAGTACTAAGAAGATTAAAAGTTTATTCCCAAATGGGCATTTCAAAAAATATTTAGGTTTGTCAAATAAATGTTATATCCTTAATTAAAATACTAAAGCACTCAAATTTATATCCTATCCTAAAGATTTCTTTCGTTGACACGTTCTTCAATACATACCTAGTATAAAACAAAGTCGATTCCCGCGTCTGTCCCTATGTATGCTTATATCTTTAAAACTATGAAACGGATTTTTATGCGGTTTTTTTTAAAGATAGAGATTCAAGAGGAAGGGTTATAAGTTTAATACATGCACAACATAGTAATAGGTAAGGCGGTACGAAGTTCGCCGGGTCGACTAGTTATAAGCTATACGACCACTTAATTTAATGTGGAGGTTACAAATTACAAACTATTCTAAAGTAAAGTATTATAAAGTTGTATATGTTTAGGATATTATTCTTAATATTATGCTTATTCCATTAGCTTTGGAAAATATATAAATCATGATGTTGTTTGTAAAAGTTAACTTAATGGAGTAAAAATACAAATAATAATAAAAAAATGTGAACCGATGTCAACAGACTAGAGATCGCGTCACGTATTAAAGAACGCTGGAAGGAACCGTTACTCGCGATCTGTACTATAATCTAACAAAGATAGTTGATCAGTTCAGTACTTGTCTGCCCCCGGCGGCGCGTCGTCTGCCGCCGGCGCGGCCGGCCCCGCGCTCCCCGCGCCCCCCGCGGCGCCCAGCTCGGCCAGCTTGGAGCTCCGCCAGCGGCCCTCGCCGCCGCTCGTGTTGCGGTCCTCGCACACGCACAGGAACAACGTGTCTACCACCATCTGAACAAAACGTCAACAATACAAGGAAATTAAATAAAACGAGTAAATAATAAAAATTGGAGCAATAGGAGGGGCATATCAATATTATCAATGTTGTCGTCATTTCAGCCGAAAGATGTGTTGTGTGTGACTGTTGGACATAGGCCTCCCCCACAGAACGCCAGAGCACCCGGTCTTGAGCGACCCTCATCCGGTGTATTCCCGCCCGCAGCCTTCATCAGTTCGTCTACCCTGATCAATACACAGTATAAAATAACAAATTAAACATTTAAAAACCCCCGACCAAGTCAGATCATCTAAACTAGACCCTTATCAAATAAACTATAACTAGAGCTGATCATCTTCAAAAGGTCATGGTTACCTTTGAAGTTGAAGTTAGTTTTGTACCAAATTTAAAATCGATAGGACATATGGAAGGTAGTTAGATTCTCTCATCCACTGTTTAAGAGCTGATCATCTTGAAATGGCTGATTAGGTCATGGTTACCTTACCATAAAATTTAAATATCATTGAAGTAACATGGTACCAAATTTGAAATCGATCGGACATAAGGAAGCTAGTAAGATCCTCTCATCACCTAGAAAAGAGCTGATGATCTTCAAACCGCTCTTCATTAGACATGGCTAAGAACACTCGGGCTAAAATTACTATAATGAGTTTAAGTAAGGATCACTATTTTTTTTAAAATCTAATATAGCCTATGTCACTCGGGGATAGTGTAGCTTCCTACCAGTGAAAGAATTTTTCAAATCGGTTCAGTATTTCCGGAGCCTATTCGTTACATACAAACAAATCTTTCCTCTTTATACAGGGTGGCCCATAAGTCCTTTGAAATTTAAATTTCGAATAAAATTCAAACGGTGCGCAAGAATGGCGCGCGGGGTACGGGGGAAGCACTAACGGTCTTTCGGAATTCATCCGCCATGGAGCGTTTTACTGGTGCGGACCGTGCTTTTTGTGTGCGCGAGTTTTATCGCAACAATAATTCTGCTACCGTTGCGCGGCGTACATCGTTTAATAACGTGTTATTCTCTGATGAGGCTCACTTCCACATCAACGGCCATGTCAACAAGCAGAGTTGTCGCTACTGGAGTTGCGAAAATCCAAATCGCAAACATGAAAGGCCCTTTCATAGCCCTAAAGTGACAGTTTGGGTTCTCGATTGGGTTCTCGAAATTTACGCCGCGCAACGGTAGCAGAATTATTGTTGCGATAAAACTCGCGCACAAAAAAAGCACGGTCCGCAGCCAGTTATTTGAGTTTAGGTAAGGATCCATAATTTTTTTGAAAATCTAATATAGCCTATGACACTTGGGGTTAATGTAGCTACTTACCAGTGAAAGAATTTTTCAAATCGGTTCAGTATTTCCGGAGCCTATTCGTTACAAACAAACAAACAAATTTTTCCTCTCTATAATATTGGTATAGATAATAGGGGATGTCTAATTTTTAGAATATTTTGTGCTTTACAACTCAATGTATTGGAATAGTGATTAGGATTTTTTTCATATACTTACTTGATTTTACATGAATGAATCTTTACATTTAGCGATATTTCTTGAATTTTTTTAATGACCTTTGTTATAGTTAGAAAACAGTTTTGTCCCCATTGCCTTTTTTTTTTCAATGTTTACAGATTTGTTTAAAGTGTGATAGGTTGGGCATGCATGGACATCAAAAATATCGCAACGCTGTTTTTAAAAATATAACAATATATAGCATTAGCAGTAGAGTAGTGAAGTTTCTGGCTGGAATTAGTGCAGCCTTAAAATTATCAATTAAATTTTACATTAAGTTTTTCTAACAACCTAACCTACACTAATGGGGGAAGTTTGTTTCGGTATGTTATCGACGTTGAAACGTTCTATAAAAGTAAGTTTTTTTTTTTCGAAGACACCCTGTTATTCATAAAATTAGTTATTTGACGTATGTCAATTTAGACTGGATGGCACGTATTTACAATACAACAAACCAGAGAAGTAGACCTCCAGTAAAGATACCTAAAATCTACTGTATCTTTATGAATAACACTGTTAGTATCAATATCGAGGAGTCACATGCAATATGTACGGTACGCCAACCCATATCAATCCAATAAATTAAAATTCGGTTTGATTGATTACATGACGGATGTTTTGAATACGTAATGATGGTAGATTGGCACTTTCTTTTTTTTCACTCACTCACTCACTCATCATCGCCCAGCCTAAAGATAGAAAGATGAAATTTAGACAGTACCTTCCTTACGTAAGCAAGCACCCACTAAGACGGGATTTTGGAATAACTTAACCGGTACGCCGTATACAGGATGTAACAGTTTGTATAAAACTCCTAACTTCTGGGCTTAGAATGTTGAAATAAATACTGTAGATTCTTTTTGCATCACCAACATCATAAATAGTTTCATTTTTTTATATATTTGTCCCCTTGAAACAGATTGAAACATGTTTTTGCTAAAATCTAAACTAATGACTCTAGAGACCTAAAATTTTCAAAACAAGCTCTTTTTTATATCATTACATCTAATATGATAGCCAAATTGCGTTTATTAGTCTTGGAAGCCTTGATATAGGGTGTTAAAGTTTGTATAAAAAACCAAAACCACTCAGAAGTAAGGTTTCTAGGCTAAAGGGGACGCAAATAACGGAAAAAAGGGAAGCAGTATACAGGCTGTAACAGTTGTATTAAACTCCTAAACAGCATAGTATAGAAAGTTGTAATTTAAACTGTAGATTCTCTTTGCATTATAAACACCATAAATGTTTTTTTATATTTTAGCGTGAGTTCTTATACAGCATGAAATAGGTTTTTTTTGCTACTTGTGTAACTAGAAACTTGAAATTTTCAAAATAAACTCTTTATGATATTAAAATATTAAAGATGATACCATTGCTGCGTTTATTAGTAATAGAAGCCTTGATACAGAGTGTTAAAGATTGTAAGAAAAACTGAAACCTTTGCCAATTTATTCTTAGAAATCTTGGTTTCTAGATTGTTCAGGAATAAACTCGTAACGGAAAAAAAAAACATTTTTGAAAACTAAGCTGGCGAGTATCGATATTGGCGGCGTTACCGCCGAAAAAACTAAAATGCATTAAATAAATAATAGGGAAACATTTTCTATTAGGACTTAATTTACTCACTTCAGTTCAGTCGGCGCCACACCACACAAGCAAATTCATTAGGTAACTACGTAAAGCGCGATGCGCAGCGGCACACGTTTTTCGGTTATTTCTTTGTTTGAATTTCAGGTAATTTAGTGATCTTTATTCGTTGGATTTCGTGGGACCGACTCAAAATTTCTTGGTAAACCAAAACTACTTTAAGAAGTGAGTAAATTAAGTCCTAATAGAAAATGTTTCCCTATTATTTAATGCTTTTCAGTTTTGTCGGCGGTTTAATTTTTTTTTTAAGTTTTTAATTTTTGCTTTTCCGTTTTTTTGGGCTAATTTTTTTTGACCCCACCCTTCACAGGGTGGTCGCACCCCACAAGGTGGCCACACAACCTGGTGAAGGTTGAGGGACTAACAGGATAAGGTTCGATCACGACCGGTCGGTGAGGCGATTTGTGAGGAAGGCCTATGTCCAGCAGTGGACGTCTATCGGCTGAGATTATGATTATTAACATTGATATAAAAAATACTCATAATTATACCTAGCAGTTTTCATGTAAATCTCAAAACGGCAATACAATCTGTGAGTGAACAATAAAGTTACCCTAATAAAGTACCCCTATTTTTTCACCCTTATGGTTGTAATTTTATTTCCAAACGAGCTTTCCCGGCTTACTTCGTTACGCCATAGAATATAAGATACTACAAAAGACTGGGCTCTATAGACTATGTTCCTTTGACTGCCCAGAATGGCCGAATAGAAAACAAACAACAACAACAAACCACCTGTCAAAATATGTAAACAACGGAAAAAATATTGCACCTTGGGTTACATTATTTGAGTTTAGGTAAGGATCCCTAATTTTTTTGAAAATCTAATATAGCCTATGACACTCGGGGTTAATGTAGCTAGCTTCCTACTAGTGAAAGAATTTTTCAAATCGGTTCAGTATTTCCGGAGCCTATTCGTTAAAACAAACAAATCTTTCCTCTTTATAATATTGGTATAGATAAATATCAAGTATAGTTTTACTAATGGACTTTTATGTTATAACACGTGCTAGATATTCTAGTATCCTAGAAAAATCATAAAAGCAAAATTCTCATATAAAAAAATATATTTTTTTAAGTCTCAAGTAGGTGTCCCAAAAAAAGACAAAAAAGTAACACAAAAAATTTACAATTTCGGGGTTAATGTAGCTTCCCACCAGTGAAATAATTTTTCGAATCGGTTCAGTATTTCCGGAGCCTATTCGTTACAAACAAACAAACAAATCTTTCCTCTTTATAATATTGGTATAGATTTTATGAGACCAACTTCAAGGTATACCCTGTCGATTAAAAAAGGAATTATCAAAATCGGTCCACACAGTAAAAAGTTATGCGTGATCATACACAACGTGAATTGAGAACCTCCTTCGTTTTGTTTTTTCGTCGGTTAAAAATACACTCATTTTTAAATCCAAGATGGCGGCATGTACTTTGCTTAAACAAATAAGAATTGTCACGAGATTTTTTTTCCCTATTATTTTATGCTTTTTAGTTTTTTCGGTGGTTAAATTTTTTGATAAAAAGTTTTTATTTTTTACTTTTTTGTTTTTTTGGGGTTAATTTTTTTTGACCCTTCAAGCTGATCACTTTTCATAAGGTGGTCACACCCCACAAGGCCAGACTACTTTGTAAAGGTTTCGGTACTAAACAGGATGTGGGTCGCTCACGACCGAGGGAGGCCTATGTCTAGCAGTAGACGTCTATCGACTGAGATGATGTATATTCACATTCACATAAAATAGACATATAATTATATCTGCACTTTAATGTAAAACACAACACGGCAATACAATCTGTGAGTGAACAATAAAGTCATCCCCATTTTTCCACCCTTAGGGCAAAAAAAATATTTCAAAATTTAAATGGGACCAACTTCAAAATATACCCTGTCAATTAAAATTATATCGAATTATCGAAATCGGTCAACTCTGTAAAAAGGTATCTGTGATCATACAAAAAAAAATACGCGACGAATTGAGAAACTCCTCCTTTTTGTTTTTTTGTCGATTAAAAAAAAAACAAACAAACCTCGTAAAGTGACAAAATGCAGTGGGCGATAAAAAACGAGAAGATGCATATAACCAGCGTAGGGACAGCAAAGAAGTGGAGATCAGAATTCCTCTTGAGAAGCAACAGGCCGACAATGCCGGTGACTGCGGTGACGATGCACTTGCCGAGGAACAGGATGAAATCACCAACACTATTAATTGTTGCCACTTGCAGCGCGTTGTTCACCATCGTGCTAAATGCCTGTGAATAAGAAACATGTCATAATATTTTTTCAGAGCGTGTATATCACATTGTTGGCATTGGCACATTGGTCACTTTTTTATAGTTATTTAATCTTCCCGTTTTTTAGACATTTAAAAATCTAGAAATTAAATAGTGGCAAGACTGTATGGAAACTTTGGAAAATCCGACAAATTTCCATACAGTGTTGCCACTTTTTAATTGTTAGATTTTTGTGCCAAGTTATAGATCAATGATATTCTGGTCTGAAATGTATTTAAAATAAATTGCAAGTATATGTTTCTTATTAAAAAAAAGTAACCCTAGAAGAAATCGTTTTTGATGTTCTAGTTCTCGTCGGCTATGATTCATTCGTCGTTTTGACGCTATATTAATAACTAGAGGCAGCCGCGGTTTCACTCCCGCAGATTGCTCATAAACACAAAATCCACTTTTTTTCCCGTTCCCATGGGAATTTCGGGAAATCCTTTCTATGTGCTCACCTACACTCCTTAAGGAACCTACATGCAAAATTTCAGCCCGCTACGCCCAGTAGTTTCGGCTCTACGTTGTCTGTCAGTCAGTCAGTAAAGGAAGAGTTTTATATATCGATCATGGAAATGCCAATTGTCGTAAGGGACAAAGCACGACTTTTCAGGAGAGCCAAAAAACAATTTTTTTTTTACAAATCCATTTGTAACTTTTGATTTCCTTGATTTACAGCGATCAATAAAAAGAAGACCAGTGCTAATTTTTGAAGATCTTTTCAATGGTTTTTGTTTGAATACGCTACAACTAATGGTTTAGAAGATTTTGTCCCTTACGCCCTACCGATTTTAGCAACATTGTCCCTTACACTGGGCTATTTTTCAACATTTTCCCTTACGACCTATTCATTTTTGTTAACTTTATAAAATAATTGGTCGTAAGTCCCACATGTGTTATTCCAATGTAGTCGTATGTCTATTATTATATTTAATTTTAAAATTATTATGGAAAATTAGAAGGGCGTAAAGGAAATAAAATAACAACAAGTGTGTTGTTATTAGTACTGATGAAACTAAAAAAAAATAACTTATTGTTTTTAAAATCTTAAATGTTATTGTTTAGTTATCCTTGTGGAACAATATGATCAAATTCATATAATATGAAGTACAAACATTAAAGTTTTAATAATTATTTTTAAAAATGTCTAAAAAAATTGAATTATGTACATAATTTTTATAAAAATAACAGATACCTAGAAAATCTAATACAGCCCTCGTAAGATTTAAACGAAAATAAGTTATAAAACTTTAATTTCTACAGTAAAATCAATACTTTTAAGAAGATAGGTAAGTAATAATTGGTTTATAGCACAAGTTTAAAGTTAATTAGCTTTTAACACGTTAAATGAATGAATTCTTTAGTTAGATCAATTAAAAAACCACAAGACTTACATTAAAAAGTTTTATTTGTTATGGTTAGTATGTAACGTTAACCAAACACAAAAACAATTTGGGCCGTGTGGTAGCGGCATAAAATACCACCACCCCATCTCCCATGTATATATAGATAAAGGTGACTAAGGGGAAAAAACTGAAGCACTGGCAGGAGCAGTCCATCGATGATCCTACGACAGCTTAGTACAACAGCCATTCTGCAATTTCCAACCTGCCTGGCAAGTGTTATATGACAATATTGACATACCCACTCATATGAGGTTAACGCCATATAGGTTATAGCCATGGGGCTAAAACTAACGTTTTGGCCTAGTTTGCGCTTTGGTAGGGGTCAGGAAAATGCGGGGCAAGAAGTCCTAACTAATTGTAATCCCGGGACAACAACGCTACCATAAACTTCCTCTTACCCTGGCAACATACAAGTTGCCCATGATAATATAGAGAGAGCTGACGAGAAGCTAGTGAAACTAGAAAAGGAATTGAGTTGGTAACGGTTGGACATTGTTGTTGAGGAGGGAGAACAACAATTCCAGGGAGGTTTTGGGTTCATAGTGCACAAGTCCCTTCACTACGTTGTAAATACCGATAGAATGACGGCAAGGGTAGCGTGTCTTGAACTTCGATGAACCTAGCAGTATTTGTTAAAGGTTATACAAGTATACGCTCATACATCGACGCAGTCCAACGAAAAAGTGGAGATCCCGTGCCATGCATAGCTCAAAAACTTCCTTCACAGTTGACGTAGGGGATTTACATGCAAAACGGTTCAATTCTAATATCAGCGACGCATAACGCTAAAAGCGTGAAACAGAAGTCTGGTAGTACCTGGTCTGCAGAAAAGGCCATAAATCTAGCTGAAGAACTTACTTCTAAGCCACCTTTATAAACTATTGGTGACTTTATAAACTCACGCGCAGGTTGGATGACTTCCGCCCTTTTAATAAGCTGTTTCCCGTAAAGGAAATCACATAAATGCTATAAGACAGTTAATATAGAAGTCGAAAAAGTATGATCTGCCTTATTGTATAGCATTTTAAACTATGGACAATCCTTTGGTGCTGGGAAGTACTGCAATCTGTTATGTGGTGCCAAGTGGACTATAGGTATATGGAAGTGTTTGTAAAAAAACGCCATTATGTCAGCTGGACTACAGGATCAGAGCTCGAAGGCTGCTGAGGACTGCATCTGGGTTCAGAAAGGGGTATGTTATATCCCCAAAACTGTATACTGCAGCCGCTGTGCACTCAAATATGTCTTTAAAACTCGGGACAGGAATGAACTAAGCATAAACATAAATTATGAGTTGGTCAGTTGGTATCTTTTACTGTAGAGTCAAATTTAAACTCGCCGTTACCTTTAACTTAAGGAATACAACATATTTTAGTGCTAGAAATCAATGCAAATTGACATTTGACATTGTACCCACACAGAAAAAGTTGTATTTTGATTGGTTGATAAAATTGATCAACGAATGGGTACTTTTTAAACATTATTTTCAAATAATTACATAAAAAATAATAAGTATAATTTATTTTTTTAATAAATATAAAATTAAGTAACGACCCTTACGACCTTGAGCTTAAGATACTGCAACAATATTTTTTACGTCGTAAAAGACATATTGACAAAAACATAAAAAAATCATCAAGAATATTTTAATTTATTGGCCCTTACGCCAAAGTGAAAAAATTAAATGTTCCATAAAGCATTATTTTTAATAAATTTCTGAGTTAGGCCCAAAAAAAGTCAGGTCGTAAGGGACATTTTTTGGAAGCTAGAGAGGTTTCAAATATACCATTCGATAGAGCGTGAAAAACTGAGTATAATGGCATCAAAAACGAAATTTCGAAAAATGTCCCTTACGACAATTGGCATTTCCATGATCGATATATTGATTCACAAAGAATCAATATAGTTACCTTAGCAGCAGCCTTGCAGAAATGGCACCGGTCAATAGTAATAATGGTGTAAGCGTTGTGATTCAGGTATCGGATGAATTTCTCGAGGCAGTAGAAACAGCAAATCCCGCATTTAAGACCGCATTTAGCGCATTCTGAGCCTTTGCCGGCCTGAGCTGATAGTCTGAAACATTTGTTCTTGTTGTATTAATTTGTTTTGTACATGTTTTTTTTTCCTATATTAATTTTGGTTGGGAGAAACGAGCAATTTTCTTTTAAACAATTCTAAGGCTTCAATTGATAGACGCATTACTCGGGGCTATATTTCAAAAATTAAAAGGAGCAAAAATTACGATTTGTAGCAACAAGGTGGAAAAGATCCTCACAGGCTGTTGATTTTTAAGGGGTTTTTTAAATAGCCATAGTTTTAACACCACAGGGTTTACATCAGGGGTGGGCAAACGGTCGATCGCAAGGAAATCTATGGTCGATCGCACGCATTTTTAAAAATGTACTGACGCGTTGGACTTATTCCAATAACAGTGGTCTTTTCACTAGTCAAAATACCAGTATTTAAAGTGCGTTCATAAAACGTACGGTCGCCGTATTTGTGCGAATCTGCGTTTTCTGAAATGAAAATAATTAAATCCAAATACCGCAATCGACTTACCGACGAACATTTGTCTTCCTGTTTACGTTTGGCACTTAGTAAATACGTGCCTTCCTATGAGAAATTAGCAGAAAATACGCAGTGCCATGCATCGACCTCTTAAATAAATCGGTCCAGAGAGGCCCGAAAACTGATAAAAACACTCTTAGTTCATGTGATTGGCTTCATACTTATTTTTAGTAGTTATTAACTTGTATAATTAGAAACTGTACTTCTTTAATTGTAAATAAAAGTATATTTAAATAGTAATATGTGCACAATATCTACAATAAACGATTTAACATAAAAAAATAGTGTCTTATTGCAAGTCGATCGCTTGTCGTCTTAATTTATTGATATAGATCGCCATTAGGGAAAGTCTGCCCACCCCTGGTTTACATTATATTCTGTATCTATCTGGTAGCTGTGATGACTTGTTTTATCTCCTGCTTCCGGTTTATCGTCGACTTTTGGGACACCCTGTATAATATTAAACCAAAAACAAAATCAAGCACACTTACTTGGCATGTAAATAAGTAAGAATCAGTCTCGGGATCTTGAACATGGTGATCAGGAAGGATCCCTTGGCCACGGAACCCAAATGGTACTTCAACAATTTACCGATAGAGTACAATACTGGAGATGAAGCGTTAGGTCCTCTGAAATAATAAGGTGATTGGATTATTATGCTTTGTCATCGAGCATGTAAACCCTTAAAGGCATAATGTAGGCTAAGTAGCGATTTAGCTACTAGCAAACGAGCAATTGTTATAGTGCAGTAATTTGCCGTTATTAGGCCGACGGGTAGGTTATAATTATAACACATGGCTATAATTATAAGGTAGGTAAATTTAAAGCAAATAGCAAGTAGTCTGTGAGTACGAAAGATTTACTAATAGAATTATGTTGCTGTTCATAAAACGTGAGTAGGACGCGACGAAGTGTTTAACCCATTCAGCGCCACGGGCGCAACGTAGCGTCCGTTAAAAACATATCCCCAGGCGCCGAGGACGCCGGCCGGCGCTAGCACTATTTTCAATAATAACTCAAATTTAAAAACCCCCGACCCAGTCAGACCCTTTTTTTTTTTTTATGGCGGGGAAACTCCTAACGAGTACCCTGCAGCCCCGGGGGGAGCCGCAGGGTTATGTGGGGTTCGCACCCACTAAAACCCCGCCGGTGTCCTTCTCGGCTTATAGCAGGAGGGTCGCGGGTAAGCCTGTGGAATTCTCCGCAACCCCCCCCCAGCATTGGCTGTGTAGCCTCTTCACGGGGGGACAGGTGAAGGTAGTCCCCCCTGAGCGCGGATGGCTCTTCCTACGCTCGACGGCGGAAACGGGACACCGCGTTCCGCCGTCCTTCTCGGGGCCGTTATATGACTACACGAGGCCCCCGCCTCGTGCACCCAACGACCCCGGGGTCCCCTCTTAGTCGCCTCTTACGACAGGCAGGGGATACCTCAGTCCTATTCTTCGGCCCGGTACTGCAGGGCGTGACCCAGTCAGACCCTTCATCAACTTAAGTAGAACTAGAGCTAATCATCTTAAAAATATCATGGTTACCTTAACATATATTACTATCAATATTATTTAAGTAACACTGTACCAATTTTTTTATTGATAGGACAAATGGAAGGTGGTTAGATGCTCTCATCCATTATTCAAGAGCTGATCATCTTCAAACGGCAGATCAGGTCATGGTTACCTTAAAATATACTTTCAATATCATAGATGTAACATGGTACCAAGTTTCAACTCGATCGGACATAAGGAAGCTAGTTAGATCCTCTCATCCATTATTCGAAAGCTGATCATCTTCAAACGGCAGATCAGGTCATGGTTACCTTAACATATACTTTCAATATCATAGATGTAACATGGTACCAAATTTCAACTCGATCGGACCTAAGGAAGCTAGTTAGATCCTCTCATCCATTATTCAAGAGCTGATCATCTTCAAACGGCTGATCAGGTAATGGTTACCTTACCATATACTTTCTATATCATAGATGTAACATGGTACCAGGTTTCAAATCGATCGGACATAAGGAAGCTAGTTAGATCCTCTCAACCATTATTCGAGAGCTGATCATCTTCAAACGGCAGATCAGGTCATGGTAACCTTACCAAATACTTTCTATAACATAGATGTAACATGGTACCAAATTTCAAATCGATCGGACATAAGGAAGCTAGTTAGATCCTCTCATCCATTATTCAAGAGCTGATCATCTTCAGACCGCTGATCAGATCTTCATCAGACATGGCTAAGAACACTCGGCCTGAAATTATCTATGATAAATATAATTAGAGTTCTAAATTTGAACGTAATTAAAGTTTAGTTATCGACAAAGTAAAGTACAAATTAAGATGCACACAATGATACAGGTTTCTTAATATAAGCCACTAACTTGTCGTTTCTGAACATGTTGTAGGGAAGTAATCATATGGATGTACATTAAATTCAATTCCTTCTGATACCAAGCCGGCCTGTAAAGAGAGATGAAGTTTTATAAGATAAGTAAATAAAGGTATAAAGCAGTGGCTAAGGTTGTTTTTGAATGTCATTTTACAAATGGTTTCATACATAATAGAGAGGTGTTTGTTTCACAAACTATACGTTTAGTCTGCCTTCAGCATAAAACGTTCCGAGTGGACGTCTGAAGGCCTGGCACAACTTTAGCGTTCAATACATCTCATTCGCTAACGACGTCGACTCATTCACATCTGTAGTCGACAAACCGTGATGGGGTTTAGCGCAGCGTATTAGGAGTGCAGAGGAGGGGTGGCATATCTACGTACCTAGAACTTTAGGTCTTTATGCAAAGTTACGAACTTCATACGAATCTACACATTTTCTATTAAATTAAAGAAATAAAAATAATACAAATCCTTAGGCGGATGAGAGGATCTAACTAGCTTCCTTATGTCCGATCGATTTGAAACCTGGTACCATGTTACATCTATGATATAGAAAGTATATGTTAAGGTAACCATGACCTGATCTGCCGTTTGAAGATGATCAGCTCTTGAATAATGGATGAGAGGATCTACTTAACTAGCTTCCTTATGTCCGATCGATTTGAAATTTGGTACCATGTTACATCTATGATATAGAAAGTATATGGTAAGGTAACCATTACCTGATCAGCCGTTTGAAGATGATCAGCTCTTGAATAATGAATGAGGGGATCTAACTAGCTTCCTTATGTCCGATCGATTTGAAACCTGGTACCATGTTACATCTATGATATAGAAAGTATATAGTAAGGTAACCATTACCTGATCAGCCGTTTGAAGATGATAAGCTCTTGAATAATGGATGAGAGGATCTAACTAGTTTCCTTAGGTCCGATCGAGTTGAAATTTGGTACCATGTTACATCTATGATATTGAAAGTATATGTTAAGGTAACCATGACCTGATCTGCCGTTTGAAGATGATCAGCTCTTGAATAATGGATGAGAGCATCTAACCACCTTCCATTTGTCCTATCAATCAAAAATTTGGTACAGTGTTACTTCAATGATATTGAAAGTATATGTTAAGGTAACCATGATATTTTTAAGATGATTAGCTCTAGTTCTACTTAAGCTGATGAGGGGTCTGACTGGGTCGGGGGTTTTTAAATTTTTAAATTTGAGTTATTAAAAGCTAGTCGTCGCCGGCGGCAGTGTAAACAGTCAGAAAGCAACTTTTAATACATGCATTACTTTCCTTTACACAGAATGTTTATGTATTGTTCGTGTCTTGAGCGAGAAAATCGCTGATAGTTCTGCCTTAGACTCTGCCTTAATTATGCTTCGAAAAAATTCTGGTTTTCACCATTCAGCGTTGACAAATATCGACATAATGTTACCATAACAATCATTTTTCATTCCACAACTTTATGGCGTGTTCGAAACGGCAATAAATATTTTATTTTGATGTCATCAGAGACAAAATTTTGTGAAATATGGACTTATCCTAATCATGATATCGGTCCTGACTACCTGACTAGACACTTTAACAAAATTTTGAGATCATTAAGTTGCAAAACATCAATATATATAAAACTCTTCCGTTACTGACTGACTGACTGACTGACAGACAACGCAGAGCCGAAACCACTGGGCGTACAAAGCTGAAATTTGGCATGTTTCCCGAAATTCCCACGGGAACGGAAAAAAACTGGATTTTTGTGTTTATGAGAAATCTGCGCGGGAAAAACTCGAAATATTCGAAACCTCTTTTTCTGATATAAAACTTTTTATCAAAAAATTAAACCGCCGAAAAAAAAAACTGAAAAGCATAAAATAATAATCGAATTACTAAGTTCTTAAAGTAATGTAGGGTATACCAAGTACTTTTAAGTCGGCGCGCCACACAAGCAAATTCCTTAATTACGTAAAGATTGATGCGCGGCAGCGCACGAATTTTGGTTATTTCTTTAAATTTAAGGTACCTAATTTAGTGATCTTTGTACGAGGAATTTGTGGCGCCGACTCAAAATTACTTGGTATACCCTACATTACTTTAAGAACTTAGTAATTCGATTATTATTTTATGCTTTTCAGTTATTTTTCGGCGGTTTAATTGTTTATATATATATCCATCAGTGGACGTCTTTTGGCTGAAATGTTTATTACTTTATTTCATTTCAAAAGATAAAAAAAATACATGTCGAATTGAGTATCTCCTCCTTTTTTTTTGTCGGTCAAAAATACACCAACCCTTTTTAAGGTCTTAAAAAAAAAAAAATTGGCAGCTACATTTAAAAACAGTTACTTTAGTCAGTCAATAAATAAACTAAAGTATAGCATTTGGTGGCTGAATAAGAATTTTTCTGCGTAAACACGTCCATTTTTTCTGCCAAAATCGGTAGCTTTTAAGGTGATTTTAACAGCTCGCGCAGCGCCAGGGGACGCCGCACTGTCGGCCTTGCGCGACGAACGAAATCTTTGTATGGTGGCGTAGCGCGTTGTGTTTTTTGAAATCGGGGTGGAGGTGGAAGAGTTAAGGGGGGTTAGACCGCCGAAAACTTAACGCTGGTCGCGGTTTACGTTTTAGTAGCCCTAATATCGTTCATATCAAATATTTATAAATATAATAATGAACATGTATATGTCACCGGAAAATAACAAAAACCGTAAATTTATAAATTTACTAGAGGCTGCCCCGCGGTATTTCCTGCGCAGATTACTCATAAACACAAAAATCCCCTTTTTTCCCGTTCCCGTGGGAATTTTGGGAAATCCCTTCTTAGTGCTCACCTACACTCCCCAAGGAACCCACGTGCCAAATTTTAGCTTTGTACGCCCAGTAGTTTCGGCTCTGCGTTGTCTGTCAGTCAGTCAGTCAGTCAGTCAGTCAGTCAGTCAGTCAGTCAGTAACGGAAGAGTTATATATATATTGATAAACTTTCGTAGGATTCTAAACGAGAGATAAATTGTATTATTTTACGCCTACATTTTCGTAAATTGATAAACTTACAAAACTCACTCGTAAAATAATAAGTAACCAATAACCAAACGCCATGTATAATGAAATTTAAATTTACCACAGAGCTACGAAAGTTTTATGGTAGCCATGACCAAAATGTTTAATTTTTGTAAAGTGAAAACAGAAAACTCCGACCGAAAATTCGAATCTAGGGCAAAATTGTAGGTTAGGTTAGGTTTGGCTTGTGATCTTTAACTAGCGTAGCGAGTGAAGCGAGCGGAGCTTGGGTTACCTGTGTTAAACTGAAATCTAAGTCAAAAATTTTTTGAGCTTAACTTAGTCGTTATTTGTAGATTACCTAGGGATTTTGCAGATTACCTAGTTAATGTTGAGAACAACATTTTATTTCGAACTCTAACGGATTCAGCCAGTTAGTGCACTTTTACTGAATTTCGCACATTAGCGGTAACATTTTAACCTATTAACTTACCTAGTTTTGAGTACCAGTAAAAATACTTTTAGTGTGATCGAATTGTTTGGCAAGTCTGATTGTACGTAAGTCTATGGACGCAAGCATTTTCACTGTCAACATCGACCAATCAGGATGCAGTGTGTTATTTTCCGTATTTCAAAAAGCGTAAAATTAAAAGCTCTTCTGTGATTGGTCGATCCGTTTAGAATCTTACGAATTGATTTCCGTTAGTTTATAAATTTACTAAGACGCGCCGAAAATTTATAAATTTGCAAAAAAGTGGGCGTAAAATAATTCAATTTATCTCTCGTTTAGAATCCTACGAAAGTTTATAAATTTCCTAGGAAATTTATAAACTTGCGAATCTTATTATTTTCCGGTGACATATATATCAATTTACGGAAGCCAATTTGTAGTATTAGCAATGGTTTTATAATTATAAATGTCTACAGTCCACAAAAATCAGGAAAGATAAGTCGCCGGCTACAAACAACAATACTCAGGAAGCGTAACCAGAGGGCGTAATATGGCCGCATTTGCAATATTGCTTTTCGTCCTCCAAGTGTCAAAGTCAATACAAAAAAAAATGCAAAGAGGACGCAAAGCAATATTGCTAAAGCGGCTATAATAGGACCTCATGCCACCGTCACTCTTATGTACTTGCGCGCCGTAACTTCCTACCGCTCCGCCGAGCGGTCACAGGCCGCAATCGGCCTAAACTCAGCGCGGTTCTCACGCGCGAAGCGCAAGCTAGTCGATAAATATTTTATTATTATTTAATTAAAAAAAAAATGTGTGCAAATCAACCAAAAAAGGGATAAACACCTAAATTTTTATTATATACCTTACTAGTTGACCCGGCGAACTTCGTACCGCCTAACCTATTGCCACAGAGTATATTGCTATGTTGCTCATGTATTATACTTATAAACCTGCCTCTTGGATCACTCTATCGATTACAAAAAACCGCATCAAAATCCATTGGGTAGTTTTAAAGATATAAGCATACATAGGGACAGACGCGAGATGCAACTTTGTTTTATACTATGTATTGAAAATGAAGACATAACCTATTACTATTTTTGTCATTTCAAAATTATTTTTAATGGGTAAGTATGACATAATTTATTTATCAATACTACGAGCTGTCCCGGCTTACTTCGTAACGCCATAGAATATAACATACTACAAAAGACTTGGCTCTATAGACTATGTTCTTTTGACTGCCCAGAATAGCAGAATAAAAAACAAACAACAACAACAAACCACCTGTCAAAATATCTAAACAACGGAAAATATATTGCACCTTGGGTTATATTATTTGAGTTTAGGTAAGGATCCCTATTTTTTTTTTAAATCAAATATAGGCTATGACATTTGGGGTTAGTGTAGCTTCCTACCAGTGAAAGAATTTTTCAAATAGGTTCAGTATTTCCGGAGCCTATTCGTTACAAACAAACAAACAAATCTTTCCTCTTTATAATATTGGTATAGACAACACTATTATTACAGTAAACACTGGGTCGGGGGTTTTTAAATTTGAGTTATTACAAATAAACAACGATCAAAATCAAATAATTATTATGAAATACTTAAAATGACATTACCATACATATGACAAAAGGGTTTTCTTTCTTTTTTACTTATAAATTTGTAAGGCGCGATACGAAGTTCGCCGGGACAGCTAGTTTAATATAAAATATTCCACAAAATTAAGACACGTTTCGTTTATTTCAAAAATGAAAAACGGGTATTTCACGAACATTCTTTAGAAAACATAAAAATATATACCAACATATCGATATTTTTGCTGAAGAATAACATCACCTTCCCGACGGATGGCGTGACCACAATAAAGTTTTTTCGCGTGTTGCGTGAAAGCGGCGGTTTGATAAAAGTCTATAGGCTATAGTTATATCTCTATCGAACGGCCGGCACGGCATCAGACAGAAACGGATTTTACAATCATTTAACCAAAATAGATCCGTATAAGTGTGTGTGTTAAAGTCTGGCAGGTGCGAGCGTCAAGCTGCATGTAATATAGACTACAAGATTTATTTTTGACTGAAGATAGTAAAATATGTTTCCGGCCGTTCGATAGATCCCTCTATCGACTTTGAAATGATCCAATAGTTACCTAAAGTACCAGTGGGTGACGGCGCCGGCGATGGTCATCTGCTGGCAGCCAAGGATGAACTCGGCGCCCCACAGCAGGCACAGCGCGCACAGCCACCACGCGCCGCGCACCCACAGCGGGTCGAAGGAGATCTCGTCTACGGGGAACACTGGGGGCACGTCAGTCACCTTGCCGTTACCACGCTACCACCCTTTTTTTTTGTAACGAGGGGAAATGCCTATTGCATTTCCCGACGCTCGGGGGAGCGTAGGGGGTACGTGGGGCTAGGGTACCTTTGGTAGTCTCGTAATCAAGTTTGCTATAACTAGTATGCTAATAGTTATAGCAAACTTGATTACGAGACTACCAAATGTGTATTTTCTTGCGATTAACGTAATATTTTTATTCTACTTTTATCCGATAGTGCTGTTTTGCGCGATGAGACTAGAGGCCCTGGGGCCGGAATCTCATCAAGCAAACTAGTAACTTTTGGATAGTAGTGTAGTAGAATAGAAATAGCTCGAAAATTTTTGCTTTAACAGTATACCATAACAGAGCTATAGCAATAGTATCGCAATTGATTGGAATTGACCAAAAAGGGTAGTCCACTCCTTATTACGATGACGATTGATATTTAGCAACAGTTCCACTACGCCCGTTCCGCTTTCGTCTTAAAAAACAGGTTTGCTATTTAGGGAAAAAATCCCAAATTATTCTATAGCTTGCTTATTCTATTGCTATACTATAACGATCGATCAAAGTTACGAGACTTGTAATTTTTGACCCAGTCGTAAGAGGTACAGTAAAATAGTAATACAATAGCCGTTCTATTCATAAAAAAAACCTTAAATGGCCTTAACGTTCAATTTAGTTAAAACGTTTGGTAACGCTAAAATACTGATTTCGAAATGCAATATACATAAACGCAATTTAGGCCTGCTATAACTACATGGGGCAAAGAGTAGTTTTTTGCATTTTCAGGTAGTCGCACCAGAATTCACCAGGTCAATCCACTATCAATCATCCGACAAAAAAAAGTTGTTTATTTTCGAGGCCTTTGCCCAGCAGTTGGCACACCAAATTCTTTCGTGCTTCGACCCACCATATGGGGTGTTTTCGTCGATAAAATTGATCATAGAATACACCCTTAAAATTATGTTATAACTTCCCCGGACACACTGTATATCACGATAAAAAATAGTCGGATTAATTTGTTTGTTTTTGGCCCGTAATATAAATCTGATTCACCTGACTGATTGAATTTATATAGAATTTGACATTTAACCTGATTGCTAGTGCCATCTTATGGCAGTCTCTGTAACTAAAAGTGACAGTTCGAAAACTGCTTATTGGGATAATAGTTTTACCTGTTAACAGATATGCATGCATGTTAACAGTTTTAAAAGGTAAAACATGAAGGGGTTGTCTGTCCGTTCCCTGGTTTAAACCTAAATGTCGCATCTATCACTTTCTTTCTAATAAAAACAATAAGAGACCGTTGCAGCTAAAACTTCCAAAACAGTTTAAATGAGATGGATATTACGGGCATTAATTACGAAACCAGCGCATATTTTAAGAAAAATATAAATATATATAAAATAAAATACGTATAAACCCAGCCTATTTGATGCTGAAGTGATGGACATCAAAATGAACATAATTTGCGAAGATTTAGGTGGTGTTAAACGTTTTATCCTGATACGCAAATTTCATCAAAAAATTAGCTCCTCTGTCGCACGTTTGCAGTTCGGGGACGACAGCATGAGTTTTTCTATAGTCAAATTTTTAATTAGACGAAGCTAATAACAGTTAGCTAACCTCACTTTGTATAATAATGTTCCCTTAATTATTATTAATAGTGAGTGATGCGTTCAGTTCCCGTTTAATGAGATGAATGAACAATGAGTGTGAATAGTTAATCAGTTCAGACTATAAAATAATATTATTCATTTTATGGTAATGTTCATCAAAAACTGAAAACACAGTAAACGTCAGTTGACTTAGTCTAACTAAAAATACGACTATATACAGGATGTATGGCAGATGAGTGCAGCTTTGTGTACCACCCCAAAGATATGGGCTGGGTGGGCCATATCATTTTTTTTTTGAATATTCTATTTATAAGACTTTAGACCCGAATAACTTTCTAAAAATTAACCACTAAATATCCACTCATCTGTCATACACCCTGTATATTCTTTCGTTGCTATACAGTCCTCTTAATTTTAAAACGCCATTTTTGTAATAGTGGAACTTCTTTTCTTACCTTTGAAGCGAGTCTCGTTGCCGTTGCCATTTGGAGGCGGCGGCCGAGGCGTGCTGGTGGGCTCGGTGCCATTGTAGAAGAAGTTGCTCTTATATGGAATGCCCGGGTAGTTCGCTGTTGCAAGACATACCTAAATAATACAACTGACATTAATATATTTCGTTGTAGAGTAGGAGTAGGTAACAAAACTTAAAAAAAAAAAATTACACACGAGATGGAAACTTTCCAGAAAAATCTAAGTATAAGCAATCCGATCGTTATATAGCGTTTTACTTTTTTTTACAATAACTAAGAAATTGGACATCTAAATGATGTCCTGGGACTCTAGTCTCTTAAACTTACGATTATACTTCTATTCTATTATTATTCTTCTATTTCTCTATTACGATTGTGTCAAAAATTGCGAGTCTCGTAACTTTGATCGATCATTATAGTATAGCAATAGAATATGAATAGCAAGCTATAGAATAATCTGGGATTTTTTTACCTAAATAGTGAATCCTGTTTTATGAGACGACATTGAAACGGGCGTAGTGCAACTGTCACTTAATATCAATCAATATTGACATATACAATGTCAGTCGAACGTAATCATAATATTATCTTATTATGGAGCAGACTACCCTTTTTGGTCAATTCCAATCTGTTGCGATACTACTGCTATTGTTATAGCAAAATTGATTACGAGACTACCAAAGGTGTATTTTCTTGCGATTAACGTACTGCTTCTACTCTACTTTTATTCGATAGTTACGTTTTGCGCGATGAGACTAAGGGCCCTGGTTGCCGAAAACAATAGAAATGCGATTACGTATTGAAAATGTTTTTTTTTTCTAAAATCTATTCAATACTATAGGTATCACTTTTGTAAGTCAATTAAACTTATACCGTATTAAATAAAGTATCCTATACTGCGAGAGGCGGGGTGGTTCAGTTCAGAGGCGCCGACCATACGACTCAGGCAAACGAATGTGAAAATTAACACTCTTCAGAAGGACTCACTCTTCAGTCCGAATAAAGACCACTTACGTAGACAGCTGTAACAGATGCCACGCGACCAAGAATGCACCCTGCCGATTCATCAGCAAAGCCAACAATGGAGATAGATAGAATTCGGTTACGAGACTTAAGACTTAACCCCTGGTAAAAGAAGTTAAGGCTGCATTTTCTCCAGAGATACGTAGCAAGGAATATGTTAGTAACAACCAATAGAATAAATTAAATCACTTGTTGCTAGGTAAATTAAGTGAATCTATTAATTGGTAAAAAAAACATAATACTTATTCTTTGCTACGCGTCTCTGGTGGAACCGCAGCCTTAACTGACAAGCTACACAAAATCATAGTAAGTATAATTTTAATAACGTACCACAACAAATGACCAGAAAGTTAAGAAGAGCACCAAGAAGAAGAAGGTGATAATGGGTTGCAGGAAGAGCGCGGGGATGGAGCCGAGGCAGTGCGCGGTCTCCTTGAACAGCTCGGCCAGGAACGACACGCGCGAGCGCATCGCGAGCACCAGCAGCAGCAGCACCGCCTGCGCGAGGGGCACACGGTTGCTTACTTTACTTACCGTGGAATTCAATGCAAACAAACAATCAAATCAATAGATCATCTTGGCATTTGGCGCAATAGAACATAACTCAAATTTAAAAATTAAAAAACCCCCGACCCAGTCAGACCCCTCATCAACTTAAGTAGAACTAGATGAACTAGATAATCATCTTAAAAATACCTTAACATATACTTTCAATATCATTGAAGTAACACTGTACCAAAATTTTTAATTGATAGGAGAAATGGAAGGTGGTTAGATCCTGTCATCCATTATTCAAGAGCTGATCATCTTCAAACGGCAGATCAGGTCATGGTTACCTTAAAATATACTTTCAATATCAAAGATGTAACATGGTACCAAATTTCAACTCAATAGGACATAAGGAAGCTAGTTAGATCCTCTCATCCATTAATCAAGAGCTGATCATCTTCAAACGGCAGATCAGGTCATGGTTACCTTAACATATACTTTCAATATCATAGATGTAACATGGTACCAAATTTCAGCTCGATCGGACCTAAGGAAGCTAGTTAGATCCGCTCATCCATTATTCAAGAGTACATGTAGCATGATGATATCCGCAGAAGAACTTAAGTCACTGACATAGCCCAAATAATTGTGCATTGGGCAAGGCACATAGTTCGAAAGTTCTTGATTGGCGACTGCGCACAAGAAGAGCAGAGTAGGCAGATCCCCAACAGGGTGGTCATACGACTTGGTAAATTTTGCGTGCGGAAGTACACTGGATAAGATTTCTTATCTTAGATTAGAACACCGGTCGGTCGGTAAGGCAATCTGTGGGGGAGACCCTATGACCAACCAAACTAAGTTCAATTTAAAAACTTTTTTTTTATAAATTTGAGTTAAAAAAAGTTATTTTTAAAGTTAAATATAACAGAAAGTTAACTTACTTTTACGTTAAGTGTTTTAATTTGAACTTTTCTTCAAAAACAAACATTTTGTCAAAGAAAAAGTAAAATACCGAAAAATTACCGAAATACCAGTTTCCCGGTTTTAATATTTTCACTACCGAAAAAAGACCAGTTTTCAAAAATATATCAGTAGTCCAAGCCCTAATTATTGTGTTATATGCACTTACAGTTATTACTGTTGCAATAATTGAGTACCAAAGGAATGCCTTTTCATTTTTCAGAGATTCCTGAAACAAAATAATTTTCATGACTTTGAACAAAATAAGAATTTTGAGTAAGTAAGCCATAAAAAAAGTAATACATACGGCCAGAAATGTATTATCAGCAAAATTCTTGTGGCCCATCCTAAGTTCATGGTAAGTGTACCAAAGAAGAGCAGTGCCAAGCACACTCACTATTGACACTATGATCATGAATATCCAGGAAACTATTGTAGCCAGCAAATGCAGGATTGACACCATGAGCAAGGAACATACTGTAATAATTTAATGAATCAAGGTAAATATGGATGGAAGATATTAATCAATAATAAAAAAAAACAACATACAGTTTGTAGCACTCGAACACCACTTAAGATGAAATACTCACTAAATGCCACAATAACACAAATAATCATCTCTTTCCAGGAGTTGTAGAGGTCTGAGAGCATCTGCTCAATTGTGTCCCAACTATTGAGGAGCTCATAGAAATCAGTAAAAACTTTTTCTGCAAGCTCTTTTGCAGACTTTGGGAAACATCTGTTCAGGACAGGGAAAGACTCATAAACTGGAAGTGTTGGACATGGCCCACCAAAGCTATGCACACTGTTAGAGCTTGTTAAATTGTTAACATTTGTGTCATATCTGCATAAGTTGGAGTTTGTCTCCCTGTAGAAGTTTTGGATATCATTAAGAGATTCCATTCTTTTAGTTGGGCATTTCTTAACACATATCTTTAGTGATCGCCTAAGTTCCTTAACATCCATGAAGAACAGGTAGTTCTTGTCTAGAGTGCTTATTCCAGACAAAGGATTAATCATTAGTTTCTGATTATTTTTTACACCACAGGTGTTTCCAAATGAATCAAAGCCATTAATGATGTGTAGTGGATTTCCATACACAAATGATATTGCTGCTACAATTATCTGAAAAACATTAAAATGTGCAATAAAATTACAAGTTGGATAGATCATAGATAGCAGGTAGAAGTTTTATAAATTTTACATGACCTACCATAACAATCCAAAAAATAACATAGATCACTAGCCAGAGCACATCAGTGCATCCTTTCTTAGGAGATTCATTATGCGGCGCTATTTCACTTTGAGCACATCCCATTTTGAAAAAGGTAAAGTTGGTTAGCTTCTCGGACTAATTATTAGAGTGAATTGGTCTTCAAATACCTACAAAACGACTCACTGACCAAAAATCGGCCTTGTTCATAGAAAAAATTTCTCTAGTTTGTTTGTTTTGTTGTTGTAGTCAGTCAGACCACAGACCAACTAGATAGAGATACTACGTTATGTAGTACCGTAAAATGGGGTGAATAGGGTCCACGGGGGGAAAAGGGTTGAAACCGGGAAGATTTTTTGGCGTTGATTCTTTCTCTATGGAAAAAAGCTACGTCCAGGATGTTTATGAATTTATATACTTGAAGGTATAAATTTTTGATTTATGGCAATACAAATTCCAAAAACAAGCGAAAAAGGTTAAAAAAAGGCGTCTGAATGGAACATAGTCGAACCGCCCATTTTTTGGTCTCCATTTACTTCGTTCTCGAAAAGAAAGTACTAAGTAAAAAAGTTTGTGTTTTAAGTTATAAATAGACATTATTTATGTTCTTGGGAAGGCTAACAAATAAAGATAATTATAAAATAACATTATTTTAATGGATTTTGTAAACAATTTCATCGAGGTGTATATTTTTGCTAGATTTGGGGTTATTTGGGTTGCCTATGGGGTGAATAGAGTAACATGCTGTGGGGCATAGGGTCGAGAAGGGATCGAATCGGAATAGGGTTCATTGGAGTCACAAGTGGGGTGAATATGGTATGCTGTGCTAGGGCTACCACATCAAAATCTGTGTATATTCAAAAATAAATCGCTTTTAGCGATAAGGCTGCCCAAAGATTTCAATGTATTAATTTATGCAAATTTGTAATTACTTCAAATTGATTGATTGCAATAAAGTGTCTTTCTATTTTTATGTTTATACAGAAAATTAAAAGGGGCATGAAATATAATTAAAACATGCTATATATTCATTTAAATAATTGAAACAGACTGTATTGATGTTAAATAAAATTATTGAGTGTTTATATAAAATAGCATAAATACCTATATTTTGTAATTATTTTCTCAATAGTATGACTGGTACACAAAAATAAAACAAATAATTTCTTCTTTAAACCTCGCTTCTTGCAGATAATACCTCGTCTTCACAAACCAAATCAAAAAGCAAAAACATATAAGAAATAAAAATGTTACCGTCCATTCCATAGTTAATTGAGAAAAGTATTTAACATAATTCAATTAAAATATTTACTTGTTTCAGTGACAACCCTAGCTATAAACTCTATTGTCCCCGCTTTTGATTCTATTGACCCCAAATTTGGGGTTACTGGGGTTTCGCCTTTTTTTGCATTTTTTAAATATATTTTCTTAGAAAACGTCTAAACTATAAATTTCAATCTGCTAAACAAGTTCCCGGAAAAAATATAAAAATACTAACTAAAACATAACATATATTATATGTAGTCTAAGGACCTTAAATTTGGTCTCAAAGTTCAAAACCTACCCTATTCACCCCATTTTACGGTAGCAACATTCTAGCATTCTAGCCATGCTATTAGCAGAAATGGAAGGCACAGACGACCAACTAGAGATCCGCCGTCGCTCAAGACTACGCGAGCCGGCCGAGTGAGACGCCTGCCTGTACATGGGCATTTCTACAGACGGGCAAAATTCAGTGGCAATTTGAAAATAAAATATACCCCAGTGAAGTAGGCTGCTCAAATTATTTCAGCCACAACTACGTATGGGTACGCAGTTGGAGAGCATAGAAACGTTTTTGAAAATATAATATAAATACCAGAAAAAAAATCCGAAAGTCATAAAACCTGACATCGGTGGGGTGTCCTGTTGCCAGAATTCATGAAAGAGTCACTTGTTACAAAGTAATGAAGTAATATTTGATTAATTTATATATATTCACGCCTTAGTGATGAGTATATTAAGGCTGTTGTTACCATGAAAAACCTAAATCTTCTATATTTTTCATAATACACCACTCTGAATGAGCGTCCTGAAATTCTCCCTGATTTCGATGGTGTTTACAAATCATTACCCACAACCATAGTGATTAACTTTTCGCACTACCTGAGGTACTTTGCAGCTTGATATAGTCATGGCCTACACGCCGCGAGCCAGAAACCTGTGCCCAGCCAACATTTCAGTATTTTTTTTCAGGATAATTGTGACACTCGGTGGTTTTGGGTACCCCTTAGTCCTGAATACGGTGTAGGTAATTTTTTTCTAACCGTAAGAAATATTTAACTTTCAACTAGTGCCATGCACTCGTCATCGGGTTGGTATTATTTGACTTACAGATGATTGTTGTGCTGTTTTTGAATTTCGAGTTAAATTTTGATTTGTACTCTTTTGTGACTTCGCTGCTTCTGATATCGGTGGTTTTCGGTGGTTTTTTATACACCGAAGTCAAAAAAACATCCACCAAAATCAGATTTTTACTTCGACCGAGTGCTAAAATAGCTCATATTTAACATTTTTGTGATAATATTACTTATTTGTGGTATATAATCAGTGATGGTAAACAATGTGCATTTAAATTCGTACCATTTTTGTTTTTTAATCCTCTGACTCAACTTTTTCGGAGGGTAGTATGAAAACTAATATTGAACACCGGTACAGCGCTGTGCTGAGTTGAGTCAGGTGGGTTTTTATACTAGTTTTCCCGGCGAACTTTGTACCGCCTAATATAATACTATTTTGTGCATATACCTTCCATAAACTTCCTCTTAAATCACATTATCTATAAAAAAAACGCATCAAAGCATACATACACAGAAGCTTCTCGCTGAAGCGACTTTGTGTTATAAATGTACTGATATTAAGAACAACCAAACTTTGCATTTGAATCAAAAAAAATAAGTAAATTATCGGTAATGTATAAAAAAACTATATGTATACTACTGTATGTATACTTATAAAATGCATAAAAAAAATTATAATGCTTAAACGTTATCCTTATTATTTCGACTATTAAAATTAATTGAACATTAATTTTATACGAGAGTGTACTTATTTATTATTGAATATTTAATTACAGTAAAGTAAATTCAAAATTGATGTAAATATTTTCAGATATACTTTAAATTATTATTAAATATTTTTAATTCTTATAGCTCTTCTTGAGTCCGAAAATACTGTTACCAAATCACACAAAAAATATAAAGCACGCAAATGTTTTTCAATGAGCGCTGCTTACTACTACAACTACTACTACTGTGTAAATGAAAATTTATTCAAAATTTTATTGATAAATTGTATGGGATTGTGCTTTCGGTGGATAGATTTCTGATTTCAGTGGTAAAATTGTGATTCTGTGGGTAATTTTTCTGATTTCGATGGAGACAAAATATTAGAGGTCAGTTTTTTTTGAAACTGTTATCTTTTGACGGGGCCCAAAACAATATTTGAATACAGAATTAGCTCTTTTGTATGGGTTTTAATTATGAAGTCTCTAGGTCAAAATAAAAAAAATGGCACCGAAGTCAGAAAAATCTGTTCACTTTGTAGAAATGCTCACATACGTTTCACTTAGGAGGGAGGTCACGGACTAGGAGGCCGTAACAGATTTGTCTATGGTTTCGTCTACCCTAGACTCTAGACTGTATTACCAAAGAACAAGAGCTATTTTGCAATACAGAAAAACCGGAAGTGTTACACCGACCGTGTCCGCCACTGTACTACCTACCGGTACTACTACAATAATGTATCGCGAGCTATTACATGCAGCATGCATTACATACCAGAGTTACCAGTACACTGGCATACCAGTCCAGGGGAATTGAAACCTACCCACAACAAGAAAAACCACCATTACCATTACCACAAAACCAGTTACCAGGGAAGGAAATAAAACAACAACTTTATTCGCACACACACAGGAGCCATTTATCAATTCAGAAACAAGAGAGCGCCATTCTTGTAAACGCTCATTCTTATTGGTTCTTGTAATTTAAAAACTGTTTCCTATTTGATGTATTTTTACGAGATTTTTACTTTCTGATAACTTCAATCATCAATACATAGTATAAAATAAAGTCGCTTCCCGCGTCTGTCCCAATGTATGCTTAAATTTAAATCTTTAAAACTACCGAACGGATTTTGATGTGGTTTTTTTTAATAGATAGAGTGATTCAAAAGGATGGTTAATAAGTATAATACATGCACAAAATAATAATAGGTTAGGCGTTACGAAGTTCGCCGGGTCTACTAGTTTTTGTTTATAATGATCTGCTTTTTGTAAATAAAATTATGCACTCGTCATGCTTCTACAACTAAACTACTGGAGTTTTCTTTAGTACCAACACTCGCTAAACGTGCTTATAAGATTATACTGGATTGACAAAAATCTAATTAAGACTTGGCTTCAGCCTCAAGAAATCCCGGATTAGACTTTTCACACAATATAGACAATAGGCTATTAGCCTAAAAAAACTGGATATGAACAAATTAAACGAAAGACATGGCTTCGGCCTAATATCAATATGAATGTGACAAATTTTAATACGAAAGACATGGCTCCGGCCTTTGAAAATAATGAAAATAAAATGAAGACATGGTTTTGGCCTTAATTAAATGAAGAATAATAATGAAACTGAAATGAAGACTTGGCTTTAGCCTTATTTACGAAAACTAATAAGAAGCAAAATAAAGACAAGGCTTTACGGCTTAGTGTCATTGCCTTTCCCTGTGGGATAAAATGAAATGAAGATTAAAAAAAAAACTTTTTATAAAAAAATTAAACCGCCGAAAAAACTGAAAAGCATTAAATAATAGGGAAACATTTTCTATTAGGCCTTAATTTACTCACTTCTTAAAGTAATTTTGGATTAACAAGAAATTTTAAGTCGGCGCCACACCACACAAGCAAATTCATTATCTATAGGCATACGTTTTTCGGTTATTTCTTTGAATTTCAGGTAATTTAGTGATCTTTATTCGTTGATTCTGTGGAACCGACTCAAAATTTCTTGTTAATCCAAAATTACTTTAAGAAGTGAGTAAATTAAGGCCTAATAGAAAATGTTTCCCTATTATTTAATGCTTTTCAGTTTTTTCGGCGGTTTAATTTTTTTATAAAAAGTTTTTATTTTTGGCTTTTCAGTTTTTTTTGGGCTAATTTTTTGACCCCAGCTAATCATACTTCTCCGGGTGGTCGCACCCCACAAGGTGGCCACACAACCTGGTGAAGGTTGAGGAACTAACAGGATGAGGTTCGATCACGACCGGTCGGTGAGGCGATTTGTGAGGGAGGCCTATGTCCAGCAGTGGACGTCTTTTGGCTGATTTTATTTTTCAAATTTTTATGGGACCAACTTCAAGGTATACCCTATCGATTAAAAAAAGAATTATCAAAATCGGTCCACACAGTAAAAAGTTATGCGTGATCATACATAATAAAAAAAATATATATATACGCGACGAATGAGGGGTTTTCAAAGTGACAGAAAAGAAAAAAGAAAGTTTCATAATACGCCGGTAGATGGCGGTATCTAAAGCAATATAAGAGAAATGGGAGATCGAATATTGACTGAAACTTTGGATTGAATCACTTTCTGCTAAGTATAAATCTTAATTTCACCTACTCCGTAACTGCCTCAGTTAAATTTTAATTTTTACGTTTCATTTTGAGCTATTGAATCATTCATTTCAGCTTGACCTATTGCTCCTGGCAGAGCGCCATCTGGTAGCTGCTTAATAAAACTTGTTTTTTTCTTCTGAGCTGTCAAATTGAAAACCTCTCATTGAGAACCTCCTCCTTTTTGTTTTTTTGTCGGTTAAAAAATATATATTCTGAGGGCGGTCTCTAGTTGGTCTGTGGAGGGCAGGGCTGTAGGGCTGTATTTATTTATACGTCAGAATTAGTGATTTAGGTACCTACCTACCTACCTACCTACCTACCTACCTTCTCTCCATAGAAAAATTTTACTCTCTAGTCGAGAAGAATGATAACTACAAACAAATTATAGGTAGACAAAAATCGCAAGTTTGGATAGGGAGGCCCAGAGAGGGCGCGGCGCTGCGAGGGGCTAGAAATACGCGGGAAATTAATATAACCTGATGCGCATTGAATTATAATTTAGTTTGTTAGTTTGGCAGTAAACCCAGCATCCACCGAGACCTAAAAATTAAAAAAACAAATTCAAAAACACCTTTTTAATTATCAATATGTTTTACAAAAGTGCAATGATTTAGAAAAGAACCAAAAATAAAATACATAATTTCTTTTTTACAAAAAGATACAATAAACAGATACATACATTAACAAGAAGTCGGTTAAAATAGGTACAAAAACCTTTCCCTGAACGTAACAATTATTTTTCTGAAAACCGCATCAAAATCGGTTTAGCCAAAAGCGAGATAATCGCGGACAAACACACAAACATACAGGTCATACTGATAACCTCCTTTTTTGAAGTGGGTTAATCTAAGAATCTTTGGTCTAAACAGAACTACTGGGTCAATATTAAAAGTTTAAAGTTATAGAACAGTTTTTATGGCAAATTTCATGATCAACATAATTTCGGCCCAAGAACCTACACTGCTGAAAATTATATCAATACATAGCATAAAACAAAGTCGCTTCCCGCGTCTGTCCATATATATGCTTAAATCTTTTAAACAATGCAATGGTAACAAATAAAGATTCTGATTCTGATTCTGGATTTTTATGCGTTTTTTTTTTAATTTAGAGTGATTCAAGTTATACATGAGCAACATAATAATAGGTTAGGCGGTACGAAGTACGCCAGGTCGACTAGTTTTGTGTAAATCAGAAATTAAATTGTTGTTTATATGATCTTAAAAAAGTAAATTTATGTTAAGTTGATTGATTATAATAAAGTGTCTACCCACCTACGACAAACATTTTGAAAAAAATTCAGCTAAATCGGCTTAGCCATGCATGATCAAGTTTTAGCGAATAAGAATAATTTTATCAATATAGATAAGTGGGAAAGTGTATGAACACGTTTTATGTTTTGTACTACTGTACAAGTAGTACAAAACATAAAATAAACTAATCATCAGAATTCGTTTAACCGTTCGTTTAGTAAGTATAACTTATCTTAAGCATCGATTCAATCAATTGGAAAAGCGACCAGGTATACAAAGGTATTGTTAAAACTTAATCCCAATTAATGACAAAATACTAGACAATAAAACTAACGAATGAACAAAAAACAAGAAACTTAATGCAACTGCAACAATATTATAAGTGCATTTTGTTTAACTAAAAATTTAATAAGTAGGTATTACATTTCATTTATTAATACATAATTCTGGAATATTAAGCCCAGCGACGTTTGATAAACTGTTCTTTAAATTATATGGCAAATTTTAAAAAGAGTGATTGAAAATTTTAAATTATTCTAAGCTACCTTATCAGAAGTAGTCGAACTTTTGAAGATCTGTAGAGCGGTGATATTTTCTCTATTCCTTCACATATTCAAATCTTGAATTTATTTCACAGTAGTTTATTGTCTGCTGGTAGAAGTCACAGGCAGGTGTGTATTTTTTCTCGTCTGCTGAGTCTTTAATCTAAAAATAAAATTAAATCTTAGCTCGTAGCCCACTACGTAAAAACTGTAAAACCTGAATAGGTATCTACATGGGTATAAACAGGGTTACTGGTAAGCAAAACGGACCATTTCAGGAGGTGACAAACAGGGTCATTGCCAATAATTTTAACCCTTAGAGAACCTTGGTCAAACCCAACCGTTTCCAAGTTATTAACCTTTTTAATTTTTTTTATAATATTGTCACCTTGAGAACATTTTTTTTAATTTAATTTGAATTTTCAAGCATTAGGATGTTTCTTTTAAATGCAATTTTTATCCTTAATAAATTGTTTAAATAAAAAATACTCAAATTGCAAAAATAATAATGATAATATGAGTTTTGCAGCCCTCTCAACTATAATTTTAATTTAATTTTAGCAAAGGTAAATTTTTCAGTCGCATTTTGTGAAGAAATTCACCTAGAAATTTAATCGGAATATTATCTAAAAAACATCTATATGTCCTAAAATTTTTGGTATTGAATAATAATAATAACACATTACACTTAGAGCCCCTAACTAGGAAGAACCTGTATCTAGGGTACCCAAAACACACACAGAGACGAACATTACACCCAGACCGGAAACAAACATTGATATTCATCATAAAAACATTCACACCGCCCGGGAATAGAACCCAGGTGCAGACGCTTACTCAGTCGACATCACTGCCAACTGAGCCACGGAGCAGCAGTCAATGAATATCTCCTACTATCACCTCCTAAAATGGTCGGGTCTACTTACCAGTAACCCTGTATATAAAATTGCAGTCCCGAGTGCAGCTGCTGTTGTAGGTGCTCTATTTTTATTAGGTATATTTTAATGTCTGTTAGACATTGTTGTTAGGCTTTCTGGTAACCCGATAATCGAAATAAACTTCATGTAGAATCGTAATAATATGAAACCAGAACTTAAAAAGGTTATTTTTAAGATAATTGTTAGGATCGAGAAGATTTTAACGGATTTAAAAAAAAAAACAGAAACTTGAATTTTTTCCAGGATAGGCCCTAACTGAAGAATGGCTAAACCGATTACATTAATTATTTTTTTGTTATTTTCTTTAAAATTTGGTGGTTTGTACGAAAAGAAAAATTAGCAAAGTTAAGTGGCCACACGTTGCAAAACTAGCGCCACTTCCGATAAATAATTATATCTTCCAAACTAAAGCTGATCTTAGAAATATGCTTTTGTTGCCTAAAGTGACCACTTTTGATTTCACAAACGAATATTTTTAAGATCATTATCCTGAAAGCTACACAACAGAGCCTTAAAAATTCAAAGCAAGGTTATATAGGGCGTCATTGACGCATGTTTTTGATTTCGGCCATGGTTTAGAAGATATAATTATTTATCGGAAGTGGCGCTAGTTTCGCACCGTATGGCCCCTTGAACAGAAACAGCATTCCATTGCATTCCACCACTAGAAGGCGTTTGGAGAAATGATTAGTCATTACATCGCGTCAGATAGTAAAATAATAACAGTAAAGCTAACCACATCTTGAATTTCATCCACAGTCGTTTCTTGTCCACCAGGAAGTTAAAATCCACCAGGTTTGTGTCATATTTGCCCAAAGTTTGTACCTTAAATTTGATAAAAAAAATATTATATAATTATTCCAACCCAAACCATCAGTCACAGTCGCCATCACTGCCAACTAAGCCACGAAGGCAGTGACGTTAATGTGCAAGCTATTCTTTAAGCGAGATCTCGAGGACTAGACGTGACGACAGGCTGCGGGCGACAATCTTTACTAAAATTATAAATGCGAAAGTTACTCTGTCTGTCTCGCTTTCCAGAGAAAACTAATGAACCAATTTAAATGGAATTTTGTATATGGATAGTGATATATAGATTGATATTAATTAAAAAAAAAAAAAAAAATATTTTTATTATTAACTTAATAACTATTACAATGCGTAATTCTTAACAGTGACCTCCACACTAGGATCATCCTGTGTTGTGGTGGTCTGTTGATGGTGTTACATAGCATGATTTAATTTTAAGTGGTGGCGCTTGGTTTTATGTGGTAAATTACCTACTTAAATCTATAACCTACATTAGGTTAATACAAAAATAAAAATAAAAAATAAAATTTGAACTGTCTGCTTCTGGGTAAGTAATTATGTGTCTCAATGTCTTTGATATTAAAATATTTTAGTGATACTATACATGTATTATACCTACTTATTATACAATAATTATTTATACTTATTTAAGATAAATAAATAATGCTAAATGTCTAAATAAAATAAATAATAAATAAATAAATAATGCTGATTGTTTTATTAACATTGTCAACATGGATTGTTAACAAAGTTTTTAATTTTATTTTACCTAGATTACTTACTATGTTTTAGGTAGTTGTTGTTTTAGTATAAGTTAAAAAGATCCTCGGTATCCTGGTAATCTAGTTTTTGAAGGTGTGATCTTATTTTACGTTTAGCTTCAGAATACATAACTTCATAGAATTTACATTGCTTTGAAAGTTTATTATAAAGGAAAGGTTGTAAAAATTGAGGGGACCGTTGACCAAATTTGAGCTTCATTGTAGGGACGGGAATGCGATGTGTTCTTTTTTGGGCGGAAGTATCAGTATCTTTATTAATTAAAATTTGTTTACGATGTGCGTAGAGAACAGAGTTTAGTATGAATATTTGTCGGACGGTTAGTACATTGCAGTCAAGATATAATTGATGTGTTGGAAAAAGAAATGGTTTTTTGTGCAATACTTTAAGGATAGAACGTTGTGCTCTTTCTGTCTCTATGAGAAATGTTTTTAGTGCTCCTCCCCAGGCAATTATACAATATGTGATGACTGATTCGCATAAGGTCGTATAAATCATTTTAGTTACGTTTTTATTAGTGATCTCTCTGAGCTTTTTCATTATAGGGATCAATTTTCTAGCTCTTTTAGCTACAGTTGACACGTGGTGGGAAAAAGACAATTTTTCATCTATTATAATTCCAAGATACTTGGTCAAATCTGTCCTGTCAATAATAGTATCGCAATTACAGTTAGCAGTGAGATTACAGTGGTGAAGTGGAAGGTTCGTGATGTCCTTTGGAGCAGATTTAGCAGTTTTGTGAAAGCAAATAAAATGAGTTTTACTTGGGTTTAGAGTTAAAAGGTTATTATCCAGCCATGAATTGATTAAAGCTAACCCTCTCTCCGTCTGTGCTAGAACTTTTTCCCAGTTTGTGTCAGCAAAAATTAATGCTGTGTCATCAGCATAGCAAAATACTGATGAGTTGGGGGTGTCTATTAGACATGCACAGATATCATTAATGTACAAGATAAAGAGTACAGGCCCTAATATACTTCCTTGTGGTACTCCAAAAAGTATAGTATCTGTATCACTCCTAAAGTTTCCTACTTTTATAAGTTGCTGTCTATTAGTTAAATAACTACGTAACCAATCATGTGGTGTTCCACGTATACCGTATCGGAGAAGTTTTTCAAGCAGTAGTGGAATGGATACAGTATCGAAAGCCTTTGCTAGGTCTAAGAAAAGCCCAACGCACGCTTTACCAGAATCTAAATGTGAAGAAACAGTATTGACAAGGTCAAGTACTGCACCTTCGGTTGATTTACCTTTCCTGAAACCGAATTGGTTAGGAGAAAGCGCGTTGGTCTTCTCCAGATATTGTGTAAGCCTTTTATTTACAATCTTTTCCAATATTTTTGAGAAGGTATTTAAAAGTGAGATTGGTCTGTATTGATTTGGAGACATCTTACAGCCACCTTTATGAATTGGAATGACCATAGCAGTTTTCCAGCATTCAGGAAAGATTCCTTGACTTAAGCTCATGTTGATTATGTGGCAAAGAGGTTTAATAAGACTTACTGAGCAAAATTTTATAATAAAGTTTTCGATACCGTCAATTCCAGGAGACTTATCATTGGACAAGCTTTTGATTATAAGATCGATTTCGTGCTCGTCGGTAGGATGCATGAAAAATGTATCTTGGGAAAAGGGTATTTTAACTTTAGAGATAAGGCTTTCTTCAGTTTCTTGTATTTTATGTAGAGTTTTATTTGCAAGTGATGGTCCCACAGATACAAAGTGATTATTGCATTTATTAAGGGATGATTTTGGGTTATCTGAGATATTGAGTAATTCTGTGGCAGACTGATTAACGTTATTCTGTTCACAAAGCGATTTAATAGTTTTCCACAGTTTTTTTGTGTTGCCTTTACAGTCATTGATTTCTTTATTAAAGTAGTCAGATTTAACTTTTTTTAAAATACTGTTGCAGAAATTTCTGTATCGTAAATAAACGATCTTTTTAATAGGGTCATTCACATTTTTCCGAAACTGAAGATGTAATTTATCTCTGTGTTTTAGGCATATTAGAAGACCTGGAGTTATCCATGGTTTAATTATAAGTTTAGAGTTATTACAGTTTACCATTTTAGTGTTTTTGTTTAATATATTACTTACTAGATTGTTAAGATAAGAAGCGGCAGTGTTAACGTTTTCAGTGGAATATATTTGTGACCAGTCTGAGTTTTTCAGATCATTATGTACAGCTATAAAATTACACTTATTTCGAGTTCTTGCCTTTTTTTGTGTTAGTTGTTTTTCTAGGCACAGCATAACTAAGTCATGGTCTGTAACGGACAAATTACATAAAAATGTGATCAATGCATGTCTTTATACGTGTAGGTTTGGTTATTGCTGGGTTAAGTCCATGTTCAGCCAGCATGCAAAGGTAATCAGAACTCTCTGTTGAATTTTCTAAGATATTAATGTTAAAATCTCCTGCTAATATTAAGTTTTTATATTTTTTTAACTTGTGTAATTCTAGGTCTAAAGAGGTAATAAATGGAGTTATGCTTGGAGAAGATGGTGAGCGGTATGCAGCGAAAAGTGTTATATCATTAGGAAACTTAATAATTAAACCATCTGCATCTTTTACTGCCGATTCCTCGACTGTAACTTGCCAGCATTCTTTAACATAAATAACTACTCCACTGGCTTTGTTTTTATGACATTTTGTGTAGTATGAAGTATATCCTGGAATAAGCCCTATTTGTGCGTTTTTTAGCCAACACTCAGTTAAAATTATAGAATCTATGTTCATTTTCAAGCGATGCAAAGATGCTATGAAAGCATCAAAGTTTCTATTTATGCTTCTAATATTATAGCAAAGTATTTTAAAATTATGATGATTTTTAAAAATACCAAGATTTTTACAGTTTTCTAGTGATTCACTTTCATGGCACTCAATAACTGAACAATTATCTATGTCATCATAAATGTTTGAATCAAACATTATAAAAATTTGAATGATAATAATCTGTAAATAACATAAAATTTATTAAAATACTGAACCAGCGCGAAATTTGTTTCAGTATTAAAATACGTGGGAGGTAATAACTGTAATTGGGATGCCAAGCAGTTTTATGAGGTTCTTTTGGTATAAGCTTAGCGATTTGAGTAATTCTTTTCATATTTTTCTTTAAGCAAATAAACTTTTCCATCTTATAAACAATCAGCAGCAAAATATAATATGTATGTGAAAATGCGATATCATAAATATATTTGTATATAAAAGAGGATATATATAGGTGGATATCAAGGCTATTAATATAATAAAATATAATAAGATTGTTGCGAATATAATGTACAGAGACAACCAGAAGCAATACTATAAACATTTTAGGTAACAAAAAACTTAATTTTAATTCAAAAAAACAAAAACAAACACATTTACTGTGAACATAAAATGAAGTAAAGACATATTTAGGTCTAAAATTAAAAGTTATGACAGTTAGAATCAAATAATTAAGAACATTATTAAAGTAAAAAATAATGTAATAAAGGAACGGGGGTGAGATCAGAGTGAGAAAAATATAAGCAGACGGACTAAGCCATTGATTCGTGGGATTGTGTTGTAACATCAGGAGGGCCAACGTGGCGATCCAGGTCATCCAAGTCATGAATTCTGATGGTAGGCTTCTTTTTGTCTTCTTTGCGAACATAGATACCTCCATTGTAGACCCAGCAGAAGCCGAACTTATGAAGGTTAGTTCTAGCTCTAGCCTCACGAAATAAGGCCCTATTGTATTTAGTAAGACGTTCATTAAAGTAAAGTTTATTTGAAGAACCTGGGACGATATCACTTGAGGTAACGTTTTTGCGTATTTTTGCTGCTTTCAAGATTTCATTCCTCTTGAAACGTCGGACCAGTCTAACTACCACGGATCTGGGTGTTTTATTGGAAGATTGTTCAGGTCGGGGGCCAGCACGCGATATCCAGTCAACATCTATGTCCTTTACCTCAACACCTAATTTGTTTGAGGTGGTTTTCAGCAAGTGCATGAGATTTTCATTGGGTGTTTCAGGAATACCCATTATTTCCAGCTCATTTGATAGACAAGTTTGTGCTTGCAACGTTTCAGTGGTTTGAAGCTCCTTAACAGATGCTCTAAGCTCTAAAATTTCGAGATCTCGCTGCGACAGCTTTTTTTCCAGGGCTCCAATACGATTTTCATATTTATCAGAGATTTCAGTAAGTTGAAGTTGAATGTTGCTTAGCTGATCCCGTAAAAGTTTAATCTCATTAAGAACGACTAAATTCTCTGAATTTTCAGTTAATTTTGACGATTTAGCTTGATTCCTGCGTGTTCCCGTCTCGGTCATTTTTACCATAATATACGTGTGGCGCCCTCTTTTGTACTCAAAAAGAAAGCTTTTGCCCAGCGATTCAAGGAATCTTTCAAAAAGCTATTATTTTAGGATGATTTATAATAATTCCACTAGATGTCGTTAGTTGTTTTTACGTACGATATTTTAATTCAATTTTGTAATAAAGGGAACAATATATAGTCACAGTTTATGTTTAAAGTACTCAAGTCACACCAAGAAGCTGTTGAGTGTTTTCTGAATACAAGGAAAGGACAAATACACTTACTATTTTTGAAATTACTTTACGCTAACCGACACTCACGTATTTTCCTTGAAAAGTAATCCAAACGCAAATAACTTGCACTTAAAAACAATTTAGTTTACGTATTGTCACTTGGATCGATGAAAAACACTTGGATTAGAAGGAACTAACTGTTATTTTCACTAAAATCAATTTTTGATTCGGAGCAAATAAAAACAAGACTATTTCTACCAGCGCCACCTGGTGAATCTAAGCGTATTATCAAGGCATTGTCGTTTATATTTAGAGTCGTGTCGTCTCGACTAGACGCAGAGCTGTCGCTTGCTTTGTGCGACAAGTAGCAAGCGAGCGTGCCTCGCAGCTTGACGTCGCGTCTAGCCGCCGACACGTCGCTGTCGCGTGTCGCCCCTAGTGTGCACTAGATCTTGTTTATTTTTATTTTTTTAATCAGGATTATCACATAATAATATTCACTTCGTTATTCTTTCAAAGGTTAAAACTCAAATACGAACTAAAAAACGGTCATCATGTCTAAAAATAACCTCAATGTTACCCAGTAGTAATAATAGTTCAATGATGTTACCTTTGTATTATTTCTAGTTTCTGGGTTCTGAAAACCGTTTAGTTTTATTGTAGAATCACTTTTTACATAATTCCGACATGTATAACACCTTCTTTGGTTTTCTTTCATTGCACAATAATTAATCAAGGAAACAAAAAATTAAAAAATAACGGCCATCTAAATTGAAAATTTCAAAAACATTATCCATAGAGTAACTTTGACATTTTCATGTAGGGATTTACCTGAGGGATTTACCTTCTCTTTGATTTTCATAAAATCCAGAGAGAAGTTAGGCACTACTCTACACTCTACACATAACTTCATGCTCTACTTTACACACTATCTATGAAAAACAATGTGCTGCCAGCAGAGAGAACAAAATTGCAACTTTCTTAGCTTTTAAAAACATTCTTGGTTACAAACAAATCCCTGAAAGCCTATAGTGGGTTTGTTAACGACCAAAGGTAATATTTTCTGCATTAAAGCATGAAACTTGGCACACTTGTTGCTTATGTGGCCCAGACTGAGAATCGCCCGGGAGGGAGCGGGATACCCCCCTCTGGAGGGCGGGGGGAGGGGGTGAAGTTTCCTTTTACCGCGCGCGCTATCGATCCCTATTGCTGCTATTTTATAGCTACTAGGGCAAGTGTGGTGTCATTTTCGGATAATTTTAGGATGAGGAATCCATTTCTGGAACATTTTTTTTACATTTCTATACAAAAAAATTGGAATTTACCATAAAATAGATAATTGTCGACGCAAAAAAAAATCTTCTAATGTCGATATTTTTTGAATGAGTATAGATATCAACAAAATAAAAATATATTTGAAAAGCTGCATTCATGCAGTTTTCAAAAATATAGGGTTCAATATACTTTTTGTTTATATTTATGTGTTAAAAAAATAGTAAACACTGCGCGGAAGAGGTTGTAAAAATATTTAATGCCTAATTTCGGTTTAAAAATTACTTGGTTACTTCAAATTACTACCAAATACTGAAGAGGGTCATTCAGCCTGTGATAAGTAACAACTTTCTGTATTCAAACATAGGTTGTAAAGGTACAAAAAAAATACATTTCTCATACATTATCTACACAATTAGCTGACAAGTATGTATGAAACATATGAAATTTTTGTGATTTTGCCACTGGGAAGAGTTGTTATTTACGATATCGCAAGACAGCTTGAGGAAGCGAGAGCATCAGAAGTGGACCTGCATAAGTCCCGACGGTGCACTTAAAAACGAGATATACTTCATCCATCATGTCGACATAAAACCGTATATTGAAAGATGTCTGTGAACAACGCGGTTAAAACCGGAAGCAATCACTGTTGGTACAGGACACATTGATATCAATGTTAAGCTTGAAAGGTCGCAACTGGTAAAGTCTACACTCAGACCGGCAAAACCGGCAGACCAAAACCCAAACTCGGAACTCTTTCAATTAAAACTCTAAAACCGTTTCGATTGTTTGCAGCCGTATCCCGGTTCCGTAAGTTACCACTGGTAACGCACATTGTTCAAAGACTTTTGTCTTGAGGCACCTCTTGCCTCAAGACAAAACTTGAACCTGCCACTCGGATGAGCATCGTTCAGTAAGCTTATTCAAGTTAAGCTAAGAATCCCGAACGATGCTCATCCGAGTTGAAGTCGACGGACGAACAGTTTGTCCAAGGTATGTATTCTTTAACAACTTCGAGTGTATTTAGTGTATGGTAGTCATTATCTTTGATTTGGAGTGGATTGAATTGTTCCTACATGGGCGCTGAACATTATCTTTGTTATGTCCATGTTCATTCTAATACCAACTCGATCGGAAGCCCAACTGAGGTGAGGACATCGAGCATTGTACTAGATCCTTCGCGGTCTGGGCCATAACTAGTAACTAGTGAGTAATGTTGTCGCCGTTTATAATGATGCCTAGTTCCTTCCAGTCCAGAGTCTTGAAGACATCCTGGAATGCAGCGGTTAACAGATTTCGGGGAATATGATTAGCGTATAATGAAATTGAAGGATTTCTGACGGGCCATAAACGCTGGTTTTACCACTTGCCTTCTGAAGTTCGGCTGTGATGAAAGAAAGAAACGAAAAAGAAGGAAATCATTTATTTACAGCAGCCTTTGTCACGCAAACATAACATAACATAACAATGAGACATACATTCAAACATATTTGATGCGACTTTACATGCAGTCTTGTTGTTTGTAAGATGTTGACGGCCGAGATGTCCTCGGTATAGTGTCGGGTCCATGTTGCTCTCGGGACCTTATCTTGACTGTCAGTGATGGGTTGTCGTGTCGACGTGTATAATAGAAGTTCTGTCCATAGAACTTCTCGAATTCCCCCACAATCTCAGGTGTGGATATAGTACTCTACCAACCATCCTCGGTCTTCAGCCATGCCTGGCTTTGCCGAAAAAATTAATCTCGAGCAAAAACTTTGGAGGCTTTGTTTCGGTCTATGGCTCTTCACCTTAATATTTTTTGTATAAAATCGCCTGATGTCTCTTGTATTGTAATTGATATAAAGATCTGTCTCTTCAGCTGCCTGCAGGCAAAGGCATCCGGTGCCGTTGTCTGCTAAGACGTATCACGCCTCTTCTCTATCAGATCAAGTGTGCTTAGTATTAAGTAATTATCTCCAACCGCAGTGACACTTCTCAAAAACCCTTCATTTACATCATCCACGCTGCGCCCTAGGCAATCGAAACGGTTTTGGAGTTCTAATTAAAAGAGTTCCGAGTTTGGGTTTTGGTCTGCCGGTTTTGCCGGTCTGAGTGTAGACTTTACCAGTTGCGACCTTTCGAGCTTAACATTGATATCAATGTGTCCTGTACCAACAGTGATTGCTTCCGGTTCTAACCGCATTGATCACATACATCTTTCAATATACGGTTATATGTATATGTCGACATGATGGATGAAGTCTATTTCTCTTTTTTGAGTGCACCGTCGAGACTTATGCAGGTCCACTTCCGATGCTCTCGCTTCCTTAAGCTGTCTTCCGATATCGTAAATAACAACTCTTTTCAGTGGCAAAAGCACAAAAAAATCCTTTGTTTCATACATACTTGTCAGCTAATTGGGTAGATAAATGTATGAGAAATGTATTTTTTTGTACCTATACAACCTATGTTTTAATACAGAAAATTGTTATTTATCACAGGTTGAATGACCCTGTTCAGTATTTGGTAGTAATTTGAATTAACCAAGTAATTTTCAAACCGAAATTAGGCATTAAATATTTTTACAACCTCTTCCGCGCAGTGTTTACTATTTTTTTTAACACATAAATATAAACAAAAAGTATATCGAACCCTATAGTTTTTAAAACTGCATAAATGCAGCTTTTCAAATATATTTTTATTTTGCCGATATCTATACTCATTCAAAAAATATCGTCATTAGAAGATATTTTTTTGCGTCGACAATTATTTATTTTATGGTAAATTCCAATTTTTTTGTGTAGAAATGTAAAAAAATTGTTCCAGAAATGGATTCCTCATCCTTAAATTATCCGAAAATGACACCAAACTTGCCCTAGTAGCTATAAAATAGCAGCAATAGGGATCGATAGCGCGCACGGTAGAAGGAAACTTCACCCCCTCCCCCCGCCCCCCAGAGGGGGGTCTCCCGCTCCCTCCCGGGCGATTCTCAGTCTGGGCCACCTAAGCAACAACTGTGCCAAGTTTCATGCTTTAATGCAGAAAATATTGGTTCCCATACATTTATTGGACTTAACAAACCCACTACTATGGGTATCTAATCTCAGAAACAATCCAAGTCTGTGCACTTTTTTGTCGCAGATTCGACAGCTTAAGTAGAGGTGAGAATAACTGCTATTTTTCAATCGCATGCGATCGCTGTTATGCTATTTTCAAACATCTGCGATTTTAAACTGCGATCGCATTTTCGTTGCCGGATCGCATATCATGCAACGGCAACGAAAATGCGATCGGCAACGAGAATGCGATCGGCAACGAGAATGCGATCGGCAACGAAAATGCGAATGACAACGAAAATGCAGGATGTAACTAGACATGCAAGTTTGCTCTAATATCAATGTTAATATGGATATTTTTATCGAAGTGCAGCAATTATCGATATTTCAAAACCTTATACAATTTTTTTTCAGCAAAATGTTTTTTTAGTCCATTTCATATTAATTCGATGAGTGAGATCGCAATGCTTCAATGCGTTTCGTTGCTTTGCTAATGACAAGCTGTCACATGCGATCGCGTTTTCGTTGCTGACGGCAACGAGAATGAGATCGTTGCCGACGGCAACGAGAACGCGATCGTTGCCGACGGCAACGAAAATGCGATCGCATTTTACATTCGTTGTGAATAGCAATGCGATTCGTTGCCATGAAATAACGAGTGTTTTTAAATGCGATTGTAAATAACGACCACCTCTAAGCTTAAGTCGACACCCGCTGCTTCTCTCTGTCCATTATTTAATTTGTGGTACTTTTAGCAAGTTCTGTGTGTCTAAACAATTTCTAAGATGAATATTAGCAAGATATTAAATAAATTGTATTCATTAGGTTATGTTTCGTGCAGAAACCTTAACAATAACGTTGCAAGCATTACTAAAATCCATAGAGACGTTTATACAAGAACCTATCCAACAACTGTGATTTTATCTAATGGTTCCTCAATAGAAATAAGATACCATGAACCTAGAAAGATTATCAAGGTAGGTTTAAGTTAAACACACAATTTAGAGCTAGTGCCATTGTAATTCTTTTAAGGGTGTGAATGTGAGTGAACTTCTGGGTCATTTTCATTTACAAATGTAAGAGTGTGACTGATTATTTTCTATGATTTTTTGTACTGAATTATTTTATTTTATTTACTCACATACTTCTAAAATGTTATATCTACGCGTACATGCATGTTTGATACATGTAGGCCCTAAAATAAATTAATTTTAATTTAAAAATACCCTCCAAAATCACGTTACGTGGCTGTGACCAACCCAGTATTAAAGGTTTGAGCTTCTGCATCATAAAAAAATGGTTTCCTATACAGGTTTAGTTGAAATGCACACTTTCTTGTATGCATGATTAATATTTAAATGTGATTATTGCGTATTAAATCCATTTATAATTTAAGATATGGACTGGAGAACTTTGTGATCAGTTTTTGGCGTCACTTACGTGTGCACATTTGTAACGAAAAAATAATATTGTAGTTTTTGGATTCTGAGTACCGGCAACACTACATGTTTTTTAAACCGACGCCGTTTTCTATCTCAGCTTTTTATCTGAAGTGAGCATCTAAGCGGTAAGTAAAAAATATTTTTATTAATTTTCATTTTCAATTTTGGCGAGCATGATGCATCTTTTACGTGCTGAAGGTCATTCACTTACTGAGCGTCGAAGGAGCTTTATATAAATATAAATTTTTAGCGCTTTTGTTAAATATATTGTAAAACAAAGCAGTGCCGGGCAGGTTGAGTTTTTGGTTATGTTTTTGATAACACGTTACTCAAACATCCATTACGTGGACATCCACTACGTGGATTTTTGTGCCCACGTAAATGACAATCAAGACACGTAGGTGATCATTTATCAAAACTGTTTAATTGTTTTCAGATAAATAATGAATAAAGTGAAGAAAACTGCCGAAGAACGCAAGAAAAAAAAAGAAAGAAGCTGAAAAATTAAGGCGGGAAAAAATAAAAGCAGATCCAGTTCAATATGAGGTGCATAAAGCCAAACAAAGAAAGCGTCAAAGAAAAAGGAAACAAGACAAGAAAAGTTTGAGTATTAATGAATTTACATCTCGAGAACAAAGTCTCCGACGAAAAGAGTGGCAAGAACGTGCCAACGTGCAAACCAACGTTTTTTTTTTCTTGTGTTTAAATCTGCGATCGGTCGTAAGACCATAAGCGGATCTGTTGCATGTTAAATGGCTTGTGGAGCGTAGTGGCCAGTGCCACTTCTACCCCTTCAAAGAACATCCTTTCTCTTCAGTCGCCGCACGGTGCGCGAAGTGTCAAGTAGTTGCGCTGCGAGAGGGTTTGGGTGGTGAGTTAAGAGTTCAGCATATATTTTCTTCATCTGCTCTACTTCAGCTGCGACAGTCGGCATATTAAGACAGCTATGGATTTCATCATAACTTGTAAACCAGGGGCCATTGACAATTGTCCTCAGTATGTTGTTTAGGACCCTCTGGAGGCAGGGTATGTTGGTGTTGCTGGCTGTTCCCTATAGCTGTGCACCATAATATGGTGGATGATATGATGACATATTATGTCCATATGGGTTTAAGAAAACTTTTATAGATAAGTAATTTGTTACCTCCACCGACTGATGACAAATTTTAAGACCAGAATCAAGATCTAGTTCACATAGTTCTTCAGTTTTAACGGATTACAGCAGACAAAAAAAGACAGGACAGAAGATAGCAAAAATAAACAAAAATAAAAAAAAAAGATATGATAATCCGAAAACAAAAAAGCCTTAGAAGAGATGAAGAAAAAGCTGCATGTTACAAAGTTGCAATTGAAACGCCTAAAACAAATTACAAAAACTACTGGGCCAGTCCCATCAAAACTCAACGCGCGGCAGAAAATAATATTGCAGGAGCACCAAAAAAGAAAAATTAGCATCCACTATTTTACATTGAAATATTTACTCAATAAATCTTTGAACCATAAAACACATACTTTTCTTTAACATTAGTTAGGAAAACTCACTTACATGCATCAAAATCATTAACGTGTCACATGAAAATCATTTACGTGGTTACCTGTCAGTTACGTGGATCAAATAAATTTTCAAATCGTTTTTTCTAGCATACCTGAAACTTTCAAGCTCAGCCACACATACAAGCAGGCTTCTATTTTGACCTTCTATCGAATAAAAAAACTTTTTTTTTTTTTGGAATTAATGAGTACCTGAAACACTTGAAATGAAAATGACCCTTCTGGTTGGTGTGTCTTTTTTCTACTTGTTCATTTTGGATTTACTTAGAGCAAGGAAATTCTAAAACGACCCACCGACCAAATTAAGGATTTGGGTTGGACATAGGATAGGGGGTCCCATATAAAACACTTAGGCTACAAATGCACAGGCGGTTTTATTTCCGCGCGGTGTCAAAGTTTGGTATTTAATTTTCAACCTTATTCATAGGCCCCGAACGCACAAGCGTGTTTTTACGGTTTTTATCCGCTGGTAACTTTCATAGGTTTTAATATGTTACATAAAATCCGCGTGGCAAAAAAACGCCTGTGCGTTCGTAGCCTTAGTTTTTTTTTCTGAAAATGCACAAAATCATCGTGATTGCAGTGGTGATGGACAAATGTTTAAAAATTCTTTTTTGAACTGAATAAAGTCCGTCGATTTTGTATGGACAAAAGACTGACGAATTTCGGAGTCACTTTAGTATGGAGTTGGAACTTGTAAAATTTTCAACTTTTTTTGTCAGCTACTAAAGGAAAGAGGGTTTATACTTAGAAAAAGCGGCAGCGAGTGCCAGAAACACTCCTTAAGGTGGTAACTCTTGCTATGGCGCAAAATTAAAATTTTTTCGTGTTTTTTATTCGCGTTCAAATGAATTCGCGTACTTAGTAAATAACCATCTCCCACATTGCAATTCAACGTTTTTGGAAGATAGACACAGATTTTGTGTCTAAGGGGTAAAAGGCCCAAAAACAAGTTCCTTGAATATACACAAACTCTGGTAACTCTGTCTTTCAAAAACTATATATCACAATGTGGGATATAGGTTTTTACGTACGCGAATTCATTTAAACTTTATTCAAAATGAATACTTTCGCCAAAATAATTAAAAAACGTGAAAAAATTTGAATTTCGCGCCATACCGTGAGTTACCGCCTTAAGGTGTTTTCATATAATTCCAAAAAAAATTGTAAAAAAAAATCTAAGTATTTTTTAAGTTCAAATTTTTTTTAATTTTTTTCATTATGTACTATTTCGAAGATCCGTGCATCTATATTGCAAACCCGATGTTTTTTAAGTTTTTTATATGGGTCCTCCTTTCATATAGTTCGACCAGGAAATGATCTACTAAAAAAAGTAATTATGAAAATGTTTATTACCAATGCAGTATTTGCCTCTTTGCCTACTGTTGAGGTACTTGTTGAATAAAATACCATGATTAGTAAATGTTTGGAAAAAGTAAAAATTTATCCTTTTCATTAAACAGAGATTCAAGATTTTGTACTGATGATGTTCAGAAATTGTGCAATTCTGTTATTAGCAAAAGGACAAGGATAGGAGCTGTCTGTGGTTGTATTGTTCTTCATAAATGTGTAGAAAAAGCCTGATAGGAATTGCAGTAAAACTTCTTATCCATGAGTACAAACTGTTTTTCAAAAGTGAAACAGACATTATGTGAGCAGTTCTAATAAATTGCCATTCTCTATTATTATGAAAAGCTATGGGCTTTAATAATTAAACAATTAGAAGGAGAAACAATATAACAACTTCCCAAAACAATTTTTAACATGTGCTATTAAACATTTATAATCTCAATTGACGTAAAGCACATTTTGGCCAAAATGTCATCTTACTTAGCTCTTTTTCTCTTTTTTTCTGTCTCATCCACTCTGCGGCCTTACTCCAAACTTAGTTTTTTTTCCAAATTATAATGACACATTGAAAATTTAACGTAAAGAACGTTTTTATTGACTAATAAATCAAATTTAGGTTGTATGGAACGCCAAAATTTTATCTTAGTTTTTACAGCCCAATTATTTACTAAGTTTTATGCTAAATGTGCTTTAAGAACTTCTTTAATCACTGCAGTAAACATAATAGGTCGTTTAATGGGCGTAAAGCACACTTTTTGAAATTATGCGCTATACTTCCATTATTTAACACGTTGAACGCCAAAGGAATAATGCTACCTTTCCGTTCAGGCCGTGGGGGACCGCTTATGTCCGCCGCCCTACTGTTCCGTTTAGGCCGTGGGGGACCGCCTGTGTCCGCGTGACAGGTCTGACTTTAGACCTCTCTACAAAGCTGCCGGGCACTTAGAACATGAAAACATAGTAGTTGGTTTTCGATTACACTTACGGCTTAGAAAATTATGACCCAATTTGTAAAAGATTTTGAAACCCAATCAAATGGATTATGTAATCAATATATATAAAACTCTTCCGTTACTGATTGACAGACTGACTGACTGACTGACTGACTGACTGACTGACTGACTGACTGACTGACTGACTGACTGACTGACTGACTGACTGACTGACTGACTGACTGACAGACAACGCAGAGCCGAAACTACTGGGCGTGGACGGCTGAAATTTTGCATGTAGGTTCCTTAGGGAGTGTAGCTAAGAAAGGATTTCCCGAAATTTCCATTGGAACGGGAGAAAATGGGATTTTTGTGTTTAGGAGAAATCTGCGCGGGAAAAACCGCGGGGCAGCCTCTAGTATTCAGTATAAAATCGTAGCATCGTAATTTATTTTTTTGTTTTTAATATAAAATAAAAATTCTTCAACCTCAAAATGGAAATTAAAGTTTGTGAAAGCCGCCATAGCACAAAAAGGATTTTTCTGGGCAGGTTTCGAAAAAAGATACAGTTTCTTAATTTTATTCTTCGCCTGTCTCCCCCTAGATTCTTCAATTTATAACACCCCGAATATGTTCTGCGATTAGTTCTTTGAGGGCCCTCTTTTTTTGGTTAGTTTGTGCTTGTTTCTTTTTTTTTCGGCCTGGAATATGTGGTTTTACTGTTTTCACCATTTATTTTCTGAAATGGACTAGTGGGATATCGGCTTTTCAGAAACTTCTTTGAAGAGGATCCACGAATTCACAACCTCTATGGCTACTTTTTAAACCATTTTACGGACTTTAGAAGTGGTGTCGCATAAGCTGTCGGTGACTTTAGTTCTTCTGCGGATCTCTTCATTTCTGATTCTATCACGCAGAGAAACTCAGAGCATAGCTCTTTCCATTGCCCTATGGGCAACCTTGAGCTTATTGATTAGTACAATATATGTCTAAGTTCCGTTAGTCATCACTGGCAACACACATTGCTCTTAGAATTTCGTCACTGCGGTAACTTGGACGAGAAAATGTAGCGGAGCTTCCGAACGCTGCCATTGGTATGCGAGCAAAATCATAGGATTGGACACTACTTTGTCTTCTTTCTTGATATTAAAGCAGTCAGAATGATTCGTTCAAAGAACCAGAACATCTCATTTGTCTTTTCACTTCATAATCACGATTCCATCAGCACTTTACGGGACACATGTACACCTTTCTTCAGCTTTGCCTCAATAACTTCCTTCAGAAGGTGTTTTCAGTTCTTGCGTATAGTGCTGACATAATGACTTTCGTTCTTACTCAGCTCACGTGCTAGATGCAGGTTTAATGTATACCAATTGTCAGTGAACAATTTTTGTACCTTATTGAGTAAGTCTCGTCCGAAATCCGAGGTACGCGCGGACGGGGAGTGACCAGCGTCGCGACCCGCGCGGCCCCCGCGGGCCATGGGGGACCGCATGTGTTTGACTGCCGTATTTGTATGAAAAAAGGGCAACAAACACAAATATCGAATTATAATATACTTTTTACAACATTTCCGATCGAATAAAACAAAAAAACGCAGTTGTAAAATTTGGAAAGACACGTGTTTTTTACCTGGCCTGGTGGACTTTTTAAGTCGCGTACACAAGCGGTCCCCCATGGCGCTTAACGTGTTAATATCACACACAACAAATAATTTTATGTGAACTCTATTGCAGTGTACAATAGCTCTAAAATTCCTTGGCAAACTTTAAATGTATGGTACGGTACAGCTAGGGGTCCCAAAACCGTAACAAATTCTGAAAACCGGTTTTTCGGTTTTAGAAAATTTCCAAAACCGACTAACCGGTTTTTTCGGTTATTTCGAGTTTTAGTTATAATATTAAAAAAAAAACACTGTTATCGAGGTTTTTGCAGTTAAATCAGGAAATTCTTCATGTAATATTACTTTTTTATTATTTAAAAAAAACCATAGACAAACCTAACATTGGTTTTTTCATTCAACAATATTTTAAAGAAAGAATAGGTGTTTTTAATGCATGGCTAATACGGTCTAAAGATTGCAGAACACTGTTTGATACTATGAAGACAGCTGTATTCTGCCAATAAGACCCATCTGCAAAGCTAACGATAGAGGCGCCAGGATAAGCCCCCAAACGACCTCACTTCAATCAAATTATTCTTCTCCCTGTCGCAAAGACAGCGTAGAGAATATTGGGCCAACTCTTTTTTTTCATATGTTATCATGACAATTAATTTGCATAAATTGAAAGTATCCACATTCAGTTCGAACAAATTATTAGTGCAGAGGCTACATCCATGAGTTTTTGTCGTCTACATTATTATTAACATTGTAATAAGCTTTCCACAGAACAGACTAAAACGGACAAACAAATACTTTATAGGAAACGAAGTAAGAATTTATAACAAGATTCCAAAAGAGATTTTGATCCTAAATGGTAATAATGAGTTTAAAACTCGTATCAAAAAAAAATCTGATTAAGAAAGCTTATTACAAAGTTGATGATTATGAAAACGACAAAGACGCATGGAAGTAGTATAGCTCATATTTTCATTATTTCATATATGTACTTTAAATCTTATTAATTTATGTTCTTTGTATTGTCGCCAACTCGTCAAATTGAATTGTAATGGCACAAAATATAAAAAAAAGAGAGATAAATTGTAAAGTAGAGTTTGTTACCCCTTTCTTCTCTACGCTATAAAATCATTGCGAAAGGGAGTAGAATCATGTGACTGAGGAGGGCTCGTTTGGGAGCGTCTCCAGGCGACCATTGTCGTAAGGCTGACCCAATTAGTGGGCACCCTGAACTACCTCGCCTCTCGCAGAACAGGATACTTTACCAATGAAGGTATCAATATTAATTAGATTAGTCTAATTGACTTTCAATAAGTAATATCTTGTTTCCTATATTGAATAAATCATTTTTGACTTTTTTTTACTTTCACAATAAAAACATTTTGACAAGAGTTTTAAAAACAAAATATTATCATTCAGAATTAAAATATCTTGTGGGATTTTATTATAAATCCTCATCATCAATATATATAAAACTCTTCCGTTACTGACTGACTGACTGACTGACTGACTGACTGACTGACAGACAACGCAGAGCCGAAACTACTGGGCGTAGCGGGCTGAAATTTTGCATGTAGGTTCCTTAGGGAGTGTAGGTGAGCACTAAGAAGTGATTTTCCGAAATTCCCACGGGAACGGGAAAAAACGGGAATTTTGTGTTTATGAGAAATCTGCGCGGGAAAAACCGCGGGGCAGCCTCTAGTTTGATTATAAAACGGACGTTTTAGTATCTAGTCTTAGTTATTTAGTTTTTACTTTGCCTTCTTTGCCTTTTGCGTTAATTTTATCAAATTCCTTATCAGAGTATCATCCTTCTGTAAAGTCCTCAGATGGTTAACTACACAAAAAGCCATTTTCATCAAATTTTTGTACGCCTGCAGAAGAATTTTGCCTTTCCTTCATTAATAGAGCCATTTAAACTTTGACCATATCTGTACAAAGTAAGATACTACAAGATATAATGACCAATCAGTCATTTTTCAGTAATTTTTTGATAACCGAAATAACCGAATTAGCCGGTTTCGTAATTTGAAAAACCGGTTTTGATAATTAGCCTCAAAACCGGTTACACCGGGTTTTTCGGTTTCGGTGAAACCTTTTTTGGGACCCCTAGGTACAGCAGCATTAATAGTTTAGTTTGTACATACTTATAGATTACTTTATTATTTGCACTGATTTGGTTTTGTACAAGTTTATTCAAAGTATATTTAACTACTTGGAACACAATTTTTAAAAAAACAAAACACGCTTAGCAGAAACTATTTTTAAGTAATTTGTATAATATTCTTACCCCAAATGGCGGCGAAGAGATTTTCATATAAGAATTTAAAATGTTCTCTAAGGTACCTACGTATTATTTATTTAAGCTAGGTGCCTAAATAGAAAATGGTTTGGTTATTAAATAAATTCACCGAAGTACACCATTCTTTTTATTTAGAAACATAAATTTTACAAACATTACACTTTACAAAAATTACTTAGTTCTTAAAATTTTTCTTTTATACCTATAGGTACTTGAAATAATTTCAGGTATAAAAAGACTGTTTTCATAGCCTAAGGTTTCGAATTTTAGACACCCTTTTATGATTACGGGCGGAAACATTTTTGCCAACCGATTTATGTGGGACTTGCACCCACTAAAGCCACCAGGTGGCCGTTTTTGGGAAGGACCTCGGGAATATTTGATTATTGGCGTCCGGTGTCCTCATTCCCACACCTGGATGCTATACAGCTTTTTGCTCGGGTGGAGGGCATATTTTTTCCAACATGGCTCGCCTTGGAGCTGCGGCGGCACAGTGTCACAAAGTGTGCCACCGCCTATCCCTATCTCGGGGCCGTTTGATGAGTGTCGGGTCCACGCCCTTCATGCCTACAAGTACATCTTGAGCCCCGCACTCGGGTTCGCAAGACGGAGTGCCCATGCCTCGTCCACCTTGACGGCAACCTCTTGCCGCCGGGCCTCGCCAATATCTCGCGAGGAGTCGGTACCAATTATAATTTGAGGTTAAGGTCCCACGGTGGAGTCCTCGCAAGCATACATGCTGCCCCCCTAATCATCATTAACCGCTGTGGGTCTTGAAGCAATCCAGCGGTCTGATGCGTTAGAGTAAGAGCATCGGCCCATATCGGATGACAAAAGGCCATGTACCGCACTATTCCCCCGGACAGCTTTCTGCAAAAGGCTTTTGGACCTCCTAGGTTCTGAACAAGTTGGCACATGATGTTCCAAAAGAAAGGGGCAAGACCCTTGTGGAACAGAGCACGGCATCGCTTGCTGGAGCCACCCCTCCCTGCGAGGATACCTTAGATGCTTCAATGTTTCATTACTTAATAGTTTTATTTTATTTGTTAGTTAAATACATTTAAAGTCCTTTGATAACACTATTCTTTAAAATGACTTCAAGGTTATGTATGCTGCACTGCACCGCCTAATTAACAAATATACTTAGTTCTTTAATTCTAAGTTAAAATGAAATTTTTATTTTATTTCGCTTTAAACCTGCATACTTTGTCTATTTTAACACTCTTAGACATTTATGTTTAGGGCTTAGAGAATATATATTTTTTTATCGTGTTTTACGCCCAAAATGAATCTGAACCTCATAAAAATGAACGTAAAGAACATTGTAATGAATTTTCGTAGATGGAAGGCACAAGCACATCTATTTTAAAATAAATGACCAAACTTAAAACTTAATATTTCGTTATCTGCATCTCGAAATGTTAAGTATATTTTGTCTAAATAACTTTTAAATAACTTTATAAACAAAAGCATAATGAATTTTAATCTAAAGAAAAAAACTTATTTTGGCTCTCCTGTAAAGATGGGTTTTGTGCTTTACGTCAATTAATCAAAAATATATCGATGATGGAAATTTCAATTGGCGTAAAGGACATTTTATCGAAAATGACTTTTGAATGCCACTTTACTCAGTTTTTTCTGCTCTTTCGAATGGTATATTTGAAATATTTCTATCTCCTAAAAAAAGTCCTTTATGCCCTTACTTTTTTTTACACTAAACCAATTTTTTTACCAAAAAAATGTCGTAAGAACCATAAAGATTTTAATTTAGGGCGTAAAAGCCACCCAAAAAAATTTATAGCACGCAAATTTTAGAAATCGTTTAAACTTACCTTTACGACCTACATACAGTGACAAATTGACAATCAAAAAGCATACTTATGCAATAGAAATTAAGACACTATATGAGAAATCTAAACCAATGAGAGGAAAAGGAAAACTGACAAGAGGGACTATTGCTAAAACAAAAGCATATGATACTGAAGCCCTTGTATTCATACATGGAATACATAGAAATGCCGGTTTTGGTAGATATTCCAGACCATGAGTTAAGAATGATTAAGGAAATAATAATAATAACAATAACAACACATGAAACTTAGAGTAGAGGTAGTACCATCTGACGGGTAAAGCCGGTATTGACCGGATTTTTGCAATGTACATTTCTTACCGCTGAGCGATGGGTGCACAGAGCACGGAACGAACCTATCTACATACTTAGACATTTATTTGATACACGAGACCGGATTTTTTCTTCAAAATCAGGATTTTTAGAAATAGCAGACTGGACTTTTTATGTTTAGGCCTGGGTATCCTTAATTCAGGGCCTCTAACTAGCAAGAACCTGTATCTAGGGTGCCGGAAATATAAATAGACACGACCATTACAACCAGACCGGGAAACAAACATCGACATTCACTATAACAATGTTCGCCCCGCCGGGAATCGAACCCGGTACATCCGCGTCTCAGTGCCAACTCAGCCACGAATTAGTCTCAATGTGTTGGACGCTTAGAACTTAATGTTTCTATGTACCGAATCTGTCAGGGACACCTTTTTTTCTTTGCCTTATTATCTTAGCTGTTTCTAAGTTATTTTAGTCGTTTACAGGAACGCAATAACCTAACCAGGCTGGGCAAACCATTGATTTTTCATAAAAATTGTTTGATAATTAAAAATTAATTGGTGTCTGGTGTCCAGCTCGTCAAGATGACCAAGTAGTATTCTTATATTCTGCCTTTAATGCTTTTCTGAAATCTTTAAAAATGTCTCCAAAGACAACTGCTATTTATAAAATTTTACCGATTTCCACGTACCACGACAAGTAGGACATTTTTTATATATTTTTTGTACGATACATTTTTATAAGCTTTTATTTATAAGATACATTTTGTTACCTTACCTTATTATTACCTTTTAAATAATGTTCTTTTGTATATTTCTTTGTATGCAATAAAGTGTTTTCTATTCTATTCTATTTTAAGACTAATAAATCTATCAGAACTTTATAATTTAAGAAAGCAGTTTTTAATTTTGTTTTTTGAAACAATAAAACCGGAATTGTTTTATTTCTTAGCACCTACCTTAATCAAAGTAACTATTCAATATAAATACTTAATTTTTGTTCATGATCATTCAATTTTAACTTAAAATTAAAAACTTTTTGGTCTTTACATCCAAAAATATCCATTTGTTCATAATCAATAAGTTTTTTTTACAACCCAAAAAACACGATAAATTAAAACAAAAATGTACTTACGACAAATTAGATTTTCCAATATAACATTTTTTAAAAGACGTAAGGGAAAATATTGATAATTTTCAAGGGAGTAAAGGACTGAAACTCTTTAACTATCAATTGCAGAGCTAAACTTCTAACATGACTACAAAGAGCTCGCAAAATAACACTTTTTCACCTTTGACTGTTTGTCTATAGTCTAACAGAACAAAAGTTATAGCCGATAATTGTAAATAAAAACACATTTTTGCTCATTCCCAAAAGTCGTGTTTTGTCCTTTACGCCAATGAGGGGTTTTCAAAGTGACAGAAAAGAAAAAAAAAGTTTCATAATACGCCGGTAGATGGCGGTGTATAAAGCAATATAAGAGAAATGGGAGATCGAATATTGACTGAATCTTTAGATTGTATCATTTTCTGATAAGTATAAATCTTAATTTCACCTACTCCGTCACTGCCCTAGTTAAATTTTAATTTTTATGTTTCATTTTGAGCTATTGAATTATTCATTTCAGCTTGACCTATTGCTCCTGACAGAGCGCCATCTGGTAGCAGCTTAATAAAACTTGTTTTTTCTTCTGAGCTGTCAAATTGAAAACCTCTCATTGAAATTTCCATCATCGATATTAAAAGTATCGATATGTGAATCTCTGCCTATTTAATTGATTTGCCTATATACCAGCACACTGTGTACTTATCACATCATCTTCATTTTTTTATACTCATAACCATTGTTTAAATATAGCTCAAATAAAAAAAATTAAAAACCCCCGACCCAGTCAGACCCTTCAATAACCTAACTAGAACTAGAGCTAAAGATCATGGTTACCTTACCATATACTTTCAATATAATTGAAGCAACACGAAACCAAATTTCAAATCGATAGGACATATGGAAGGTAGTTAGATCCCGTCATCCACTATTTGAGAGCTGATTATCCTCAAACGGCAGATCAAAAGGGGCTATTACGGCCGCTTTTGCAATAATGCTTTGCGTTCTCTTTGCGTTTTTTTGTATTGAATTTGACACTTGGAGAACGAAAAGCAATATTGCAAATGTGGCCATAATAGGCCCTCAGGTCATGGTTTCCTTACTTACTTTTAATATCATAGATGAAACATTTAACCAAATGTCAAATCGATCGGACATAAGGAAGCTAGTTAGATCCTCTCATCAATTATTTAAGAGATGATCATCTTCAAACGGCTGATCAGGTAATGGTTATCTTACCATATACTTTCTATATCATAGATGTAACATGGTACCAAATTTCAAATCGATCGGACATAAGGAAGCTAGTTAGATCCCCTCATCTATTATTCAAGAGCTGATCATCTTCAAACGGCTGATCAGATTTTCATCAGACATGGCTAAGAACACTGCCAGAAATTATCTATGATACAAAAAAAACTAAACGAAAATCGGTTCAGACGTTTGGGCTCTACGATGCCACAGACAGATACACATGTTAAAATTATAACACCCCTCTCGGAATTTTCGTTCGAGGGTTAAAAACTGAATAAATACTAGGGACCAAGATTTTATGCACTAGGGAGCACTTTTTTTTTTTTTTTTAAGCCTTACTTCAGAATACACTTTTTTTTTAGAGTGGCGCCACTGTTCGCATAAAAGGACTCTTAATTTAGGTCTTGGTCGAAGGCTAGTAGCAAGGCTACCTAAATAACTAACAAAAGAATGAAATATTGAACTTTTTTTTTTTATAAAAGTGGGTTTAAATCTAAATCTTAAATTAAAAGGTAAAAGCGAAGGGTATTTTTGATAGTTGATAATTTCTGAAGTAATAGACGTTGAGAAATAAATCTAGTAGTACCATTTTGGAGAACAAAGCTAACAATAAAACACAAAAAATAAAAAAAAGTATCTGCATTATTTTGTGGTGAGGTGACTTAGAAAAACCGTAAAAAATGCACACAAAAAAATAATATTTTTTTGGTTTACCCACTTAAAAAAAAGTGAAAGCAATGAGAGGTTTTCAATTTGACAGCTCAGAAAAAAAAACAAGTTTTATTAAGCTGCTACCAGATGGCGCTCTGCCAGGAGCAATAGGTCAAGCTGAAATGAATGATTTAATAGCTCAAAATAAAACACAAAAATTAAAATTTTACTCAGGCAGTGACGGAGTAGGTGAAATTAAGATTTATACTTAGCAGAAAATGATCCAATCCAAAGCTTCAGTCAATATTCGATCTCCCATCTCTCTGATATTGCTGTAGACACCGCCATCAAGCGGGGTATTATGAAACTTTTTTTTTCTTTTCTGTCACTTTGAAAACCCCTCATTGGCCTGATCGTCGAAACCTCAACGATTTGGCCTCAAAAATTTAAATTCCATTATTTAACTTGTAAAAGTTCCCAGCTAAATTTAAAAATCTAACTCAGAACACAATAAAAAATAAAAAATAAATATTTTACTATTATTTGAGCAAATAGTATGATTTTAATAAGGACCTTTAAAAAATCATTCGGAACTCCATGGTTTTTGACGTTGCTTTCGTTTATCGATTGATTTGTATAAAACTCACAAATCTTCGAATCAAAACGAAGTTGTTCTGTACTTTTATAGTCTTTTTGACCGACGAAAAAAAAAAGGAGGAAGTACTCAATTCGACTCGTTTGCTATAATTAAACAAATATGTAATTCAAAGTATAGTGACGCATTAGCCCCGGTTGACCTTATAGGTATTATGAATCATGAACTTAAAAATATTATGTTTTCAGCTGCCACTAGATCTTTCTCAACTATCAGAGGAAGAGCGTCGTATCAGAATTGAAAAGAGGAAACCAAAGAAAAAGGTTAAAATTATTGAAGATATTGAAGATAACTTTAATGCTAATAAATATTTGCACTACATGAAAAATAAATAAAAGAGTGAAATGATGGATTAGTTTATAGTTTATACCACAGTATACAAAAATAATGTTTAAATATACTTATAAAAGTGCTAAACGAGACGAGCTACTCTTGCGCATTGAAATAAAAAAATATAAAAGTGAATTTTAAGCATTTTTAATGTTTTCAAATTGATTATTTCTTGTTTGCACTAAACTGCATTAACTGCAACTAATAAATGGATTTGCATTTGTGTTTTCATTCAGATTTAGGATTGCCAGATGTTCGGTATTTAAGCGTACAGTTTGGTAAATTTGAGGCCTGTCCGGTAAAAAATAAATGGTTATACCGGATAGAACAATGTCCGGTATTTTGAGGAAAGTCGGCACCAGTAGTCACAAGCGCATACAAGATTAGGCTTCAAACGCACAGGCGGATTTTTATCCGCGCAGTAACATTCCGCGCGGATAAAAATCCGCTGTTGCGGTTTTATTTCCGCGCGGTTGGAAAAGTTGTTATTTCATTTTCAACCTTATTCATAGGCCACGAAGGTACAGGCGAATTTTTAGCCGCACGGAAATAAAACCGCGACAGCGGATTTTTAACCGCGCGGTTTTTTATCCGCTGGTGGGTAAGGCCGCCAATTTTGCCACTTAGTGACATAAAGTTACATACACACTTTTACGTTACGGTAACGCAAAAGTTACATTTTTTTTTGTAAAGTTTAGAACACAACTTAGGTAATAATTTGAGTATATATTTTTTTAAATGTAATGAGTACGAATCTATTTCTATTATTTTTCATATTTAATGGTTAAATAGGGTTTTCTTTATTCACATAATAACAGTTGTTTTAGGAATAAAATAAATCAAAACGACCCACAAACCCAAATTGATTTTAATAGTTGAGCTTGTTCTCTCAACTAAATAAATAGAGTTACTAAAAATATAGCTAAATCGTTAAAGAAAAATAGTTATTTAAATAATTCTAATATAAAAATTTACGCACACAAAATTCGATGAGCACATGGCTTTATATCATTTTATGTAACGTTACATAAAAAAAATGTTATCGGTTACATAAAAGTAACAATAAAGCAACGAAAAAGTCACATAAAAGCGAAAAATTCAACATGTTTTTGGTCAGCATTTCGAAAGTAAACAGAATAGCAGGCTTAAACCTAGATTTTCGGATAATATAAGCATTGTCGAAACTATGAATACAACATTCATCAAAAACAAGCGTATGCAGAGGTTAAAATAAAAAAAAAAGGTTTTGCAATTTCGCTGACGAAGCACGTGTGCACCACTTTGACATCAATTCATTCTCAAAATCATAAGAGTTTTAATAGGTTTATGAAAAAAAAAAAATCGTTAGTGTTGCCAAAGTAATCATTACAATTAACCAAATTATATTCAAATGCTACGTAACTCGAGATAATTCGTCACATAAAAAATGTTACATAAAGTGAAAAACTCGGGACATGGGTTCAAACATTGATAAAAACTAAATAAACAGAGTTATGATAGAATTCTTCCTTTTATTTGATAATAAAAATATCGTACTTGGGCTAGGCATAGAAAGATTTTTACTAACTCCAAAAAAAATTTCATAATTTTGTAAATTTCGTCAGCAAGTGTTTTTGGGACAAAGATAATTTGTATGAAAAAAAAAAAAACTCACTTACAAAAAAATTAATTAAAATAAAACTACGCTAGCTACAGCCATTTTCTAATCGGCCATTTTTTCCCTAAAGATTGCTTTGCTAGAAAGCATAGCCGAAGTAAATAAAAATTAAAAAAATTAAAAGTTATTTATGAAAACTTAAAATTGTAGCAAAAAGTGGCAAAATTGGCGGCCTCACCCTGGTGCGCACACTTCCATAGGATTCAGTATGTTACATAAAATCCGCGCGGCAAAAAACCGCCTGTGCGTTCGTAGCCTTAGAGTAGGCATATGAAATCCCTCAAACAAATGATTTAACTTTAATATTTGTTGTTTGTTTTAAATTTTTCTTTAGGTCATACGCTTTTGAACGGCATACTACCGCAATTCCAATTTATTCAAAAACTGCAACAGTTCTTGGTATATTTTTTCCTTTAAAAAAATACACTAGCCACCAAAACCAAAAATTTCCCACTAAATGGCGGTTCCAAACATAGATAATATTGAATATACACAAATTGTATTGTATTCAATTCAATTGTATTGAATACTCTAGCTAATGTGCTTACAATCGATAGTCGATTTTACAATAGACCACAACACTGCGTGCCAGGTGCAGATGGTGGTGTTGCAAATGAAAATAAAATAAAGGGTTACCGTTTGATAAAAAAAATATGTTTCTCAGCGACATCTATCGTTCATTCTCCAAACTACGATTTTTCCTTGATGTTGTAGCGGAAATCTTTTTTGTTCTAAGCTATTTGGCTGTGGTTCCAAACCACCATATTTAGTGCTAAATCCACTAAGGTGGCAACACTGCTGCGGCTGCCCCCGGGCGGAGCTGCTTGGCAAGTAGATTTAAAAGTTTGCTTATTTCATAGATTACATAGTGGTATATCCCTAAAAAAAACAATTCAGTGGTGGTCACCAGGGGGGTTTTAGTCGGTGCAAGTCCGACATAACCTTCGTCTCTCCCCCGAGCGATGAGGTACCTGTAACAGGTTTCCATTCAAGAAAAAAAAAGGAAGGAGGATAAGCTAACAAAGTACAGAAGACTTTAATGAAATAAGCTACTGATGACTTGGCTGTATGGACTGAGTTCCTTTGCCTGCCCAGAATGGCGAATTATATTTTTAAGAAAAACAGGGCGGCCCAGTGGTAAACTTGCTTGGCGGGAAACGTGAGGAAGATGTCGGGCTAAATTCGTTTTCCGTGGCTATTAGGCTTCAAACGCACAGGCGGATTTTACCGCGCGGATAAAAATCCGCTGTTGCGGTTTTATTTCCGCGCAGTTGGAAAGGTTGTTATTTCATTTTCAACCTTATTCATAGGCCACGAAGGTACAGGCGAATTTTTAGCCGCGCGGAAATAAAACAATGACAGCGGATTTTTAACCGCGCGGTTTTTTATCCGCTGGTGCGCACACTTCCATAGGATTCAGTATGTTACATAAAATCCGCGCGGCAAAAAACCGCCTGTGCGTTCGTAGCCTTATTGTGCTAGTGTGGTGAAATGAGCGGTTTTCAAACTGTCACTTTTAGTTACAGAGACTGCCATAATATCATAATATGATGGCACTAGCAATCGGGTTAAATGTCAAATTCTATATGAATTCAATCAGTCAAGTCAATCAGATTTGACGTTGACATTACACCTACATACATTGGCTATACAGTGCCATCTATTAGCATTCTCCTAGAACCATTAAAACTGTCAAAAACGAAAACCCCTCATTAGTGTAATAATGTGCCCTTTAAGGTGGTAACTCTCGCTATGGCGCGAAATTCAAATTTTTTCGTGTTTTTTATTTATTCTGGCGAAAGTATACATTTATAATAAAGTTTAAATGAATTCGCGTATGTAAAAAACCATCTCCCATATTGTAATACAACGTTTTTTGAAGACAGACCTACAGATTTTGTGTCTAAGGGGTAAAAGGCCAAAAAACAAGTTCCTTAAATATACACAAAATCGGTGACTCTGTCTTTCAAAAACGATATATCACAATGTGGGTTTTTACGTACGCGAATTCAATTAAACTTTATTTAAAATGAATACTTTCGCCAAAACAATTAAAAAACGTGAAAAAAGCCTTAAGGAAAACTGTGTAGTGAAGTGAGAAATAAAGGTTGCTGCTGCTCCCGAATAATTATGATCGATGTCCTGTAAAGTAGTCGTTGTGAACGCCTCACATTTCAATGGGTAAGGTTAGGATCCTAGACTCTAAGAATACAAAGTATTAAACTACAGAATACTTGACAACATGATTTACTAAAAAATAAACTACTGAAGACTTGGCTGTATGGACTAAGTTCCTTTGCCTACCCACAATGGGCGAATGCGGAACTTTCTTTCGGAGTTGCTGAGGAGTTCAAGCGTTCCCGCCGCGAGCGTCTATAGTCTGTGATGATTGCTTGATCGCTCACTATGGTGAAATCTCAGAATAATAATAATACAAGAACAAGCATAGACAGTCAATCACTCAGTGCGCAGTGTAGACCTCAGTGTAGACAGATGAGCTATACATACCTATAGAGATATGTGTATGAAAGCTAGGGATGTAAATCAACTACTTACGTACCAATTAACGAGATGTCGATAAGTTATTTGCATTGGGTTTGGGTGCATAAGTATACTTACCGGTTTTCTTTTGAATCTAATACTTTACGCAGAAGAAATCTTGCGGGGAAGTTAGTTGATTTATAAAAGAAAAAAAACGTTTTGTTTAAGTATTTTTTTTATTAACAATAAATGTTTTTTAAAAGCATTTATTTTAATTGCATTGCAATGTATGTATGAATGATTGTTCGGATGAAATCTTACAACTCAATTTTGAAGCAGATATCTAGGTGGTAACTTTCGGTATGGCGCGAAATTCAAATTTTTGAACTTAATTAAAAATGAATACTTTTGCCAGAATAATTAAAAAATGCGAAAAAATTTGAATTTCACGCCATAACGAGAGTTACCACCTAAAGCTATTGAGATGAAATTATGTTCAAAATTTTGTTTATTGTTGATGAAAGATTGTTCTTCGTCAGTAGTGATAGTTTAGCTCTCTCTTCTTCTGCGAAGGTATGTAAAAAGGTTTAAAAGAATTCGCGTATGTAAAAAACCAGCTACCACATACTAATCGTTATTATCACATATTATCGTTTTTTAAAGACAGAGTTACCGATTTTGTGTATATATAAGAAACTTGATATTTGGTCTTTCACCCTATACAATACATACACAAAATCAGTAGGTCTGTCCTCCAAAACCGTTGCCACGTTCCAATGTGGTAAACGGTTTTTTTTAGATACGCAAAGTCATTTAAAATTTATTAATAATTTCCTTTTTACAAAAGAGACCCCCGCCTTCAATAAAATAGGTACTAAAACCTTTTCCTGAATGTAACAAATACTTTTGTGAAAACCACATCAAAATCGGTTCAGCCAAACTCGAGATAATCGCGGACAAACATACATTACATACATAAAAACATACATACATACAAGTCAACCTGATAACCTCCTTTTTTGAAGTCGGTTAAAAACGAATACTTTCGTCATAATAAATAAAAAACCCAAAGATTTATGAATTTTGCGCCATACAGAGAGTTTCGACCTTAAATCCGCTTGAGTTTGTTGTATCTATCATCAAAACCACTATATTTCCTTTTATAACAACTGTTTATTGGTTATTTTCCGTATTTTCTTATTATAAAATCTTAATTATATTTCCCCAAAAAAACCATTTTTCTTCCCCTCCCTCCATTTCTCTGCCTCTTGATTGATTGCCTACCATCAATCAATCAATATCCTGTCACTCGTCTACAAGTACTGACTGATTCTCGAACAGTCTCAATCATTTTAGAGCACAGATAATAAAAGTTTAGTATAAAACAAAATGTAACTATTCCTAAAGTATGCCGTCGCTAACAGTCGGCCATCCTGATCCGGTGTCTGTCCCAGACACCTGATGCACAGCATCACCGATAGAATACAATTAAATATCTTATTAAGTATAATAATGTTCACGTTCTCTATCGACGAGTATTAACTGTCTACCAAAGTATAATTAGATATAACCAGATGAACAACTGAATTACTTACTAATTTTAAATGAGTTTACAACATAGAAACATTAAGTAGCGCACACTAACGTCATCTAGTTAACAGTATTCATTAAGATACAATAGATTCAAAATAGCTCCACTGGAGATATTCTTCTCTGGAAACCTGTATGGTATAATCTGACATCCAGTCTAAATACGTCAAATAACTAAAATGCTCTAAACTTTTATGAATAACAAATTAATGTACATAATATATAGAAACTAATTCTAAAAGTGAATAATATTTTAAATTCAATTTATAACACAGAAACACAGCTAAAATATAAAACAGAATAAATAAACGGCAATTACAATAGAAAAATACCTAATAAAATTAAGTAAAACTTGAAGTACTTTCATTAAACAGGTATTTTACCTATTTGAATTACAATAATAAAAAAAACAACTTGAATAACAAATTTAATGTTCGGCCATCTGACTTATAGAATGTCCTCATTCAAAGATTATAACAGAAAACATTATCTAAAAATGTGTATCTAACTTAAATCAAATCATATATTGAATATCCTCATACAAAGATTAAAACTGAAAACATTGTCTAAAAATTTGTACCAGCTTAAATCAAATCATATATTGAATGTCCTCATTCAAAGATTATAACAGAAAACATTATCTAAAAATGTGTATCTAACTTAAATCAAATCATATATTGAATATCCTCATACAAAGATTAAAACTGAAAACATTGTCTAAAAATTTGTACCAACTTAAATCAAATCATATATTGAATGTCCTCATTCAAAGATTATAACAGAAAACATTGTCTAAAAATTATAACTGAAAACATTTCTTAAATTAAAATCATATATTGAATGTGTTCATTCAAAGATTATAACTGAAAACATTATCTAAAAATTTGTACCTAACTCAAATCATTTATTGAATGTCCTACATTTTACCATTTATACATCGTACATAAGCGGATAAACCTGATTAGGTTTAAACTTAATGTTTTATTTTTTATATAGTTACATGCATTTAGCTGTTAAGAAAAACTTATTTGTTTATCAGTAGCAGCGAGTACAGTCTATACTAAACTATAACAAGAATTGCTCAACTTTATAATGGGAGAAAACGTGAATTAAGGAGTAAAAAATACATAGGTAAGTTTATACAACATTTTTAATAAGATACCTCCCCAATACAGGGATCTCCCAATTTCAATTTTCAAACGCTGGCTAAACAAATTATTACAGGAAAAAAAAAAACTTATTATAGTGTTAAACAATTTCTCAACGATAAACTTTGAAATTACGTTTTAAATCAATAATAATAAGAATATTTAAATTAAAATTTGCTGACATGTACATATATTTATAAGCTCTCTAAGATTTTTATTTTGTACATAGTAGTTTTAAGATTCAATATTTGCACACTGACCTATCAGTAGAATATGCAAGATCAATTTTATATTTTTTTAACAACTGTATAATACTCATATGCAGGCAAATAAATGACATTTCATTTCATTTCATTTACAAATCGCAAAAAGTTGTATCTACAATGTGCAAGTCCCTGTAATATGTTGCTCTTGAACAGCGCGCTCAGAACATCAATAGCACGCTCAGTAGGTACATAAGCAGCACCCTCAGCACATGAGCAGCGCGCTCAGCACATTAGCGGCGCGCTCAGCACATCAGCAGCAAGCTCGGCACATCAGCGGCGCGCTCGGCACATCAGCGGCGCTCTCGGCACATCAGCAGCGCTCTCGGCACATCAGCGGCGCGCTCGGTACATCAGCAGGGCGCTCAGCACATAGTAGGCGCGCTCAGCACATCAGCAACGCGCTCGGCACACCAGCGGCGCGCTCGGCACATAAGCAGCGCGCTTAGCTCTCCACTTGAATCAGACAGGTCTCAGCTAGGGGTGTCTGTATAATATACAAAGATAGTGTCATTAGTAAACTCTAAATTACCACATTGATTACCGCTTGCGTTAAGGGTTAAAAACAATATTAAAATACCAAATACGCTACGGCCTCGGTTACAGTAACCACCGCTTGCGTTTCGAATTCATTTATTCACATTTTCAAATACGCTACGGCCTCGGTCACCATAGTAACCACCGCTTGCGTTACTTCATTATATCACATTATAAAATACGCTACGGCCTTGGTCACCATAGTTACCACCGCTTGCGTTACGACTTCATTATATTCCATTATCAAATACGCTACGGCCTCGGTTACCGTAGTAACCACCGCTTGCGTTACTTCATTATATCACATCATCAAATACGCTACGGCCTCGGTCACCATAGTAACCACCGCTTGCGTTACAACTTCATTATATTCCATTATCAAATACGCTACGGCCTCGGTTACCGTAATAACCACCGCTTGCGTTACTTCATTATATCACATCATCAAATACGCTACGGCCTCGGTCACCATAGTAACCACCGCTTGCGTTACAACTTCATTATATTCCATTATCAAATACGCTACGGCCTCGGTCACCATAGTAACCACCGCTTGCGTTACGGCTTCATTACACTACAATACCGTATACTACACGCTACGGCCTCGGTCACCGTAGTAACCACCGCTTGCGTTACGGCGTCATTACACTACAATACCGTATACTACACGCTACGGCCTCGGTCACCGTAGTAACCACCGCTTGCGTTACGGCTTCATTACACTACAATACCGTATACTACACGCTACGGCCTCGGTCACCGTAGTAACCACCGCTTGCGTTACGGCTTCATTACACTACATTACGGCGTCATTACACTTTACTTAATACAGTTCAACATTTTTTTATTTTATTGTTATGATAATCGTCATTGATGCTGTTGTTGGTAGTTTCCCAAGAAATTGGACCAGATTAAATCGCTTATGGAGAATACAACATACATATAATAAACAATTTGCAGATTTACTCGCAATGTACAGTTAATGAGTCTCGCTATATACTGTTGATTGATATCGACTTAACAAATGCAATATATTTTCTAAATTAAAAAAACATTACTTTGAATAGGCAGCCTTATTGCTGAGAGGGATTTATTACGGGCAACCCATATCATTTTGTCAGAAAACTCGTACCGCTCGCTTGCTTAGGGAGCTACGGTACCAAAGATAGATAGATAGACACTCTATTACATTACATTAATCCAATAATAATAAATAATTTGATTGCAATGGGAGGCCACATCGCTTAGAGAGAGATCTCTTCCAGGCAACCCATGTCATATCATACCACTCATGTCCGGGAACTCTTACCGCTTGCCCACCCAAGGAGCTACATCTTCATATTTCGTACCGCTTGCCCACGCAAGGAGCTACGGCCTTGCATCAGGAAACTCGTACAGTGGCGGACACGGTCGGCATAACACTTCCAATTTTTATGTATTGCAAAATAGCTCTTGTTCTTTGGTAATACAGTCTAGGGCTGACGAAACCATAGACAAATCTGTTACGGCCTTCTAGTCCGTCACTGTACCGCTTGCTCGCACAGGGAGCTACGGCCTCGCATCAGGAAACTCGTACCGCTTGCTCACACAAGGAGCTACGGACTCACATCAGGAAACTTGTACCGCTTGCTCACACAAGGAGCTACGGCCTCACATCAGGAAACTCGTACCGCTTGCTCACACAAGGAGCTACGGCCTGAGATCTTATAACTCGTACCGCTTGCTCACACAAGGAGCTACGGCCTGAGATCTTATAACTCGTACCGCTTGCTCGCACATTAAGCTACGGCCTGAGATTATATAGCTCGTACCTCGTACCGCTTGCTCACACATCAAGCTACGGCCTGAGACCATAAACCTCGTACCGCTTGCTCAAGCAAGCAGTTACTGCCTCTTACGTATTAGGTAACTGAGTTCTGCAACACAACAATTTCATAATCTATATAAGCTTAATCAAATTTGAATTTTGCACGTCTAAATGCAGTATTCCTTTTAAAGCACAACAGTTGCCTTATTTCTGAAAACATCAACTTTAATAACTGGTCCACATGTGAACCAAACACTTTCAACTATATTAAATAATAAACAACTTGGTCACCAAAGACCATTATTGACAAATTATGGTCAATAATAAATTATTAACTCATTAAAACAAAACAACAATAATCGATAACGCCCTTGTATGCAATTAAATGTCATGTGGACATAAACATAATATGTATGTCCATATTAACATATCCTTGGAAATAGATAAGTCCATTCGTTAGCAAAATTCAGATTGCAGATCTCTAAAAATAATTATATTCTTAACAAATCTTTCCTCTTCATATATTGGTATAGATAAAATATTCTTAAATATTACTCTTTTATATATCTTGTTATTAATAAACCAATTATTATGCAGTACCTTTTCCAAAACTAATATAAAGTAAATGCATAAAAAATGTACCATTCCCACATAATTAGGAGTAGGTGCCAAAATCTATATAAAATAGAATATATATGAGTAAGAAGTTAAGTAGGTGTACTTACTTACAATCATTTCAGAAAATCTATATTTTTTTTTTTTTTATACTTCCAATTACATGATTGGGTAAAAGTAAAAACACTGCAAATACAAATATTTATAAATTTTCCATACCAATAACCGATAATACCAGTTAAACTGCAGAATAATATTTTCTATAACTCTCTACATTCCAACTTTTCCGAACAAACGGAATCATTGTACCATTTGTCTTGTAGGTTTATTGCTTATTGAGTTATCGGTATATTCACGAGGATTATGTATGCAATCATTTATTCCTACATTTTTTTATCATTATATATCAACTTTAGTAGTAGTATTCATATACACATCAAACTTTTTTTAATTTTCATTTTTATAGAAAATATATATATATATATTATTATTTTTTTACTCAAACGATGAGAGTCAAGACTTGATTGAGCATCCTTTATTAACCCATTCAGCGCCACGGGCGCAACGTATGCGTCCGTTAAAAACATATCCCCAGGCGCCGAGGACGCCGGCTGGCGCTCGCACTATTTTCAATAAAAACCATACTAAATAGGATATTACAATATTATTTGTACTGAAAAAAGACACTCAAGGATTTGATTAAAAGGATCTTATTCATGCTTTATACTTTTTTCATACATTTATTATATAAAAATAGCCGTTGAAGTTCAACTTGAGATAAATGTAATTCTATTTACTCAAATATTTTTATTTAAATGCAGAATTTAATAATTTTAATAGAACTATACGTTGTAATTTTTTGAAATTTTTATGTTGTGATTTAGTATATTTTGGGACAGGGCACATACGTTGCGCCCGATGGCGCTCGAGGAAGTGTATTTTTCGGTTCGCGCGTGCTACTTTGTCCAAGTGCAAGGGAAAATGTGATTTGTAAGCAAGCAGTTAACGCCGCTTTTAGGATTGAAGTGGTAAACGGTTTCGACTTTTTGTAATTATAAAGGTGACCGTCAATTTGAACAAGCGTCATATCACCAATTTTGTATTCAATGAAATAAAGATAAGGCGGTAATTTATCGGTGCTTTTAAGTTCAAACGAAACATTTTTTGTTTTATTTTATTTAATGTGTCGGTTAATTATAAAGAAACATTTCAAAAATATTCCGAAAATCACACAATACATAATCTTTGCAGCTGTGCGTTTCATTGTTTTTAACATAAGATTAGGATATTTTTGAGGGGTCGCCGCTCGCTATTCTTTTGTCTTTCGAACATAAAAGTGCACAGCGTCGGTTCATTGCCTATTGTTTTCAAAAATAAAGAAATGTGTCGATATTTTTTTTTGGTTTTATCAGATTAATCCTTCTTAGAAAAAGTGTACACGTAAATATTGCCTCCGAGAGCATACCTACTTATAAAAAAAAATGTTGGTTTAGGTTAGTTTTAGGTAGTAAATGCAACGGCAGGTTAGCCTTGGTCTAATCGTTAGGTACTGCGGCGTATCTCATCTCTTGTTTGTATTGGTGTAAAATTTGTGACCTGGTTGTAAATCCCGATACTCCAATTTGAATCAAATGACCTAGCTATGGATACTAGCACTAAGAACTACGAACCCTCCTTAGACTGATCTGACAATGAACACTGGCACTACGATTGATATGGGAAATGAAACTGGTACTCTGAACCCTCATTTGAAGATTGATCTGGCTATAAAAACAGACAAATTAAGTTCTTTGAATCCCTTTTCAGAACATGTAATCAACAGAGATGTTATCGCAATAAACTGTAAGTACTTTCTAGTACATAAGAAACTAGTGCCTAGTACTTAAATGGACATCATTTTAAGTGTGTAAACTACAGATTTCAATTTTTATTTATTTATCAGGATAACGTTTCCTGTTTACAACTGTTTGCCATATTAAATCTAGACTATGTGTTCAGTCCATATTTGCTAATTGAATCACTAGATCTTAATTCAGAGAATCCTATAAATCCTTTTACATACTTCTTAAATTTGGTATGTAAATTGGATTTTGCTATAAACAGATATGGACGATGAGTTTTCTGAAAATGAATTTGCGGGCTTAGTGGTTGAAACTGGTAATTTATCGGAACCTGAATCTGGAATGATTCATCAGATTTGAATGAATGTAATTAAGAGGAAATTTTATAGAAGAATCATTAAATAGCGAACAGCAAAATAATATTTTTATTATTATTTTTTTTTTTTGCTGAAGAATTATTATAGAGATGTTGACCTCGAAACGCCAGAGTGGAGTCATGAGCATCCACATATCAGGTCAAATGTAAACATTTTCACTGAGCGTGTTGGACTTGATACTAGATACTAGATTTTTTCTTTACTTAGTTTTTAACTAAAAAAAACATAAATGCTTCGAACCTGTTTCTTACTTCCACATATTTCGACAAATTGCACTTTGCTTTGACTTAAAAGCCAGGGGATCTATTGCCGTTCAAAATGAAAATTTGAATGTGAATCATTTTGACATAAAATATGTATAAGTTGTGTGTATATAGGTGAATCATTTTGTCTACCTACACAAGAGATTCAGCTGTAAACCCGCAATGTATACTTATCATATGTCAAAAAAAAATCTCATTCTTATTTTCATTGTGAAAGGCAATAGCCTAAATTCTCCAAACCGTCCATAAGTCTAGATCTCGATGTCCGCGCCATTATCCTTGTATCGTTTACCCACCATCAAACCTTCTTTAGGCAGTGGTGCGACCGCCGACGATAAACGAGAAACGAGTAGAACTAGAAACTATAAACGAGTTGACGATCAGTGGAAGGCGACTGTGTAGTTTGGATAGTTTTTTCGCCGGGCAACGAGCGATTTCTCGCGCCACTCGCCCGTTGTCGCTGCGGTCAGTGCGATCGAGCAACGCTGAACGAGCTCTTTTTTTTAAAAGCTAGTCGTAGCCGGCTGCAGTGTGAACAGTCAGAGAGCAACTATTAATACATGCATTACTTTCCTTTACACAGAATGTTTTTATGTATTGTTCCAGTCTTGAGCGAAAAAATCGCTGAGAGTTAGTCGTTATCTTGCCTACAGAGTCGGACTCTGCCTTAATTTTGCTTCGAAAAATTTCTGGTTTACACCATTCAGCGTTGACAAATATCGACATAATCGTAAGATTATAATATTAATATAATAACAAATTAATCATTTTTATTCCAGAACTTGGTAGCGTGTTCGAAACGGCAATAACTATTTTATTTTTATGTCCTCAGAGACAACATTTTGTGAAATATTAATGACTTATCCTAATCATGATATAGGTCCTGACTACCTGACTAGACCTTTAATAAATTGTAAGATCATTAAGTTGCAAAACAATTAAATATAATATTCGAAACCTCTTTTTCTGATAAAATACACCAAACCTTTTTTAGTTCTTAAAATAAGAAATAAATTGGCAGCTACATTTAAAAACTGTTACTTTAGTCAGTCAATAAATAAACTAAAGTATAGCATTTGGTTGTTGAATAAGAAATTTTCTGCGTAAACACGTCCATTTTTTCTGCCAAAATCGGTAGCTTTTTAGGTGATTTTTACAGCTCGCGCAGCGCCAGGGGACGCCGCACTGTCGGCCTTGCGCGGCGAACGAAATCTTTGTATGGTGGCGTGGCGCGTTGTGTTTTTTGAAATCGCGGTGGAGGTGGAAGAGTTAAGTATATGTAAAATAAATAAAGCGTTGAACTTAATCAAACCTCTCCTTTAAATTACAAGGCAAACTTACATTTGTGCCAAAAAACAAGCACCTCCGCCTGAACAATTTATATATATACATTGTTTTGAATAAAATAGTAATTCAAATTTTAAAGAACCAATTGTCATATTTCAGCTCGAACCATAAATGGATTCTCCATGTGTTCAGAGACCATGAACTATTAATCCATTAAAAATCTAAACCAAATTGTTACTTACCTCACTTCGTAACTATTTACTTGACTCGCTTAGTAACTATCATCCAGCAACCAATTCAACAAGGATCAAACATTACTTTCATAGAACATTACTTTTACAGAAAAACCAAGTTGCCATTTTAATTTCTTTTGGGTACCTATTATTTAACTACGAAATTCAATCTTTAATTTATTTTTCTTCAATCAGTTATTCATTTTAAGTTATTATTATTTTTATTTTATGTGATCTATTGTTATACTCAACTTAACTCAACAAGCAGTAAATGCTAAAACTTCGTTCAATTATCATTGCTTTATCTCTTGAAAGAAAACCTTGTCCCATCTCCATGTATACTACTAATTTACAAACAACTCGCTATCAACATTTGCTAGCAACATTAGAATTGCTGAAACAAATCTCATTAGTCTTCATTATTCTGTGCCACAGATAATGCACCTCTTAGGGACGCAATGATATCTCATAAAACCAATAATATCAAATTATCAAAGCTAAATATGTTTGTCACACTGGTATTAAGTATATTATCGATATAATTTTATCAAAAATGATAATATTTTCCAAGAGTTTTCATTGTTTAATGATCAATATAAAATAGAATACTTTATTTTCTTTATTGCAACATGTTTTTTTTTTTTTTACTATTATTATTTATATTAAATACTTACATTAATTTTATTTTTAAAATAAAATTATTAATTTAGGGCACCCCCTACTTAATATTAACACAGCCTTGCATTTAATCCCTACAAGGAGCGATAGGGTCGATAATATCATATTGAAGCTAAATTATCAATATTTATATCGATATCTAATCACAGATACCATTGAATATCATTATTTGCATCAATATTAGAACCAACTTGCAAACCAAGAAACGCCCCTCTTGTCACCCATCAGGCCTGACCTGACTAAGACAACTTTCGACTTCATAACTCCAATTTGTATTTAAAAATAAATAATAAACACTATCGCCTTTTAAAACGTTAAACCATGCAGAATCCACAACATTATTCATCACTTCTGTCGGGAATCGAAGCCAGTGCTCCCGAGTCACAGTACCTAGCATCACTGCCACGTGAACCTCGAAGTTACATCATTATTATTATTAATAATATTTTTTTTATTATTATCCTAATGTGAGGATAAGGACATTTTTCGAATTAGTTATAACTTCAATTATATTTTAAACTTGACCTTGACATGAAGCTGTACATCCTAAATCTTATACTTTAGGTACTTTAAGTAAATTGTGAACTTTCCTGTTTACTAAGCATAATACACATTTTATAGTTTCCGACTGTACCTCTTAAGAATCATGAAATTTTTAGAAATTCTCCTTGATTAGCATATAACCAGTTTGTACAGTCATAATATTCTTTATCTCTGCTCGTTATTGAAATGTTAATAATTTTGAATATACACACAAAGCATTTCTAACTATAGGATTCGCCATCATTTTATTATAAGTCAAGATATTAAATTACAGACAAACAATATTATTGTGCATGTCACTATTTAGTTAAAATAATGTTTATATTTCATTTTAAACCTGGATAACTTTATATATATAACACTGTGTTGTATAGTAAGATAAAACATGTTTTTTTTTTTATTGTGTTTTTGTCTAACAGTAATATTTCTGCTTCACAATAAATTAATTTACTAAAATAACAAAAAAAAATGTAAGTAATGTAAGTTTAAATTTGAACAAAACTTACAACTGATTTATTAAGCTGTAAGGTACTATCTGATCAGTATTATCTTCCACTGCCAACCCATTATTTTTGCTATCCATATAATTTTTAAGAAATAAAGTCTTAATTCTTATTAATTTGTTGACAATTTAAATACATGCCTAATTGAAATTGACATCATTTAGCAACAACAGTGCTTGGCTCGCACTTCCCAATATTAATATCTATTTTAAATACTTAATTTTTCATACTATGCACAGCTTTGTTATATATACATATTGCTTAATAATTATAGTATGGAGGATACATAGATTATCAGTATCATTTAGTTTGTAGTAGTGACATTTATTTTCCGCAGAGCACTAAATCAATGAAATATCTCTTGATATTTTAATTTTTGTAATTAAGTTTAAGCACCATTGTGCGCAATTTCCATCATGCCCCTCACGCCTAGTGGACTCTTTGCATTGTTATTTTAGGATTCATTGTACTTCATATTTGACAATTTTATTTGCTAAGCATGTTTTAAATTAATATATTCTAATATAACTAAGATAATTGACTTTCTCGCTAGATAAGCAGTTTTGCATAGAGTTTAGATAACTTCTTTTCCCACTTTTATTGGTTTTCTTTAGAAATATCTTAGCCACAAAGCATCAATTTAGTACAGTTACTGCCAATATTTCAAGGACACAACGCGAGCTGCTTATGCTCTCGTGCAACACATAAAATTCCTAGATTAGCACAATGTACCGTAAACTGCTGCAACTTTGCACGAAATTTAAGCTTTTTTTAAAATATCTTTTAAAGTATTTGTTATCAGTGCTTTTGTAAACAATAGCAAGCAAATTAGAGATTAATGCCATACGAATAAAGGTTCATTTTGCCGAAACTGTTGATATATAGATTTCCAGAGACTGTCAAAGTTGTAGGCAAAGTTGTGATGAAATAACTCAACTTTGCCTAGTAGATTATTATCAAAAATATGGGTCGCATTTAAAAACCGATTTTAATTACAGATCGGTAACAATTGAGTTACCATCGAGATGTGCATGGGTTAGCACATATACTCATATTTATTTTTATCTGGGTAGCAGGCAATGTTGGGCACACTTTGAGCTTCATCTTTAAATATTTTCATAGTAACTTTTAAGCAGAGTTAGGGTTGTCACAAATTGAAAAACGTCATACAATTTAAAAACACTATTTATTAAAAAAAAAACTTTATATAAGTAATCTAATGGCATCAGCATTTTAATCAGGCTTGTAATTCGATAGTGCTTTGCTGCGTACTCTACAGAAACATATAATGTTTTCTTGCGAATAATCAGCGTATAGCCAAGCTCCAAGTTTTTCTCTTGTTCTCTTTTCAATATTTATCTTTATTCGCGTACCTGTACCTACTCAATATCTTAGACATTTAGCCGTACTACACAACATTATTATAAAAAAATATATTTTTTTTTATATTATGTTGTTTGCCCATTTTGATAAGTATAAGTTAGTTATGTTGTATAACTAATAATAATGTTCTTGGCAAAAGCGCACATAAAGAATGAAAGAAGGCCATAATTGATGATAAAAAAAAAAAACTTTAAAATGTTATTTGTTAATAGCCCCCCTTTGGGTATTGTATTTTTATGAAATTCTTAAAAAACGTTTTTGTCTATTATTTACATACAGTCACATTCACACTGTTTAATAATAAGTAATAACTTACTTAAAAATACTTATACTGGTAAAATCACAACTCAACCCTCAGAATGCTTCACTGTAGTTGAGACTAGTGACAACCCTAGGCCTAGGCAAACTTGAACCACTACCGCCTAAAAATCCCTTTGCAACATTGCCTAGCATCGTTAGAGTCGTAAATGATCATTTAAACAAGAAACATCATTATAAATCGGAGAAAGAGCTCATTGACTTACCCCGTAATTAATAAGAAAGTTGAAATTCTCGTTTTTTTCAAGTAAAAACAAAAAGTTTGCACAACCCTAAAAATCCATGCGCTCCGCTTGTGACTGTTGATATTTCATATAAAAAAAAGAGACAGAAAGAGCTATTTCTCATAATAAGAAATGGGTTGCCAATAAAACGGTGCTATTTTTACTATTATTGAAAGTAAAAAATAGTGAGCACTTGTCTAGTAATTTCAGTTTTAATAAATTAGGCAAACTTGAAGCGTATTGGCAAAGTTGCAGCAGTTTACGGTACCTAAACAATTACTTTTTAGGTTATTTTGCCGATAAGAAAAAACTCTTTCTCGCGTTTATACTGTAAAAACTTACTGTTTTAGTTACAATACAACTCTGAACGAAACCGATTTTATTATTCTTATGTCTTTTATTTTTAGGTATAATTGAGTACCTACGATCTATGCACAAAATTTTCACTCACCTGTTTCTCGTCGGATGGTTTACCTTGGCATTAGGCTACGTAGATAATTGCACTTCTGAAATGTTGTATCTATCATCAAAACCACTATATTTCCTTTTATAACAACTGTTTATTGGTTATTTTCCGTATTTTCTTATTATAAAATCTTAATTATATTTCCCCAAAAAAACCATTTTTCTTCCCCTCCCTCCATTTCTCTGCCTCTTGATTGATTGCCTTCCATCAATCAATCAATATCCTGTCACTCGTCTACAAGTACTGACTGATTCTCGAACAGTCTCAATCATTTTAGAGCACAGATAATAAAAGTTTAGTATAAAACAAAATGTAACTATTCCTAAAGTATGCCGTCGCTAACAAGTTTTAGCGAGAAAACAAACCCCGATTGATTTTTATATCTTATCGTAGATAGAAGCTAGAAGATAATCATAAGATTTTAGTGTTACAGTTACATTACTATACCGTGCAGATTATAAACATTTGATAAAAAAAAAATCGACTCTAACGTTGGTCGCGGCATATCACTAAAATATCGAGTGGGGAGTGTGGTGAGGTGCGGTGTGGAGGCGAGCTTGTGCGTGCCCGCCTCTCACGTCTCCTTCAACCCCGCGATTATTGAATTGTTTTTGTAAAAAAAAGTATGAAAATCGACTTACCGGTGAAATAAAATACTTGATTTCGATTTGGTGTGTTTTCTGGTATCATTTTTGCAACAATCAACTGCACTGAGATCCCCTCACAATGAGATAATATGCACTATGGACGAAATAACTTTAAAAATCAACTATTTATTAATTACAAACACTTAAAAAACGCAATATCACTTTAAAAAAAAAAAAAAAAAAATTATATAATTCAATCACAACAACACAATCACTTAAAAGAATCATCCGGTATATTATAATCCTCGTCCGGTTTTATCTTATGTTCAGGCTTAAAAGTAAAAACTAGTAAAAATACATGTAAAAACTGATGAAGTGTAAATTTAACTTACTCCAACGAAAACCAAAAAAAGGAAAAATATCAAAACTTTTCTAATTTACTTAAAAGAACCAAATATTTACAAAGGTACAGTGGCGACACGGTCGGCGTAACACTTACGGTTTTTCTGTATTGCAAAATAGCTCTTGTGCTTTGGTAATACAGTCTAGGGCTGACGAAACCATAGACAAATCTGTTACGGCCACCTTGTCCGCCACTGTAGGTACAGTCTTTGCTAATGTAGGTACATTACGTACATTAGCAAAGACTAGGGATAACCAACTGACTGATTTTAGGGTGAGGTGATACATTTTCATTATTGTAATTCGCTATTATTCAGTAATTTAAACGAATAAGGTTAATAAACACTTCCCTAAAGATAAGTTTGAGCTTTTTTATCAATAAAAATAAATAAAGGCAGTAATTTATATTCGATCAATGGATGTTTCGGTTGTAAGTTTTTTTTAAATTGGTAAAATGCTAAATTCCCCACACAGTGCTTCTCCCCACAAATTCCCCAATCGCTTTGGGATTCCCCGCAGTTTGGGGAATTCCCCACACATTGGCAACGCTGCTCACCACACTCCCCACTCGAGTTTTAGTGATGTGCCGCGACCAACGTTAGAGTCGATGTTTTTTTTATCAAATGTTTATAATCTGCACGGTATAGTAATGTAACTATAACACTAAATCTTATGAGAATCTTCTATCAATCAATATATATAAAACTCTTCCGTTACTGACTGACTGACTGACTGACTGACTGACTGACTGACTGACTGACTGACTGACGGACAACGCAGAGCCGAAACTACTGGGCGTAGCGGGCTGAAATTTTGCATGTAGGTTCCTTAGGGAGTGTGTAGGTGAGCACTAAGAAAGGATTTCCCGAAATTCCCATGGGAACGGGAAAAAACTGGATTTTTGTGTTTATGATAAATCTGCGCGAGTGAAACCGCGGGCCGCAGCCTATATTTATTTATTTTTATGGACAAACTACAGATGTAGACTTATATTAGATAAAAAATTGTACATTATATAGTTTAGTAAGTATACACCCGTCAAGCGTTTATCACTAATAATTTACGTTTTATTTTACGCAAGTTCACATGAGGTTATTGTATCCTATCATGCATTAAGAAGTAGGGAAAAAAAAACTCATAAATTTTCATTAGGCTTAAACTATGACTAAGGCATGCAGTGCAAAAGTTTCTACCGTTAAAAAAACTATAAAAATTTAAAAATTAAAATAAAAAAAAAAAAACCTAACTGTGCTGGAGGAGACTACGTACTTCTTTCTTAAATTTATATTTCGAGTTACAAAATATATCGATAGTCAAGAAATGGTCATTGTGGGCCTTTTTGATACGATAGAGAGGAGCTCGAAGCCCAGCATTAGTTTTGGTAGGAGAAGTGTGAAACAAGCGTTTTGGCTGACGTCTGGTTGTGAGAGAACGAGGAATTTCATATTTAATTTGGTCAAGTAGTGCGGGACAGTCAAACTGATTTCTGCATACATTAAACAAGGTAAGTTCGTCAGTGTATAGTCTATTATAATATAAGATATAAAAATCGATCGGGGTTTGTTTTCTCGCTAAAACTCAAGCCGGCCGGGTGGATACTCTCGGTATGGCGCAAAATTCATAAATCTTTGGGTTTTTTTTATTTATTATGACGAAAGTTGCCTGTATGTTTATGTTTGACCTGTATGCATGTATGTTTGTCCGCGATTATCTCGAGTTTGGCTTAACCGATTTTGATGCGGTTTTCACAAAAGTATTTGCTACATTCAGAAAAAGGTTTTAGTACCTATTTTATCGAAGGCCCCCGGGTGTATCTTTTTCTAAAAAGGAAATTATTAATAAATTTTAAATGACTTTGCGTATCTAAAAAAACCGTTTCCCACATTGGAACGTTGCAACGGTTTTGGAAGACAGACCTTCTGATTTTCTGTATCTACTGTGTGTAATGACTGGATTACGACGAAAGTGAGAATATAATTGGCTAATCCAAAATTTCTTTGTTTATTATTGATATTATTATTATTTATTTTATTTTTATTTGGAGCACGTTATTGCATGTTAGATGTACGTTGGAAGAACGTGGACCATAAGTTAAAATCATTTAGTGTAGAAGATGATGATGGTATTATGTTTAGTTGGTCGATCTGTTGTATCTGTATAATGTTGAGTTGTTGAAACAGTAAATTCATAAGCTTTTTTACGTTAATGGCAAACGGAGCAATGATACTGAAACAAAGTTTTCATTTCAGTTGAGCCTTATTTATACTTAATGTTTCTCTGGCTGTCCATTTGTTAGTCAATATCTAAGCCTGATCGTCAGAAGCATCGATGTCGAATCAAGTGAGATGTTGATATCTCCTTACGTTACAAGAACATTACATTGAAGAAGATGTTCAATGGGTTCGCATAAAATTAAAGCATCATCATGCCTTATACTTAGGAATCGTAATAATCGTAAAGAAGAACATCTCCCTGAAGTGTTCATGTGTAATGTATGTATTAATTTTATTTAAAAATATAGAAAATACGGGGTAGTCCCTATACAAATCCACTAGTAGCCTAAAGAGAAGCCTATGCATGCGCTCGACTATTAATTTATAATTTTAAAAACCAAAAAATCATTTATTTGTATGGTGATAATGTAACAATTGGAATCAAAATATACTTAAGTCGATAAAACAAATAACCGTAATTCGAGTTACAGTGCTTTGCCTTAACAATCGGGATATCAAATAGAATAAAATATCAAGGCAATACACAATTATAATGATTGTTTCTTTATTTTTACATTTATATTTATGAAATTTAGATGGCTAGGTAGCTACTGAAATCACCTTCCAAACGATCCTATACATAACTAGCTTTTGCCCGCAGCTTCGCACGCGCTTTTTCATTAAAATCGTTAATTACTGGTTGATTTACGACTCAGGATTTTAGTGACATCATTTCTAATCGCACCTAAAAATATTTATCTTTATTTCAGTTCCCGTGGCAACTCCATAAATTCATTTCTACACTCCACCATTCAGACACTGAAACTTCTAACATTTCTATTAGCTGGTTGGGTAAAAGTAGTTGGATATACGTACCTGGGTACTTTTCATTTACTACTTTAAAGTGTGAAGACCTTTTTTTACCCTTAATTTTTATTTTTTTTACCATGAAAACTTATTTAAAATGATTGTTTTGTTTTATTTATTATAAGTATGCTAAATTAAGGAATAACAAATAGTTATTACTTTAAAATAATGAATAATTTATACTGAAATGTCACGGAACATGGTCTGTGAGAAATCCGTTTTTTGACATATTTTAATTTTTTAATTTTTTTCAATTCATTATTTTGTCAAACTAATCAAACATTCACAACTAGAAATAGTTTATCGACAAAACTACGCAAAATATAAACTAACATAATGATTATAAATAAGTTTTTTTGATATAAAGATTTTGTGAGAAAATTTTTTGTCACGCACATGCAGGCATCTGGCCATGTCTGCTGACGTTCATAAATTGTGTTTCGTTGGTGTGGTAAAATTGGCAACACTTTGTTTTAAAAGAATAAGATTGTGCATTTACTTTTCTTCATTGAATGTGCAGTGCAAAAGTGATTTTGTAAAGATATGTTATTTTTTATTCTTAGATACCTTATTTTGTCGAGCATGTCTCATCACAAACATGAATTAAGTTGTATTCACTGAGGTTATGTAAATTTAATGGCTATCAATTTTTTAGGTGGATTATTGTACCAAATTATTGTGAATAAAATCCCACGCCGCTAGAGTCGTTTCTATGCCAGGTTTTGGCGCGCACGTTCAAAAAATGACACAGACATGGCTTCGCATGAGTGTCACAAACATGGATTTTTAGAAGCATGTTTGTGACATTCAACCATGTTCGTGACATTTAACATCAAAATTGTTATACATTAGTTAGTTTTCATAGATAATTTCATAATAAAATACGTCATATTTGCGTTTAATTATTTTAATTATATTATGAAGATAAAATAACTATATTTCAGATGAAATCTTTCTATATTTCAGATAAAACCTTCATTTGTTTGTATATAGCGAGGATATAATCCTATAGAAGCAATAATGTACTGACTGATATAAGCGACTTGCTTAAAGTTAGTAGCTGTCTTAATTTGATAATTTTTTTAAAATTATATTATACATTTTCGGACAGAATTGAGAAAAAAATCATAAAAATTCTAATATAAAAGAATATAAAACCTACACCTCAATATAAAAGAGTAATTTGATTTGTGCATCGTTAGTAAGACTTCATATATTGTGATATTTTTTCTTGAAGTTTATTGTTAAAGTTAATTTTTAATCAAAAAGAAAAAAAATAATCATTCATATGATAATTTTTTGTATGAAAAAATCACAAACATGGACTAAATGTCACTAAACATGTCTTTTTTAGCTAATAATTATCCAGTAGTCACACACATGTATGCTTGTGTCACACACATGTCCGTATTATTTTTCAAATATTTATTTTTCGCCTCCTAGACATTTCCAAGCTCAGCCACATACATAGCAAGACTTCTTTAATCCAAAAGAACATTAAAAAAAATAAAAACAATTTTTTGGAGATAACACCCTCTTCTACAAACTTGGTGAAAATGACCCACCTACATCTATACCAATATTATAAAGAGGAAAGATTTGTTTGTTTGTAACGAATAGGCTCCGGAAATACTGAACCGATTTGAAAAATTCTTTCACTGGTAGGAAGCTACATTAACCCCGAGTGTCAAAGGCTATATTAGATTTTCAAAAAAATTAGGGATCCTTACCTAAACTCAAATAATGTAACCCAAGGTGCAATATTTTTTCCGTTGTTTACATATTTTGACAGGTGGTTTGTTGTTGTTGTTTGTTTTTTATTCGGCCATTCTGGGCGGGCAAAAGAACATAGTCTATAGAGCCAAGTCTTTTGTAGTATCTTTTATTCTATGGCGTAACGAAGTAAGCCGGGAAAGCTCGTACCTAATATATGTGTCGTGGCCATTTCGTAAAATTGGCCATTTTATGATCTGACCGGCCATTTCATGAAAAGAGCACATTTCATGAAATGGCTAATATTCCTTTGGCCAGATCGTCGAAACGTCAACGTTTAACGATTTGACCGACCACGTTTGGCCAAATCGTTGTTGTTTAACCTAAAAATTTAAACTTCATTTTTTAAGTTGTAAAGTTCCCAGTACTAGCTAAATATAAATAATCTAGCTCAGAACACAATAACAAGTAAAACAAAAGTTATTTTACTATAATTCGAGTAATGTATGATTTAAATACGGACCTTTAAAAAATAGTTCGGAACTCCATGGTTCTTGAAGTTGCTTTCGTTTATCGATTGGTTTGCATAAAACTCACAAATCAAAACGTAGTTGTTCTGTGCTTAATTTTATCGTCTTTTTCCTTACTTAAATTCCCTTTTTTCAATTTATTATTGTAAACCGTAATGGCGCGTCACATCAAATCACACAACACCCGCTACAACAGCGCCACTAGCGAGAAATTTTATTACTATTCAACGATATGATCGCTAACGTTTAGCCATTTCATGAAATAGTCATACGATCATTTGGCCAAATCGTTGAACGTTGAGATGTTAACGATCTGGCCAACGAATATTGGCCATTTCATGAACAATTTAAACTTCATGAAATGGCCGGCCATATCATGAAATGGCCAATTTTACGAAATGGCCACGACATCTATATTTCTTTATTTCCACGTAAAAATAGGAAAACGGGTTCTTCAGTGTAATTAGATTCAGAGTTCTAAAAAGAAAAAAATAACCAATTTCACATCATCATCATCATCATCATTTCAGCCGTAGGACGTCCACTGCTGGACATAGGCCTCCCTCAAGGCTCTCCATCTGTACCGATCGCAGGTGGCCTGCATCCAGCGTGGACCCGCAGCCTTGCGCAGATCATCCGTCCATCTGGTCGGTGGACGTCCTACGCTGCGCTTGCCGATCCGTGGTCTCCACTCGAGAACTTTTCGGCCCCAGCGGCCATCTGTTCTGCGGGCTATATGACCTGCCCATTGCCACTTCAACGAGCTTATCCGCTTGGCTATGTCGGTGACCCTGGTTTCTCTGCGTATGTCCTCATTTCTGATTCGATCCCGCAGAGAAATCCCGAGCATAGCCCGCTCCATGGCTCGTTGAGCTACTCGGAGCCTGTTCATAAGCCCTATAGTGAAGCACCACGTTTCAGAACCGTATGTCATCACTGGCAGCACACATTGGTTAAATACCTTCGTCTTCAGGCAATTTCACATGGAACGGAGCATTTCCAAAAACATAAAGCGCCTAAAAATCTTTACCTTTTTTTTACTCGAGTAGGTACATATGTCGTGGCCAAATCGTAAAATTGGCCATTTCATGATCTGGCCGGCCATTTCATGAAAAGTGCATATTTCATGAAATGACCAATATTCCTTTGGCCAGATCGTCGGAACCTCAACGTTTAACGATTTGGCCGACCACGTTTGCCCAAATCGATGTTGTGTAACCTAAAAATTTAAATTCCATTATTTAAGTTGTAAAGTTCCCCGTACTAGCTAAATATAAATAATCTAACTCAGAACACAATAACGAGTAAAAAAAAACTTATTTTACTATAATTCGAGTAATGTATGGTTAAAATACGGACCTTTAAAAATCGTTCGGAACTCCATGGTTTTTGAAATTACTTTCGTTTATCGATGGTTTGCGTAAAACTCACAAACCTTCGAATCAAAACGAAGGTGTTATGTACCTACTTTTATCGTCTTTTTCCTCACTTCAATTCACTTTTTTCGTTTTATTAATTGAAAACCGTAATGTTGCGTCACAACAAATCACACAACACACGCAACAACAGCGCCACTAGCGGAGAAATTTTTAACTATTCAACGATATGATCGCCAACGTTTGGCCATTTCATGAAATAGTCAAATGATCACTTGGCCAAATCGTTGAACGTTGAGATTTTAACGATCTGGCCAACGAATATTGGCCATTTCATGAAAAAATCACATTTCATGAAATGGCCGGCCAGATCATGAAATGGCCAATTTTACGATATGGCCACGATATATATTATTAGCGTAGGGTAGTTGATAATGTGCCGTAAGGGCGCCGCCTGGCATAAAAGGAGGCGCAGACCGAAGCGGGCACTCAGTTGCGCCCCGTCCGCCGTCCTGGTAACATGTGTCACGTGAGCTATTTGATTTCTACTTTGATCGTAATTGTTTTCCTTTATTATTTTTGACTGTGTTCTTAAAGTATTTCTTTAAAAAGAGAGTTTAACTGAGGCCTGTTTTGTTTCATCCGAATATTGTAATTTTCAATATAAAAGTGCTATTTTGTAATTTAATTTTTATTCCGCTCCTGCCTCTAAAATCAGAAGTGGGATAAAAGACTCGTATTTTACTTTGTTCTTAACGCCCACGTATGTAAGCATACCGCATACCCAAGAAACAAAACTACCCTCAATTATAGTTTGTGTTAACGGTTTTATTTTACAAAACTGATTGTGTTGTTGTGTTGTGTGTCGAACTAAGTGCTCGACGAAATGGCTCACGTGACCGAACTCTGTCGCATTCGAATATTATTTCGTCATAAGTTTCGGATACAAGTCCGCATAATTAGTCGTCCAGAATTTCACGGTTAGCATGAGTGTCTCGAAGCCGTTCCTGCTCGCGGGGTGCTCGTAGGACATGATCACGTAGTCGTTTCTGTGATCATTCGCGAAGTACTTTTCTCGTAGGTCGCAATAGCATACTCGGAGTACGCTAAAATAACATGACCGGAGAGCTCCCCGGGCGGGAGAGCTTGTGAAAGCTCTATCTCGCTGTTTATTATGCCGCCGCCGCGTGAGTCGTAGGTCGCGTCCGGCCAGTGTGACGCCACCGCTGCTAGCTGCCGTTAGGATGGGCTTTGTTTTAGTGAATCCATCGCGGATCTGGTGACACGTGGTCACGACGGTGACGGAGACGGGGTGCGCGAAAGGAAAGGACGTGACGGACAAAATTGGTAGGGCGCTATGAAGTCTCATAAGTAAGGTGAAACGATTTGCCGTTGTAATGATAACAATCGATTGTCTTGTTTACATTAGTAAATGCCCGTGCGCGGCTCGCTGAGTATTTTTCATGAGTTTGGTATAGTCAAAATTAAAATTAGAATCCTGTTTGCCCTGCAAAAAAAAAAAAATATAGTGCCGAAAATGTTAAATTTGAGACGATGTACGGGTAAGAGTGTCATTACATTGAGTAATGTAATGCGGTGTAGACATCAGGCTGCAAAGTAAAATCATGTCAAGTTTATTTTCGTTTACAAAAATAATTCTCAGTCTACCCGCAATTTGGTTTCGCCGGGCAAGCTAGTTAAAACGGTTTTCAATAGTGATAGGCGCCTCAGCAATTGTAAGTAAACTTTTTATCTGTGCAAAATATTCAAAACGATATAATTGTTGCCTAGCTCGTGGTTACTAATTTAAAGAAACCTGTAACTTGTAGGTATGAACATTTTAGTCTTTTGTTCGGTGTGAACGAACGCGAACAACAAAAGGACTTGTTGTTGTGCCACCCGAATGCATTCCTGCGCATACCGAATTTGATAGGAACAGATTCCTTAGTTTGTAGCAGGATGACGTACACTAATACCGGATTTTTAGAGGACGAGTTGGTCTGCAAGCAAAGTTAGGTGCATCTTATACATCTTTAGTTAAATTAGGTCAAGTTGTCGAAAGAAAAGAAAGTGATAAATATTGTGGCTTTGTTTTTCTGTTTGTCGTTTTATAATCTTAAAAATAGGTGCACTTTTCTCGATATCGAAAGAGTAATTAGTGAAGAACGAAGTGGTTAAAATTAAGACTTTAGTCAGGTACTTAGTCATTATTAATTTAGAATCGTTTTAAAGAGATGCGCTTTTCTAGAATTCTAGCTACCAAAATAACCTACATGAGATGGCCTTTTTTTAGTCATGGTCAGGAAAGGCCGAGCACTAAAAAGTTTAGACGCTTAGAGGATGTTAATCCCCCAAATTTCATTTATTAGACAAGGCAGGTCTTTAGTTTCTAGTCTTTAGTTTCTACGGAATATTTCGTAATGAACATTGCTACTTGTTACAAAAACACTGATTGCGTTGCTAGACTAGAGAAATAAGAGTAAAATCTTTATTCGGAGTCAAAAGTAGTGGCTTGTAGTATATAGCGAACAACGCAAGGCGCAGATTTTTGGCATCAAATAGTGATGAGATAGTCTCTTGCGGCTGTTGAGGCGCGGCATAGCTCTTCTGTAATCTGTTATTTGTATACAACTGAAAATAGTGTGGTCTGGCGCCGAGTATACAGCCAGCAAAACTACGTAAGTAGGCGTTGACAAGACTTGCTACTAAAAGTCTCTTAGTTAACAGGCATAAGACAATTTTATTATTTCGGATGGTACACTGTCGTTCATTGTAACAATCCGGAGGAGAATGTTTGAAAGTATTGGCTTTCGTTACCAGTTTGTGTAGTGTGCGATACCTGTGCAATACATACCTCGTTGTGCCTTTAAGAATCAGGATAATGTATAATGGATAATGTGTAAGTGGAACGCTGTTGCTGTACCGTAAACAATTTGTGACGATGTGAACTGAATTATATTTGATGCTAATCAGTGGCAACTGGATGAACAATAAACATGTTGATGCTGGTCGTAAGGAGATTAAGACACTTTCTGATGACGATTATGTTTTTCTGTTTGTAAATGTTCACAGAATACTAGCAAGTTAGACTCTTTCACGAGGGTCCCTTACAAGATTGTGAGGAAGCTGCCTCAGCCGCTGCAAGCTGGAGGTGCTGGCGTAAGTCTGCGGCAAGCAGACTCGGGTCGCAGTTCGGCAAATGGTGCCTTGGCGTGTGTCGCCTAGCTTTTGTCGGCCTGATTTGAAGTGTAGGGCGTCTGTCGCCTGTGACCTGACTCATGTCTCGTATTGAAAATGTGTTCTTATTCTATGTGAAGCACAAGGCACTGTGTTGGTCATAAATGCAACGAAACTATCTAGCAAATTTTATGTGAATGATTTCTAAAATTGATGTCTCTTGCAGAACAAGAGAATAGTGTGCTGTTTTACTGGCCGTGTGTGCTTGGTGCGGCCGTGTGCGGCTGGTGCGGCCGTGTGCGGCTGGTGCGACTGAGCGCCTGGTGCGACCGTGTGCGGTTGGTGCGGCCGTATTACTGTTAGTGTCACCGTGTGCGGCTGGTGTCACCGTGTGCGGCTGGTGCAGCCGTGTGCGCCTGGCGCGGCAGTATACTGCTGGTGTCACCGTGTGCGGTGGTGTGGCCGCGTGCGGCTAGTGCGGCCGAATAACCTGTGTCTGCGTATGTCGCATAGTCGGGTTGACTTTTTGACTTGGTTACCTGTGTCTGCGTATGTCGCATAGTCGGGTTCACCAGTGAATAACCTGTGTCTGCGTATGTCGCATAGTCGGGTTGACTTTTTGACTTGGTAACCTGTGTCTGCGTATGTTGCATAGTCGGGTTCACCAGTGAATAACCTGTGTCTGCGTATGACGCATAGTCGGGTTGACTTTTTGACTTGGTAACCTGTGTCTGCGTATGTTGCATAGTCGGGTTCACCAGTGAATAACCTGTGTCTGCGTATGACGCATAGTCGGGTTGACTTTTTGACTTGGTAACCTGTGTCTGCGTATGTCGCATAGTCGGGTTCACCAGTGAATAACCTGTGTCTGCGTATGACGCATAGTCGGGTTGACTTTTTGACTTGGTAACCTGTGTCTGCGTATGTTGCATAGTCGGGTTCACCAGTGAATAACCTGTGTCTGCGTATGACGCATAGTCGGGTTGACTTTTTGACTTGGTAACCTGTGTCTGCGTATGTCGCATAGTCGGGTTCACCAGTGAATAACCTGTGTCTGCGTATGTCGCATAGTCGGGTTCACCAGTGAATAACCTGTGTCTGCGCTTGTCGCACAGTCAGGTTGACTTTTGATCATTACCTCATGGCAACCTGTGTCTGCGCTTGTCGCACACTCGGGTTGACCATTGTATTTTGTCATGAGTGACAAACACCTACTTACATGGGTTTCATTTCAGATAATGACGCTGTGGTGAGTGAGACCACCTACGGCAACCGAAGAAAAACAATAAGCGGTTGCAGCGGAATCCTCAACAGCAACAAGACCTGAAGATACCGTTGGACGGTCAACGCCGTCCTGGAACTTCAACGACTCTGTCACGAGTAACGAACATCTATTCATATGAGTTTCATTTCAGATCATGATTCAAATGACACCGTAGCTGGACCCGCTGGAGCTACGGCGAACTGCACCGACGACGCTGTGGCAGGGACCGAAGATGGACGTTGTGCGGTTACAGCAGCAGAGTCATCACCAGCGTGCCGCATCACGCCGTTCCTGAACTCAAAGCCAGAAGCTTTAAAGATCGTCGAGGACGACTCCTTGTCAGAATTGGCCGTATTAGCGTAGGGTAGTTGATAATGTGCCGTAAGGGCGCCGCCTGGCATAAAAGGAGGCGCAGACCGAAGCGGGCACTCAGTTGCGCCCCGTCCGCCGTCCTGGTAACATGTGTCACGTGAGCTATTTGATTTCTACTTTGATCGTAATTGTTTTCCTTTATTATTTTTGACTGTGTTCTTAAAGTATTTCTTTAAAAAGAGAGTTTAACTGAGGCCTGTTTTGTTTCATCCGAATATTGTAATTTTCAATATAAAAGTGCTATTTTGTAATTTAATTTTTATTCCGCTCCTGCCTCTAAAAATATATAGATATACTTATCGTTAAAAATTAAGCTGCTATCCAGTAAAAACTAGAAAAAGTTTAAAACGCCGTTTTCTCAAAAATGTGTCATCCGAGATACAGTGTTTTGAATTCACACGGCAGAGGTAAACTGGTAACTCTCGGTATGGCGCGAAATTCATTTTTTTTCGCATTTTTTAATTATTCTGGCAAAAGTATTAATCAATATATATAAAACTCTTCCGTTACTGACTGACTGACTGACTGACAGACAACGCAGAGCCGAAACTACTGGGCGTAGAAAGCTGAAAATTGGCACGTGGGTTCCTAGGGGAGTGTAGGTGAGCACTAAGAAGTGATTTCCCGAAATTCCCACGGGAACGGGAATAAACGGGATTTATCTGTTTATGAGAAATCTGCGCGGGACATACCGCGGGCAATTTTTAATAAAGTTAAAAAATTTGAATTTCGCACCATACCGAGAGTTACCACCTTGAAGATATCTGCTTCAAAATAGAGTTGTAAGATTTCATCCGAACAATCATTCATACAGGCACGATAGTAAAACCGCAAAAGACACCGCCTCCTGGTGAGCAGCACTTGCCTATTGAGGAAGTTTACTTGCTGGCGAATACAGTAAGTAAACAAGACTAGGAGAAGGTTAGAGTGTAGCCTTAGGGGCGCTATCCATTAAAAAAATCTTAAAATGTTGTATGAATGTATACAAGTTAGTGGTACTTTTTTTTATGATCGAGGCGTGTACAGGGCAGAGGGGCTTAATACAAGCACTTTTTGTCCCTCCGTATCGTGTTTTTTCTAAAGTGGTTAATTTTGACAACCTCTAACTCCGAAAGGAGGCCACGGAGTGGCCGGGTTCTTTGGACGTTATTGATGAGCTTCAGAAACGTAGTGATTTACCTTCTCTCTGCTTCAGACATACTATCGAACCCCGTTAAAGGATTTTCAACTTAATTTTTATCGGACTGTGAAAAATATCAATCCATATGAAAAAAAAATAGTTCCCCCATAAGAGTACATTTTTATGATGGTAACTTGTAGAGGAGTTTAATAAAAGCACTTTTTTTCCTTATTGGGTATTCCCTAAAGTTACCAGTTTCCGGGGAAAACGTCCGGATATATTTTGACGACCTCTAACTCCGAAATGGGGCGACGGAGTTGCAGGGTTCTCTGGGCGATATACTACGTAGACATATTCAGAAGCATTTTTCAGTAGTTATTATAGTTAAAAGTCGAGATTACAAGCAGAAAAAGCTTTTTCAATCAAACAAAACTTCTGCAAAGCAAAACAAAGAAGAAATGAAACAAAGACAAAGAAGAAGGTTAACAAGCCAAAATGGCCGATGGCCGGCTTTTCAAACCAGCTAATCAAATCACAAGCAACGTGCCTGTCACACATCATCAGTTTCAAGATGGCGCCTATCGCTAGCGCGTTGTTTACATATTTTGACAGGTTGTTTGTTGTTGTTATTTGTTTTTTAATTCGCCTATTCTGGATAGTCATAAGAACAAAGTGTAGAGAGCCAAGTATTTATTAGAATCTCATATTCTATGGCGCTACGAAGTTAGCCGGGAATGCTCGTAAAAAATAAAATTTAACTGAGGCAGAGACGGAGTGGGTGAAATTAAGATTTACTTAGCAGAAAAGGATCCAATCCAAAGAGTCAGTCAATACTCGATCACCCATCTCTCAGATATTGCTGAAGACACCGCCATCTACGGGCGTATTAATATTATGAAACTTTTTGTTTCATTTCTGTCACTTTGAAAACCGCTCATTAATTGACATGCTCAAAGCGTTCGCCGACGAAGTAATGCAACGCGTAACATTACCTCCTGTGAAGTTATATTACTTTGTAACATCACAAATCACCCTAAATATCACTCGAACTTATATCATTACATGCAACAAAGTGATATCGATATTACGCGTAATATGTTAACTTCAAAACGCAAAAATAGCATTTCTATGCAATTTCAGTAATTTCACCCTTATAATTATACAAAATTATTGTTTGTGTTGTACCAACGTGACGCACTAATTAGGTACCTATAGGTATTTCGATATTTTTTCGAACGATCAACGGCAACGAAAATTATCGTTCTCGCGTTAAAAACTATAAAATACTTACTGAAAGAGAAACAAAACTAGTCTAATTTTTTGTTTAGTTAAATTCAACTTCTAATTTGCAACTCCATGATAGATGGAATGAATCGAACCGTATGTGAAGCGTCTGAAGGTTCAAAACATTACGCGAGACGCAAGAGGAAGCGAGCTAGTGATACGCAGGCTACGCGGCACACGGCTGGCTAGTGAGACCTGCCGCCCCGTGACGGCACATTACATTGTACTGTACGGTACCGAGTGATGTGTGATGTTTGGATTTGTCGCATACGTAATTTTAATAGTCGGTCGCATTAACCGCTCATGTTGCCTCACCCGAGTGATATTACTCGCTTTACTTACCCAAGTCTACTCATTAATTGCACTTTTTAACCGACGAAAAAATAAAAAGGAGGAGGTTCTCAATTCGTCGCGTATATATATATGTTACGGTAAATGTGAATAATGCGGTAATTATGCATAATTACCGGTTATTATTAATAATTCCCGGCACTTGCGGTAAATGTAATAAAAACCACTGAATTAATCACATTTACCGGTAATTATTAATAATTCCCAGTCCCCATTAGTAAATGTAATAAAACACGTTTATTTATATTCATCAGTTCTGAGTGTTTATCAATATATATAAAACTCTTCCGTTACTGACTGACAGACAACGCAGAGCCGAAACTACTGGGCGTAGCGGGCTGAAATTTTGCAGGTAAATTCTTTAGGGAGTGTAGGTGAGCACTAAGAAAGGATTTCCCGATATTCCCATGGGAACGGGAAATAACTGTATTTTTGTGTTTATGAGAAAACTGCGCGAGTGAAACCGCGGGACAGCCTCTAGTTTTAAGATAAGAAAAGAAAATTGGTTAGCAAATTATTGTATAAATGTTAATGAACAAAATTTTTAGACAACAAAATGAAATAAAAAACGCTGCAACTCGTCGTATTTCACTCTTCTCAACTCTAGTGTGTTTATTGATTAAAAATCAAAACATTTTTAAACTTCTATTATTATAATAATAACTCTTAAGAATAGAATTAACGAATAATCAGTCAAAAATTAGTAGAACTAAAATAATGAAAATCAGTAAAACAATAATATAAGCGCTCAAACAGACGACGCCTCCCCGCCGCTGCGCATTTAATGCAAATTTTATCGTTCCACTGTACTCTTGTTAGTAACACTATGGACCTAATTATCACGAGAGGACTGTTCATTGCCAAAAAAATAGGGTAATTAACAAAATTTGGCCAAAGAGCGAAAACATTTAGCAAAATTGTTTCCCACCTCCACAACCTGCGGCGCCACTTTCTATGCGACAAAAAACAAATGCTCCATCTAGTCGATTGTCTATTTGCAAAATGTTTTTCCTATTGGCGACTGGATGGCGCATTTGTTTTTTTTTTCGCATATAAAGTGGCGCCGCAGGTTGTGGAGGTGGGACATATAGCTTTCTTGCGAATAACGCGATTTCGCACATGACGTCGTCGTGGCGGTGCGGCGGCGGCGCGGTGGCAGCGCAGTTGTCGGCGTCGTCTGTTTGAGCGCTTTCGTAGAGCGAATAAAAAAAAAGAAATTAAACACTAAGGTAGGTTTAAAATAAATAATGTTGCATCCATTTTGGTAGTTGTGTGTGAGCGACCACTGCAGCCAGCCTTCACTTTAATAACTATAATAAAAAAAAATTAAAAACCTCCGACCCAGTCAGACCCCTCATCAACTTAACTAGAACTAGAGCTAATCATCTTGAAAAGATCATGGTTGCCTTACTATATGCTTTCAATATCATTGATTGAATTAACACGGTACACGGTACTAAATATCAAATCGATAGGACATATGGAAGGTAGTTAGATCCCCTCATCAACTATTTTAGAGCTGATCATCTTCAAACGGCCGATCAGGTCATGGTTACCTTACCATATACTTTCAATATCATAGATGTAACATGGTACCAAATTTCAAATCGATCGGACATAAGGAAGCTAGTTAGATCCCCTCATCACCTAGAAAAGAGCTGATGATCTTTAAACCGCTCATCAGATCTTCATGAGACATGGCTAAAAACACTCGGGCTGAAATTATCTATAATACAAAAAAACTACTTACTTAAACGAAAATCGATTCAGCCGTTTGGACTCTACGATGCCACTGACAGTTACACAGACAGACAGATACACACGTTAAAATTATATCACCCCTCTGATGTTTTCGTCCAGTGCTAAAAATAAAGTAGCATTGAATTATCGGAAAACTGATATTGTCGATAATAACGCAGCTAATATATTAAATCGATATCAAACACACAGATATTATAGAATACTTAAAATAACTCGTTAAAAATATCGATATTGGAACCACCTTGCATCTCTATGTAGGTGCCTAGCTAGGGAGCTAGGGCCCTACGTAGGGAGCTAGGGCGGTCGGGACCGCCTAGCCGCCTGGCGGTGGGGTCCTTACTACAAATTTGTTATTACACTACCTCGCCACTACCAGTCGGGAGCTAGGCGTCAGCCAATATAATAGGGGCTTTAAGCTTGTGTCAACATTTACCTCGGTTGCATCGAAATTATGCATAATTACCGGTCAATGTGAATAATTTATCACATTGACCGCGTGCGTTGGTAATTATTAATAATAACCGGTAATTATGCATAATTCCCGATTATTCACATTTACCTTAACATATATATATATATATTTATATATATATTTTTTTTTTATGTATGATCACGCATAACTTTTTACTGCGTGGACCGATTTTGATAATTCTTTTTTTTAATCGACAGGGTATACCTTGAAGTTGGTCCCATAAAAATTTGGAAATAAAATTTTAACCCTAAGGGTGGCAAATTAGGGGTGACTTTATTGTTCACTCACCGATTGTATTGCCGTGTTGTGATTTACGTGAAAACTGCTAGGTATAATTATGAGTATTTTTTATATGAATGTTAATAATCATAATCTCAGCCGATAGAAGTCCACTGCTGGACATAGGCCTCCCTCATAAATCGCCTCACCGACCGGTCGTGATCGAACCTCATCCTGTTAGTCCCTCAACCTTCACCAGGTTGTGTGGCCACCTTGTGGGGTGCGACCACCCTGTGAAGGGTGATTAGCTGGGGTCAAAAAAATTAGCCCAAAAAAACTGAAAAGTAAAAAATAAAAACTTTTTATAAAAAAATTAAACCGCCGAAAAAACTGAAAAGCATTAAATAATAGGGAAACATTTTCTATTAGGCCTTAATTTACTCACTTCTTAAAGTAATTTTGGATTACCAAGAAATTTTGAGTCGGTGCCACAGAATCAACGAATAAAGATCACTAAGTAAATTACCTGAAATGAGGGGTTTTCAAAGTGACAGAAAAGAAAAAAAAAAGTTTCATATGGTATCGGTAGATGGCGGTGTCTAAAGCAATATAAGAGAAATGGGAGATCGAATATTGACTGAAACTTTGGATTGGATCATTTTCTGCTAAGTATAAATCTTAATTTTACCTACTCCGTAACTGCCTCAGTTAAATTTTAATTTTTACGTTTCATTTTGAGCTATTGAATCATTCATTTCAGCTTGACCTATTGCTCCTGGCAGAGCGCCATCTGGTAGCTGCTTAATAAAACTTGTTTTTTTCTTCTGAGCTGTCAAATTGAAAACCTCTCATTCAAAGAAATAACCGAAAAACGTGTGTTGCTGCGCATCGCGCTTTAAGTAGATAATGAATTTGCTTGTGTGGTGTGGCACCGACTTAAAATTTCTTGGTAATCCAAAATTACTTTAAGAAGTGAGTAAATTAAGGCCTAATAGAAAATGTTTCCCTATTATTTAATGCTTTTCAGTTTTTTCGGCAGTTTAATTTTTTTATAAAAAGTTTTTATGTAAAACATAATATTTGTAATGAGTGGACCTGACGTGAACTGTAAACTTCACCAAGCACTGGCTCTCACTTATAATTCCAAAATCTCTATTAAAAATCCTAATTTTCTTCCTCAAAATAAAACTCGTGCAACCATGTTTTCCAACTGTTATTATTTAATTACTTTTTTAATATTTACAAATTTTGCTCTATGCCTCGCCAACAATATTGTTAATTAAAAAGTTGTTTTTGAACTTTGTTTTTAAATTTTTTAGGCCTCGGTGCCTCGGTGGATGCTGGGGTTAGTGCCAAACTAACAAACAAAATAAAATTATAATTTAATGCGCATTAGGTTAAATTAAATTTCACGCGTATTTCTAGCTCCTCGCAGAGCCGCGCCATCTCTTGGGCTCCCTACATAAACTTAACTTATTTGTTTGCAGTGGGTGGTTATTCTTTATTCAATATTTCTATGGTAGTAATAACACAAGAATAGGCTTGTTCTTGTGTTATTATTATTCTGAGTAGGTATGTATGTATGGTACCATACATACATACCTACTCAGAATAATAATAACACAAGAACAAGCCTATACAGTCAATCACTCAGTGCGCAGTGTAGACAGATGAGCTATACATACCTATAGAGATATGTGTATGACAGCTAGGGATGTTAATCAACTACTTACGTATACCAATTAACAAAATGTCGATAAGTTGTTTCCATTGGGTGCATAAGTATACTTACCTTAAAAGAAAACTCTTTTGCATCTAATACTTTACGCAGAAGAAATCTTGCGGGAAAGCTAGTTGATTTATTAAATAAAAAAAAACGTTTTGTTTATGTTTTTTTTTTATTAACTATTTATGTTTTTTAAAAGCATTTAATTATATTTTGTGAAAACCACATCAAAATCGGTTCAGCCAAACTCGAGACAATCGCGGACAAACACACATACATACATACAAGTCAAACTGATAACCTCCTTTTCTGAAGTCGGTTAAAAACGAATACTTTCGTCATAATAAATAAAAAACACAAAGATTTATGAATTTTGCGCCATACCGAGAGTTTCCACCTTAAATCCGCCCGGCCGGCTAGAGTTTTAGCGAGAAAACAAACCCCGATTGATTTTTATATCTTATAGTAGATAAAAGCTAGAAGATTATCATAAGATTTTAGTGTTACAGTTACATTACTATACTCTGCAGATTATAAACATTTGATAAAAAAACATCGACTCTAACGTTGGTCGCGGCACATCACTAAAATCTCGAGTGGGGAGCAAGTGGGGAGTGTGGTTAGGTGCGGTGTGGAGGCGGGCTTGTGCGTACCCGCCTCTCACGTCTCCTTCAACCCCGCGATTATTGAATTGTTTTTATAAAAATAAGTATGAAAATCGACTTACCGGTGAAATGTAACACTTGATTTCGATTTGGTATGTTTTCTGTTATCATTTTTGCAACAATCAACTGCACATTTCACCATAGTGACGGCGAAATACGAACAAAATCTCTCCAGGACCGCACGGTGCAAGCAATCATCACAGACTATAGACGCTCGCGGCGGGAACGCCTTTTTGTTCTCACCTGTGTCTACTGTTCCCACTTGGATGTACTCCCTCTATAGCTGTAATATGTATACTCTAAGGCTACGAACGCACACGCGGTTTTTTGCCGCGCGGATTTTATGTAACATACTGAATCCTATGGAAATGTGCGCACCAGCGGATAAAAAACCGCGCGGTTAAAAATCCGCTGTCGCGGTTTTATTTCCGCGCGGCTAAAAATTCGCCTGTATCTTCGTGGCCTATGAATAAGGTTGAAAATGAAATAACAATATTTCCAACCGCGCGGAAATAAAACCGCAACAGCGGATTTTTATCCGCGCGGATAAAAATCCGCCTGTGCGTTTGAAGCCTAAGCATACCTACCTACCTATCTCTCTCTAGCAGTGTTGCCACCTTAGTGGATTTTCCACTAAATCTGGTGGTTTGGAACCCCCATTTAGTGGCAATTTTTTGCGTTTAGTGGCTAGTGGATTTTTTTAGTGGAAATATTAGACCAAGAACTGTTGCAGTTTTTGAATAAATTGGAATTGCGGTATGGTGTGACAAAGCGTATGAAATAAAGATGTTTTAGACAATTTGGTAGAATTACAACATTTTTACTTTTTTTTTTGAATGAGGGGTTTTCAAAGTGACAAAAAAGAAAAAAAAAAGTTTCATAATACGCCGGTAGATGGCGGTGTCTAAAGCTATATAAGAGAAATGGGAAATCGAATATTGACTGAATCTTTGAATTGGATCATTTTCTGCTAAGTATAAATCTTAATTTCACCTACTCCGTCACTGCCTCAGTTAAATTTTAATTTTTATGTTTCATTTTGAGCTATTGAATCATTCATGTCATCTTGACCTATTGCTCCTGGCAGAGCGCCATCTAGTAGTAGCTTAATGAAACTTGTTTTTTTCTTCTGAGCTGTCAAATTGAAAACCCCTCATTGAATACAGTCGATATACTTAATTTTTTTTTATATTTTTGTCCATACTTCGAGGACCCTTAGTTTTGTTTGTAGCTGTCTCGAGCACCTGATAATAGTTTTGACGATAGTTTAAGAGTCTAGATGGCAATAAAATTTAAAGGTTGCGAATTGGTTAATTTTTAGAAAAAGGTCGTCCCACTCGGTATGGTGCGAAATTAAAAAAAAAACGCGTTTTTTACAATGTGGTAGATGGTTACTTATTTCTTACATACGCGAATTATTAAAACTTTATTAAATATTTATTCTTTCGCCAGAATAAATAAAATCCGCGAAAAACTTTGAATTTCGCGCCATACCGAGAGAGACCACTTTAAAGTTTCAAGTTCAAGTTAGGGATTATAAATCTTAAAAATGGAACATTAAAAAATCCTTAAAAAATAAAAGGGCCCAGAAGGGCAAATCTCTCAACCAAAGACGACCGACCCGCAATTGTCCCGCCGGAGACTTCGACAACCATTGCTGTTTTCTTTGGGCGTGTAACAGAAATCACATTTGTTAAAGCGGCAATGGTTAACAAAGTCGCCAACAATTCAACCACAAGTCGATCGTTCCCAGCTAAGAAACCTGCCCCCCAGGCAGTGTTGCCAATGGCTATTGACCAGATTCCCCAAGATCACTGGTCAAATTCCCCAAATTTGGGGAGAAAAATATGCTGATTCCCCACAAAAGCCCCTCACAATGAGATAGTGATCTATTTACGAAATAACTTAAAAAATTAACCATTCATTAATAACAAACACTTGAAAAATCGCAATATCACGTAAAAAATCGTATATTATAATCCTCCTCTGGTTTTCTCTTATGTTCAGGCTTAAAAGTAAAAACTAGGTTAAATGCATGTAAAAACTAGGTTAAATTCATGTAAAAACTGATGAAGTTTAAATTTAACTTACTCGAACAAAAACCAAAAAAAAAGAAAAAATATATCAAAAAAATTCTTATTTACTTAAAAGAACAAAATATTTACTTAAATGTACATTAGCAAAAAACTGGGGAAAACCAACTGACTGATTTTATTGTGGGGTGATACATTTTCAATATTGTATTTCGCTATTATTCAGTAATTTAAACGAATAAGGTTTACATTCACTTTCCTAAAGATAATTAATTTTTAGCTTTTTTATCAATAAAATAAATCAAGGCAGTAATTTATATTTAATCATGGATTTTTTGGTTGTAAGTTTTTTTTGAATTGGTTATATGCTAAATTCCCCGCATATTCCCCACACAGAGCCTCTCCCCACAAATTCCCCAATAGCTTTGGGATTCCCCGCAGTTTGGGGAATTCCCCACACATTGGCAACGCTGCCCCCAGGTCATAAATTTGGGGTAGAACGCATAGCAAAGGGTCATTACTGTCCCCTATTTACGTATGTCCACTCATCTGTCATGCACCCTAGTGGAAATTTTAGTGGTTTAAGAGAGAGGGACATCTTTTTGTTAGTGGCTTTCTGGTGGTTTGAGGAGCCTTATCTGGTGGATTGCTATTTCAACCGTTGGCAACACTGCTCTCTAGTTGGTCGATGAGTGACTGCTATCAAACCACAAATTAAATAGAGATACTGACTGACGTATCAAACAGAGCTTTTTAAATAAAAGACGTAAAAGACCTATTTACCTCGGTAATGTATGTCTAGGTGCATATTCTCCGTTTTTCATTTCAATAGTATAGTTATCTACTTATCGGTAGTAGGTACGTTTAAATTATTTGTTATGTCTATCGAAATTATCGGAGTTGTTAACGATATCGCTCCTGTTTTTCGGCCTTATATTTACAATGTCTATCAGGAATTAAAACTGGGTAAGTAACAGTACTGTAATGTATTATAGCAGATTTTTAGCGATATACAGTGTGTGTGGGTCGGTGGGTCATTTTAGTCTTTGGTTGGTGTACAAAAAGAAACCCCTATTAAAAGGGGTTAATGTAGATCATTGAACTATTACTGGTGTAGATTCGCCAAGTGCTCATTTCGCCAAGTACTTTTTAACTCCATACATCGAGTGTATTTTCGCCAAGTGATTAAATAATAAATTTTGCCTCGTGTATTTTCGCCAAGTCGTCAAAATTATTACAGTTAGTTTCATTAATGCAGTACCTACCAATTTAACACTAGCGTATATCTGCCTCTCGCTAATCATTTGTGAACTATGTGAAAGCCTTTGATTTGATTGAGTCAGCGGTGCCAAGTGAACTATTGGTATATTGAGTACTAAAGGCTGCCCCGCGGTTTCACACGCGCAAGATTTCTCATAAACACAAAAATCCATTTTTATCCCGTTCCCATGGGAATTTCGGGAAATCCTTTCTTAGTGCTCACCTACACTCCCTAAGGAAACATGCAAAATTTCAGCCCACTACGCCCTGTAGTTTTGGCTCTGCGTTGTCTGTCAGTCAGTCAGTCAGTAACGGAAGAGTTTTATATATTATATTGATTGAAGTGATTGTACAAAAATGCCACTTTATAAGTTAGACTACAGGATGAGAGCTCAAAGGCTGTTCTACTGCAGCTGGGATTCATAATAGGGGATTATCCTCTTGGGGAATCTGGTAAATAGCCATTGGCAATACTGGGGGTGAGGCTACAACCCCCCATATGGGGTGTTTTCATCGATGAAATTGTTCCTTAAAATTATTTATTACTTCTCCTGACATCCTGTATAGACTACTATAGGCTTTTTTATTGTAGTAGAAGTAACTGGATCTTTTGCTTTGTGCAGCAGTTACCTTAATTAGGGCACCTGCCTACGTGTACGTAATCGAAATAAGTACCTATCCATGATTTGTGCAATATTTCAAGCTTTTGAGAGCTATTATAACATTGTTGACCATCCATTCCACTCACACTGACTAGGTACCACTGTAGATAGGTACCTAGGTACCTACTGATTAAAAAGTTAAAATCATAATTTTTGTTTATTAAATAACTTACCTAATTGTTTGTTCAGGACTATGCAAAAGCAAGATTGACATAGAAAGGGTGTCCAACACATCACATGAGTCTGAAAGTCAATTCCGTATTGTTCTGCCATACTGCTCCAAGAAACTAAAATGGGAAATAATATTTGACCCCACTACACCCTGGTTTGCACCAGATTTTCGTTTTGATGATGAGACCTTTCTCATCAATGAAAATGAAGATGAGTTAGACAAGCAGCTCCCAAGCCTTCTTAACTGGAATGAGAATGATTCTACATCACTGAGCAATGTAATTTCTGAGTTGATAAGTCTGTACAAAACACATCAGGTAATATTGAGTGCATGTCCTAATTACATTGTAAACTTTAATTTTATTATTAAATACTTATTTTATTACAAACTAGTATGTATGGTCCTGTGTTGGTTTGCTATTAATATTTTAAAAAAAAGGTCAACTGGGGCCATTCCGTCTATTTTGTTTTAGCCCCTGGTTGACCTTATAAGGTCAATTAAGATTATAATTTAAATATTAATGCAAACCAACACAAAACCATACTAACTTGTAAAATCTGGTACTTATCAATACATAGTATAAAATGAAGTCGCTTCCCGCGTCTGTCCCTATGTATGCTTGAATCTTAAAAAATACGCAACGGATTTTAATGCGGTTTCTTTTAATAGATAGAGTGAATAAAGAGGAAGGTTTATAAGTATAATACATGCACAAAATAGTAATAGGTTAGGCGGTACGAAGTTCGCCGGGTCGACTAGTTCCATTATAAAGAAATAAATATATAATAATAACTAATAATAATTAAAAAAATCTTTGTTTATTGTAAGTATTTTTGTGTGCTTCAAGCTGTAATCCTCATGTTTTAAATCTTCGCTAAAACTAATTTTGAGAATGCAAGTAATTAGTCATGAATTGATCCAAATTGGTCCACAAAGTAAAATAATTAGTCCACTTATACTTTAGAAGTTATAGCCAAATGTTTGTGAGGATTATGGCTTGACGTTCAAGCTGTAATCCTCATCTTTGGTCCAAGAAAACGGTAGGGTCTATCGACTTGGTTTAGGTCTAAATAATTAGTCCTCAATTGATCCACACGACATGCCAAATCTCAGAATTGGTCCTCAAGAGGTTCCGGAGTTTTAAGGGCATCTTAGTGAGGATTATGGCTTGAACATTTGACACCTTCAATTATCTCTGGAACGCCTATATCTATTGGTTTGAAATTTTGCCAAAAATTAATCTTCAATTGGTCCACCAGAATTATAATCACTTCGAACTAGGTTTCCTTTGAAGAAGTACGTTAAAATCATCAGTTTTACTTTTCCATACATTGCGATCTTTGTACAGTTGTGCACAGAATAATTAATCAACATTGGTATTAACCGGTTACCTAATCTATTGTTCGAGTAGGTAACCGGTTAATAGCTTCAAATAGTGAAAGAGGTTTATGTTATGTAATTATGGTTAAGACAGCACTGATTGTATTTTCAACGGGTTTGTGATCCCTGGTTGCATTGCAGGTATAAATGAATAATATCTGCATAAACGGTGGGCATAACACTTTTGTCTAACGTTTTTGTGCGCCATAGGCTGTAATATATTTCTATTGCAATACAGAATAAAAACCGGAAGTGTTATGCCGTCCGTGTCCCGTCACTTGTACAGTGGCGGACACGTTCGGCGTAACACTTCCGGTTTTTCTGTATTGCAAAATAGCTCTTGTTCTTTGGTAATACAGTCTAGGGCTGACGAAACCATAGACAAATCCGTTACGGCCTCCTAGTCCGCCACTGTACCAAAATATTTGAGCAAAAAAACTGTCAGTATCATTAATATTTTTGTATTAAAAGTTTGCAAAAGTTTCTTTACTTAACAATATAATTACTTAGAGCGGGCAACAAGTGAGTGAACGCCGCATGCCGTGTGTTGGTGGCACTGAATACCACCACAAACACACTATTTCTCCCTGTGGGTGTCGTTAAAGTCAATTAAGACAATTTCTAAAATTTAATAGGTTTTTTTTTTCTTTATTATAGCATTAAAAATAAACTTGTTTGTAAAGTTTTTTTTTATTTAAGATAGCGAAAGAAGACACAATTTTTAGGTATTTGATATATGGTTGGTATTTTCTAGATTTTTAGTTCCGCTGATCGAAAATGACATCCCTTTTCAAATAAAAGATGGAATATTTAATTTTACATAAAATCTGAATAATTCATTTGGATTAGATAATGATTCAGAAAATGAGGTTATCCAAGCCAGAAAAAAATGTTTTTTATATCCAAGCTATTCAACAAAATGGCCCAATATAAGTATTTTTATCGGCAGCAAAAACAAAACTTGCTCCTGTCAAACAAGTTTCGCATTTCCCTTCGCCCGGAGGAGCAACGAGAGTAGAATAGAATAGAAATACTCTTTATTGCAATCAATAGACTTAATATAGGTGATTACAATTTATAATTACTACATTGATTGCAATGGGCGGCCTTATCACTTAAAGCGATTTCTTCCAGGCAACCCATTGTCATGATCAAGTAAATTACATAAATGAATGGTGGGTTGGTCTAAAGAAAAATAAAATCTTTAATTTTAAACAATAATATTATAAACTACTAAAAATAATAATAATAATAATTATATATATACAAAACAAATACAATACATACAATATATATATTGATAAACTACAACTACTAGTATGAGGGGCTTGCATCTCATATAGCTCTTGTTCTTTGGTAATACAGTCTACGGCACACGAGACCATAGACAAATCTTTTACGCCGTCTTAGACCACTACTATACATACATAAGAAAAACCTCATCTTCTAAAATATCTGTTATGTAACCGGTTACTACCAATGTTGATCAATTATTCTGTGCACAACTGTACATAGATCGCAATGTATGGAAAAGTAAAACTGATGATTTTAACGTACTTATTCAAAGAAAACCTAGTTCGAAGTGATTATAATTCTGGTGGACCAATTGAAGATTAATTTTTGGCAAAATTTCAAACCAATAGCTATAGGCGTTCCGGAGATAATTGAAGGTGCCAAATGTTCAAGCCATAATCCTCACTAAGATGACCTTATAACTCCGGAACCTCTTGAGGACCAATTCTGAGTTTTGGCATGTCGTGTGGATCAATTGAGGACTAATTATTAAGACCTGAACCAAGTTGATAGGCCCTACTGGTTTCTTGGACGAGAAATGAGGATTACAGCTTGAACGTCAAGCCATAATCCTCACAAACATTTGGCTATAACTTCTAAAGTATAAGTGGACTAATTATTTTACTTTGTGGACCAATTTGGATCAATTCATGACTAATTAATTGCATTTTCAAAATTTGTTTTAGCGAAGATTTAAAAGATGAGGATTACAGCTTGAAGTACACGTATTTTTGCCACCTTTTTTTTCAAAGTCAGTTTAGCCTAAATCTCTTTGGTTTAGGTACAGATGCACAGATTAAATAACTTTTTTGTTTTCTTTGTTTGAAACAAAAATGAAAAAACTGTTGCGCTACAAAATGCAGAGATGTACAAGATACCTTGAATAAAGTATCTGAATACAAGATACAAATACCTTTTTAAATAAGTATTTCAGATACCAGATGCAAATACCTTTCTAAAATAGTATCTGAAATACAAGATAAAAATACGTATCTTTAAGATACTTTTTTACAGATAAAATACTTTTTACATAACTTTTTTTTATGACTTTTTTTAAAGAGTAAATCGCTTTCATTTAGTATATTGGACAAACAACATTATACAGTGTGTCCGGGAAAGTTATACTTAACATAATTTTAAGGGTGTATTCTATGATCAATTTTATCGACGAAAACACCCCAAATGTGGGGCGAAGCCTCAATGAATTTTAAAGTAGGCGGGGTTGACTTTTGCCAAAAAACTTAAAAACATCATACTGAGGGGGGGGGGGCGAGGCTGCGACCCCTCATATGGGGTGTTTTTGTAGATGAAATTGATCATAGAATACACCCTTAAAATTATGTTATAACTTCCCCGGACACCCTGTATAAAACAAGCTAGCACGCCGAACTTTGTACCGCCCTACAATGTAAGTTTACACAATGTTTGTGTTCGTTTGCATCGAATAGGCTCATAACTACCGGACCGTTTTATTTTTTCATCTTATGAATCCTACATTATCCCTGATGAACATAATAATAGTATAAAGAATATTCGCAAAAATTCAAAATAGCACAAGCAATAGTATCAAATATTACATAAAGAAATAAATAAATAATAACATTTACATAATTAAAGCCTTTCCGCTATTTTAAATTCTTGGGAATATTTTTTAATAGTCTATTGAATAGACTCTATTCTATAGGCTTTATTAATTAATCTATCTCCTTCTACTATCTATAATATAAAAATGAATCGCAAAATGTGTTGGTAAGCGCATAACTCAAAAACGCCTGGACCAATTTTATCAATTCTTTTTTTTTAATTGTTCGTTGAAGTCCAAGGATGGTTTTTACGTCGAGAAAAATTCGAATGATTACCGGGAAAGCAATATAGAAATCGGTTAGGCGGTACGAAGTCTTAAGCTCCGAGTGTACTCTTTGCTCCAGCGTGCCCAGAAGTGTTGCTGGATCTGCTCAGCTCTCTGGAAGCGCGTGAGCCGGTGCGCTGGCGCGTCGTTCAGGTCTGCGCATGCTGGTGACGTCAGCGGTCGGTCAACCAGGAAGTGAGCGGGTGTGAGCGGCGAAAGATCATTAGGGTCTGGGGACAGAGGAGTAAGAGGTCTGGAATTTAGGACGGCTTCTATTTGCGCTAATACCGTGCTAAACTCCTCAAAAGTAAGATGCGCGTTACCAACTACTCGGCGTAGATGGTTCTTACAGCTACGTACTCCAGATTCCCACAAACCACCAGAATGAGGACAATATGGCACAGAGAATTTAAATAAAATTTGTTGGCTTAAGGCGTATTCTTGAATATCATCACTACATTGAGATAAAAATTTTGAAAAGTCATTTTTCAGGCCTATGAAGTTTTTTCCGTTATCCGAATATATTATTTTAGGCTTACCGCGACGCGAGATAAAACGTTTTAACGCTAACAGGTAAGTTTCCGTAGACAGGTCGCTAACTAGCTCTAAATGTATTACACGCGTAGTAAAGCAAACAAATAGGCATATATATGCCTTAATGAGCGCAGCGCCTCTTCCCTTGCGATTGAGAATAAACACGGGCCCAGCGTTATCTACCCCAGTTTGTTCGAATGGATAACTTGGTGTGATGCGTTCGCTGGGTAAGTTACCCATTATAGGTGTCAACGTCTTTCCTCGGATTCGCCTGCAGGTAACACAATCATGAACCACTTTGCGCGCTAGGTTCCTGCCTCCGACCGGCCACCAGAATTCTCGCAAGTTAAAAAGCAGTGACTGCGGGGTGCGGAGTGGAGCAATTGTTTGTGTTCGTGACGAAACAGTAGAAGTGCAAAATGATGTTTTGCCGAAATAAGTGCGGGATGTTTTTTAGTATATGTAAACTCCGATGAGTTTTCTAGTCGACCTCCGACACGCATAACTTTGTTGGGGTCTAAGAAAAGATTTAATTTAGATAAAGTGCCTTTTTTACCTATGCTGCGACCTTTACTCAACTTTTCATACTCTTCGGGAAAGGATTCTAGCTGAGACCACCGTATAACGGTTAATTTCGCGTTATCTATCTCCTCGATGCTTAGAGTACCTACTCGCCGACTGTCTTTGTGACGCGTGTTGTGTAAAAATCGCAACATATAGGCAGCTGCGCGTATCATCCTATTAAATTGAGAAAAACGTTCGAAAGGGAATAAACTAGATTGTTCCTTAGCTACGAGAGAGGCAACGACAGATTTTACATCCGGTAAATTTGCGCATATGTCGCTGCCTACCACCGTAGCCTCGGGGCAAGTAAAGTTTACGTCACGCAGAAAATCAGGGCCCTCGAACCATAGCGTATTGCCCGATAGGTCCTCCAGGCCGACCCCTCGCGAAACTAGATCGGCTGGATTCGTTTTCCCGCTGACGTGACGCCACGGCAACTGTTTTGTCAACTCGTGAATTTCCGCGGTTCTATTTTGTACAAAAGTTTTGAGTAGGTTAGGCGCCATACGTAGCCATCCTAACACTATTGTCGAGTCCGACCTAAATACAACATTCGCGAATGTAATGTGTAACGATTCTCGTACCTTATCGTACAGTCTGGCACCCAATAGCGCGCCGCACAGTTCTAGCCTCGGAATGCTAACTGGTTTTACAGGAGCGACCTTGCCCTTGGAACAAAGCAACCTTACTACGACCGCTGAATTATTGTTAGTAACAGTACGAACATAGATACAAGAACCGTAACCAACTTGAGAAGCATCCGTAAATATATGCAACTCAATATGCGAAGCATTACCACCTACAACATGTCGCGGTATACGTAGCGTATTGAGAATAGGTAGGGACGCGACAAACCGGTACCAGGCCCTTGTGACGTCACTAGGCACCGCGTCATCCCAGCCTATTTTCAATAGCCACATTTGTTGCAGTAATATTTTAACTTGCATTACAGCGGGGCTAAGAAAACCGATCGGATCGAATATTTGCGATATTTTAGATAATATTTTTCGTTTGCTGAAAGGTTCAGTGTCACTTTCGAATTGCGTATTAAAATGAAATTGATCCGAATTATTTAACCAACCTAAACCTAATGTTTTAGACTGCGTGTTATCTCCTAATGATAGCTCCTTAGATTTATCGCTAGGATTACGTTCATTATATATGATCAAACGAACTTCTCAAGTGAAGTTCGATCAATATTATATGAGTGGTTTCATTTGAAGATATAAATCATTTCACTAGGTAGTCCTTTCACCTACAAGGCAACATTCGCACGTTCTTACAAATAACTATTAGTCGATCGATTTAATCGATATCGATTACTCGATTAATTTGAAATTTACCCATGCTCCCATCCCTACCACTCTACGCGCCCATCACTAGCAGCGTCCGCCAAGCCTGTCATTCTTTTTAGAGATAGTTTTCTGGCATAAATTACGTCGTTTATTGACTTTTTTGACAAAACTCGGGATTTGGGTAGGGAGGGTGATTTATATCTTCAAATGAAACCACTCATATAATATTGATCGAACTTCACTTGAGAAGTTCGTTTGATCATATATTATATTTCGTGGTTTCATTTTCGATATAAATCATTTCACTAGGTAGATGTTTAGAGACATTGTTTTGTCTATATTTTTTCATGATAATGAAACAATATTAATTAAAAAGATGTAATTTTGGCTAGTTTTATTTGAACTCTTAGTATAGGTACCTACAATTATTAAATAATATTACTCATCTTATTAGTTAAAAACACTATATTTTAACATATAAAAGTAATCATTATAGTTAGTTTATAGAGTACTTCAAAGTTTAACATTGCGTAGTTACTTAGGTAAGTACTTGGTAGGTAGGTACTCAGCTACATTATTTATAACATACTTATATACTTATTGTATATTTTTTAATGAACTAATTTGGTCAGAGATTTGATAAAAAATTGATAATCAATCATCATAGGACATAGATAAGTTTAGCAAACTTGTTAGAGGTAGAGGTCCAGGCGGCCGTCTTTTGATCTGATCAAGATTGACGCCGGTAGCATGAGCAGCCGATGTGGCGGCGGCGTGTCGCGTGCTGCTGTGTGTGCCGTACACCGCAAGGATCTGCCTGATCCACATGCTTATTGACTATGCTGTTGTGTTCCTGTGAGGACGTTACGCTTCACAGTTATTAAGAGGTGATTGGCTTATTTAGGTCTGATTTAATTAGTTAAGGTTATATAACCGTCTTATATATAGACGGATTCACCGTAAGATAAAGTAAAACTAACAATGGTTGATAGCTTTTGATTGCATTTAGCGCCTATAGTTTTGATAAAATTTTCATTTACTTTATGATTCTAATGCCATTGCTATTTTTATTTATAATAATCTGTTATTTAGAGAAAGACTTTCAACCATGTGTGCTGTAGGCTGTAGATAATGTTAGTATAAAGCTACTTTTGTCTAGGATAAGTTCATTCTTGTTTGGTATACATTTTTAGAGATTTTTGAGAACCAATTGTGGATACTTACCAAGTACCTGTGTACTTTGGTGGATTGGGTATTAGTTTATAACATCTTTAAGGAAGGCGCTGATGCAATCATCCGAAGAAATATTTCTGCCTAAAAGCAGAGATAAAGCGGTGGCTCTTATGATGATGCCCTGTGAATCCTGTGATGCGTCTTTTTCGAAGACGTCGGAGGGAAAAGTAATTACACTAAAAACAGAACATTCGAAAGAATCTAATTTAATCATAGTATTGAATAACATTATATTGATATTGTTTAATAGTAATATTAGAAAGTGAGGCTAGTATAAGATGCTGATGAGGTGCTGTTGAGGGGATAATGAGACCTGGCATTGCCTGCTCGAGCATACTGCGGCACTCAGGGTAAGCGTGAGTAGGAGAGGGTGACGGTCCCTGTTAGTAGACAACATAGGTTTTCGTCACGCCCTCAAGTGATTATTACGAAATAACTATATCAATCAATGGAGGATAACAGGCAGGTCTAGAAGTACTAGAAGGGAATACTAGAATACTGGTCGTTTCGTCCTCAGTAATTTTTTGTAGGCCGTTAAGAAAAACGAAAAATGAAGGATCGGCATAGAAAAAATATGCATCTGCCCCTTTGTAGCATCTGGGTCTTGTTTCAAAGAAAAGTATTTCTTAAGTTTTGCGCTAGAATGTTTGAAAAGCATCTTTAAATTAAATCTTCGATCTGCCTCTAAATTATATTTCGTGTAATATAGGATGCTAATAGCTAGATTTTTCGCTTCTCGAACCAAGGCCAAATATATCTGGTAAGTTAATTGAAATTAGGAAATTGTATGCAACTTCGTGTCGTAATGTAGCTGATAGCTAATGCTAATATGTTATCTACCCATAATAAAAATTAACAAATTGTTTAAGTTTCGGGGCATCTAAGGCTTAGTATATTGCTAATAATACGACATATAATTACTATAGTAAGTTTGAGTTACGACTTTACGACTCGAGTCCGTGTTAACTTATGAATCATATTTTTGTGTTTAAATGAAATTTTAAAAGCTTTTAATATTATTATCTCATCAATTCAGTTCCTGTAAAATAATTATCATAGTATTCTCTGAATAGAAGGTAGGTAGAAGGTACCTGTACCTTTGCCTTTCAAGTATTTTTGGTTTCAACCAGCCTTTTGTAAAATGCTGCGCTAGCGGACATTAGGATGCCAATCATTTGTGAAAATTATCTGATTGTAACAGGTGGTAGTTGAGAACACTTCAGAACCAATTCTATTATTTTATTACGTTTATGGCTTGTAAGTGATAAAGTCATATTTAAGTCATCTACTTAAATCCTGAAAATTTGTAATTATTTTGTGGCTATAAGCTACTATTTTCATAGTTTTTAATATAGCCCAAGCACTCGAGTGATTAGAGTGTAAACCTAACTTTATTTAAATATTCCATGTAACTACGGTCTATGTAAAGGATATCGTCACAAACAAAAATTTACCAATTTTTGACCAAATGAACGCAAGTGACCTACGACCCCTTCTTTAATCTTAGTAAAAGTTCTAGGCGCTATCGTGAGCCAATAAGATAAGGCATTGGGTTGAAATCATAGGTGGATAACAAGATTCTGTGTGTTCACATCCTTAAACAGGAAACGTGGGTAAGTACTTACGATAGTTTTAAGCGACAGAAATAAAAAGTTACGCGACATTTTAGGTCAATAGATGCCATGTAATAATAGCTTGCATGCTGTTCTGCCATTTCGAAATGAAGTTTAGTTACTTACAAATTTATTACAGTTTTAGGTTAAAATGAAATCTCTTACCTCCATTTGAATTGGTGTCAAAAAGGTTTTAGATACGATTTCTAGCAAATTATTAGTTGCGATTGACATTTCTTGTTGTTACTGTGCTAACCATGTTACAACAGGAACATATTATTGCTCAAGTGGAAAATTAGAAAAAGATTTAATTATTCTGTTACAAATCCAATTAAGGATACCTTTATTGTTTGTGATATACAATACAACCAACACATTTTAAAAATATTGTACTGAATTCTGCCAGAATGGTGGTTGAGCACGTGGCCTGATGGGTCGTTCTCTAAACGTGCGACTGCGTCGGTATATGGGTCGTTGTAATTTGGAGCTTGACGAGTGGTATCTTCGTACTCTGGCCCTGGCACGCCCCCCCCCTTGTTTTTCGCAAAGCGAGGAGGGCCTGAGTTTTCCTGAAACTGCGGCCAAGCTGTGCCCGTGGAGCTCGTAGAGGCGGCTGTGTTGTGTAAGCAACAGTATTTCTGGGAAGACTACTGTCTTCCTGATTTGAAGGCATTGCTATTCAATTTTGAAGCTTAGTTTAATTTTCTCTAAAATTTGGCACCGAACAGTGCTTTATCTCGTTTTCTGTACTGAAAGATATTCAAAAACGTCTTGGTAGACCTGGTGCGGTCTTTTAAATGCGAGCTTGTGTCTCCGAGCTATAAAGGTTGCATGAACTACGGGAGCCCTCGCTTAGAATCTTGATTGCCTCTATTTTATATCTTGAGTTAGGAGAATGGCCATGGCCCTACTCCCCGATGTGATGTGAAGTCAGTCCAAGTTGAGATGAGAGTATTTTAGTATTTAGCTTTGAAGTTTGAACCAATATGTAGTTGCTAGGTATAGTATATTGCTGAAGGATTTTTTCCTTGACTTCTCTAGCCATTTGAGAGAGATTATCGTAGATTCAATCACACAACTTTAGTTCATCATCCAGGGCTTCGCCCAGGGTTAATAAAATTTATGGGTCTAGTTCCGGAAATTTAAACTTTGCCTCAGGGTCCGAGTTCAATTGGTTGGTGTAACCGCTACTAGTTCCAATAAGGAAGTTATTGCTGGTGCTTGGACCTGTTTTTGGTGACGGTATTGAAAGTGATCACTGTTGGGGCAGTGGTGGCAATTGGCACTTGGTATGTCGCCATTATGATTTTTGGTGATTCAGTCTCATTTAGACCTGATCATGGGTTGTAGGGAATAGTTTCGGCTAAAAATATATCCTCATATTCGAATGATATTTGCTCTGGGCACATTCCTTAAATTGTAAAGGCGTTTCGCCTACTGGAATAAGAAGAAAAAAGAAAATTATGCTTTTTATATTTTTATACTTACATAAAAAATTATGATTATTTTTGCATTTTGCCGCGTTCCTATTGGAATCTATGGCAGTATGGTAGCCTGGTTCATATTTGAATCTATGGCTTTGCAAAAAAAAAAAATATTTTAATGATAAAAACTGATGTACAGTTTTAAATTTTGCCGCGTTCCTATTGGAATCTATGGCAGTTTGGCAGCCTGGTTCTTGTTCGAATCTATGGCTTTGCAAAAATATTTCTTTTACACTTTTTAAATGTAAGTTTATGCAGAATTTCAATTCGAAATTTCTGTCTAAATTTTTTTTTTTTTTTGAAGGTAGGTAAGCAGATGAACTTACCGTAACATTAGACATTGTCTCTCGATTTATAGTATGAGGATAATGAAATCCATCAAAGTTTAAGTAACTCACTTAATTTTTTGTTAAATATTCGTAGGATCTTTTCGGTATCTTGAAAAATTAGTTTTTTGCGAACAAGATCCGAACGCGTGCTTTCGTTGCCTCGCACGGAAAAAGAATGACAGGCTTGGCGGACGCTGCTAGTGATGGGCGCGTAGAGTGGTAGGGATGGGAGCATGGGTAAATTTCAAATTAATCGAGTAATCGATATCGATTAAATCGATCGACTAATAGTTATTTGTAAGAACGTGCGAATGTTGCCTTGTAGGTGAAAGGACTACCTAGTGAAATGATTTATATCGAAAATGAAACCACGAAATATAATTAAAATTAAAGATTGAAGCGTGGCTGCGACTTTATTACAGAGCTGTAAGAGCTCGTCTTTACAGTTTAGGGATGTAACCAAATCGTCTACATAAAAATCTTCATTAATTACTCGCTTTACTTCCGGGTCGTCAGCTTCGATCGCTAACTGCTTGAGACACCTAACACTAAGGAAGGCTGCGGAACCCGTTCCATAGGTGACTGTCGACAAACGGTAAATACCTAACTCATCGGAAGGATCGTCTCGCCAGAGAATTAAATGAAGATCGCGGTCTTTTTCATTGAGAAGACATTGTCGGTAGCACTTTTCAATATCGGCGTAAGCAACGTACGCGTGTTGCCTAAAACGCAGTAAAATTGCAAACAAATCGCCCTGAATAGCCGGACCTACCATCTGTATGTCATTCAATGAACTGCCCGATGTTGTGGCTGCGCTCGCGTCGAACACAACTCGTAGCTTCGTCGTAGTGCTATGCTCGCGAAAGACGCCGTGATGCGGCAGGAAATAATGCGGGGTTCCGTATGTCGAAACGCGAGACATATGGCCTAGACTTTCGTATTCGTGTATGAAATCGCGGTATAGTTTTTTATAGTCAGGCGAGCGATTTAATCGCTTTTCTAACGATAAAAAACGACGTTCAGCTTGGGTGTACGATTCTCCTAAGCTGTTAGGGTCCTGTTTAAAAGGTATGCGTACACAGAACCGCCCTTCACTATTGCGCGTAGTATTGTGAATGAAGTGGTTCTCGCAAGCACGCTCCTCAGCAGTGCGCGTATCCCTAATCGTGGGCAACTCTTCGAGCTCCCAGAAACGTTTTAATTGCGTATCTAACGTTTGAGCAAAATTAGAATGAATATGCCTACCACTGCGCGTATTGTGGATAGATCCCGAAATTATCCAGCCTAATTTTGTATTACGTAAACAGGGCCCGTTAGGAAGCTCTAATTTACCGCTTTCGCTTACGATGTCCCAAAACATATCGGCACCTATCAGTATGTCGATAGTAATGGTATCCAAAAACTTTGGATCTGCCAGCTGAATGCTGTCTGGAATGCAGAACAATGCGCGTTTATGACAAACAGCTGGTAAAGTTGATGTTATTTGCGGCATAACATAACATCTTAGTTGAGTGGTGTAAGTATTATTGCGCGATTTAATTTCGATGTCACAAACCTCCGTGGACTGTGAAACCGTATTACCTACTCCATGTATAATATGAGTGGACTGTATTCTTGTCGCATCGATTAATTCGCATAATGTATTAGAAATAAAACATCGCATGCTGCCACTGTCGAGTAACGCGCGGACTAAGTGATAGCGGCCGGCCTTATCGCGTACCTGCACCATCGCAGTGGGCAGCAGGACCGGTCCATCGTCACGCTCGACGTGTGCGTGTGTGTGCGGGGTATTCGCGGGACTATGGGGCGAGTCGTCAACAATATCGCTTATAATAATTTCCTGAAACGGTAATGACGATGACGCGGTATGAAGCGTAACGGAACTATCTACCTTTTCGTCACTATGAATCAGAGAATTATGTTTGTTGTTGCACTTTCTACACGGCCCTAACCTACAGTCGTCTACTGAGTGCCCCGAACGTAAACAATTTTCGCATAATTTGTTATCACTCACTAGTTTCAGTTTTGTTTTCATATCGGCTTTAATAAACTGTTCGCATGAATACAGTGGGTGATTCTTGTTGCACATATAACATAGCCGTTTTACGCTTGGTACTTGAACCTTTTGTGGATTGCAATAACTCGTAGACTTTGCTTTGCTTGATGGGTTTATTTTATTAGAATTACTATTTTGACTTGTACTAGCGTGTGATAATTGCAACGTTTCCAGCATGTCCGCCCTATCCTTCAAAAACTGAATAAGATCGTCCACCTTTAACTTGCGGCTATCATCATTGGAAAGACATTGACCCCTATACTGCTCCCACTCGCGTTCAGTGGTTTTGTCTAGCTTCGAAACCATGATGTAAATAATTAACGTATCCCAATACTCAGTAGGCTCGCCCAGGATTTTAAGTGCGCGAATGTTTCTGAGTATGGTGTCGATTAGTTTTCTAATTAAGCTGGACGACTCCTTTGGCAAAGATTGGACTGAAAAGCGCGCCCGGACATGGTTTTGAACTAGTAGCCTATTGCTATTATATCTGTTGATGAGAAGTTCCCACGCTACAGAGTAATTATCGGAAGTAAATTCAAGCGCGTCTATAACTACTAGAGCACTGCCTGACAAAGATGGTTTGAGGTAGTGAAACTTCTGAATATCGGTAAGATCGTTCGACTTATGAATAAGCGATAGAAAAGTGTCACGAAATTCAAGCCAGTTTTCATACAGCCCGTCAAACTTTGGCATTGGAATTGTAGGTAGTTTTACGGAATTAAAATTACTCTTCTGGGATTTGGCATCGCTTTTATCATCAACCGCAAGGAAAGCTTCGGCTTTAGCAAGGGCACTATAATATGCGTTTTCGAATAGTTCGCGTTGCGTTAACTGTTCATCCAGGTAGGCCTCACTAACTTTGTCTTCTATTTGAGACTGACACCCGTATTCTAAGTCGTTTCCTCCAAGCTTCCTTCACTCACACCTTACTGGAGGATCCCTTTTAAAAAACTGGAGGAACTCTTTGGAGGTGGTATTCTTAGTTGGAATTTTTTATTGACTCAAGGAAAAGATGAGGTTCCTTATTCGAGGATGAGTTCGAGTCGAGGACGAGAATAACGTCATAAATGACGTCACAATCCAGAGACACAGTTATTTTTTAACAAGAGGTATGCAAGTTTTAAAACGAATTTGCCAGTTCTTAGCATTCAATCAGTCAGTTTGTGTATGGCGGTTCATATTTACAAACTTTTGAGTTTACTTTCGTAGATAAAGAACCTAATAAGCCGCGCACATAAAGAAACGATTTGAACATGGCGGCTAAACATATACTATCTCGCTCATAGTAAAGTATGAAGATGTATGTAGTTTAGAAGAGAAACAGCCTAAACAACGGCAGCCATTTTCAGATAGTTTCTTTATATGCGCAGGTTATACCTAAGTTTAGATTTTAATTTTTTGATAGTTTTTCTTCAATGCTTTGAGTTAAGTATTATGCTCGTCCAACTGTACAAACATTTTAGTTTACTCTCGTAGATAAAGTACCTAATAAGCCGCGCACATAAAGAAACGATTTGAAAATGGCAGCCAAACGTATACTATCTCGCTAATAGTAAAGTTTGAAGATGTATGTAGTTTAGAAGAGAAACAGCCTATACAACGGCAGCCAGCAGATCGTTTCTTTATGTACGCAGGTTATACCTAATTTTAGATTTTAATTTTTTGCTAGATTTTCTTCACCGCTTTGAGTTAAGTATTATGCTCGTCCGCAAACCACCACTGTCGAGACATCAGTGATTTACAACTGTTTATTCGATATATTGGACTCTTGTGATAGTGTTTGAGGTGTTTGAAACTTTACTAAATTACTAAATTTATTAAATTTTAATTTTAATACATTTATTAAAATTTAAAATTATTATTTAACTCAAAAATACTCAAACAATTTCATACAAAAAAAAGTCCTCAAGGTAGGGTCGAGGCTACCTTAAGTTTGACAGTAGCTTCCTTACCTCCAGTGAGGACGACGTTGAGTGGAGGTAAGGTGGAGGCATCATTTACACGACTAAAACTACGGATTTCCTCGAGTAAGGTTGAGTCGAGTGGAGGAAGCTATGAGGAAACGACTTAGAATACGGGTGTGAGTGTCGCTGAATTCGGTGAATAACGTAGCCGCGCCTTTAATGCGTAAATTGAGGTCTATACGGCTCTCGACGGTTACCATCGAATCTTCGCGGCTTGCGATATTAATATAGTTAGAGAATTTAGTGAGCCTTGCCTTTAGGATGCCGCGTTTCTTAACAAGTTCGCGTAGTACTGATTCCGTCTGCGGCTCAGTACCTCGGTAAGGGGACTTATCTCGCGATGAGGCGGCAACAACATTATCTTTTTCAATAACCATTCTGGTAGTCGGTGAAAAGTGGAGTACTAACCTGTAGGTCACTCGCTGCGGCGATTCACTGATTTACCTAGATGATTAGCACGATATCACACAAAAGAAGCGGGAAAGGGTTAGGGCAGGATGAGGACGGGATCTTCGATCTTCGCGCTCCTCCTCCAGGGACCCAGGTGTGCGTCTCCTTTATCCTCTTCTGACCTTTGCGCTGTGATGGTCCCACTAGTCCTCAGAACTAGCGTGTGTGAAGCGAAATTGCGTCCTCGGCTCCACGCGGTCAGGTAAGATGGCGTCCCGTTAGGCTGCTGGCGTCGAGACTACTGCGAGTGAATCTCGTACTATGCGTTATCCGGCGACGATAGGATCAACATGAATCGGCTGCGGCACTACGATTCTTTTTATCGATTTTAATTAGATTAATTTACTTTTATTATTTTTGACCCAACGGATTTTCCACCAAAATTAGAACACGAGGATTCGCTTTCTTTACGTGTAATTTCAGATTATTAATTTACAAGTGTGTGGATGAGGGGTGGGGAACAATATTTGCATACTTAAAACTACACTGCGCATGCGCGGGCACTCGCGATTGGTTATAGACCTCATTATAGACCAATTGACGTCACAACACGATCCGAAACTAGAACCGATGATCTGCGGCAACGTTCAGCTCGAGCCCAAACAAATACCTACAAAGCATAGTTTTAAAAAGAACGGTATTGGCGGTAAGAAGGGTTGGTAGAAGATTATTACAGTTACAAAGTCATCTTGGGTCTTGTTTATTTTTTCGAAGATTTCTGTATTTCATTCGGTCTTGTCGTCATTTCTTTTCGGAGTAGGTAGTCGGAAAGTTAGTAGATACTTAAGAAATCTATTATTTTGAGAAAGGCCACATCTTAGTCGTCACAAAATAAGAGGTCCGTTGAGGAAGAGCCTACAAAAATTTTTAGTTTATTCAACATGAGTGTAAAGTGATGTATTATGTACGAGGATGGTCTGTTAAAACCCGAGCGCAGAGAGAGTTTCAAGGGTTTATTCCCAAACGTAGTGAGGGAATAATAACTTGAACTTGAACAAGCGAGGATGTTAACCTCACCCGAGCTTTTTATTACATCCGACGAGAAAATTTACATATTAAAAAGAAGCACCTATTTACCTATCTAATTTTGCTGACCTAATCAGCTAGCTTGTTTTCAATCCCACTTTACTTCAATCATTTATAATACAATAAGGAATAATGAGAAACTTCAGAGAGTTCAGTTGAAGCATTTACATTTAAGGCTCTTTCTCAACGTACCTCTTATTTTGTGACGACTGTAATTTGTTGTCGGAGCTTTTATCAGGTACTTACTATACTAGGTATCCATGCAATTCGGTAATTTGTTTAATTGATTTTCTAAAGCACCAGTATTTTTAACCGACGAAAAACAAAAAGGAGGAGGTTCTCAATTCGTCGCGTATATATATTTATTTGATAATTCCTTTTTTAATCGACAGGGTATACCTTGAAGTTGGTCCCATAAAAATTTGGAAATAAAATTCCAACCCTAAAGGTGAAAAAATATGGTGACTTTATTGTTCACTCACAGATTGTATTGCCGTTTTGTGATTTACATGAAATGAAAACTGCTAGGTATTTATGAGCCTTTTTTATATGAATGTTAATTATCATAATCTCAGCCGATAGACGTCCACTGCTGGGCATAGGCCTCCCTCAAAAATCCCCTCACCGACCGGTCGTGATCGAACCTCATCCTGTTAGTCCCTCAACCTTCACCAGGTTGTGTGGCCACCTCTTGGGGTGCGACCACCCTGTGAAGGGTGATTAGCTGGGGTCAAAAAAAATTAGCCCAAAAAAACTGAAAAGCAAAAAATAAAAACTTTTTATCAAAAAATTAAACCGCCGATAAAACTGAAAAGCATTAAATAATAGGGAAACATCTTTATTAGGACTTAATTTACTCACTTCTTAAAGTAATTTTGGATTACCAAAAAATTTTGAGTCGGTGCCACAGAATCGACGAATAAAGATCACTAAATTACTTGAAATTCAAAGAAATAACCGAAAAACGTGTGCCGCCGCGCATCGCGCTTTAGGTACCTAGTTAAGGAATTTGCTTGTGTGGTGTGGCGCCGACGCTATACGCGCTGGGAAGGCGTTTCTAAATCAAGTAATTATCATAAACTACAGACGGTAGAGATCTGAAACTTTAATATAACCTTCTAGAGGATATAACAAAGTTTTTTATACTTAATTTAGAAACACAACGAGGATACGAAAACCTCGATACTAGGGATGTTCCGAACGTTCGCATTCGCATTCGTATTCGCGAATGATTTGCATAATTTTACCATTCGCTTCAACATTCGCATTCGCATCAAAAAGATGCGAATGTGATGCGAATGCGAATGTGCCGCCATTGACACCAAGATAACTGTGTGAAGATGAATAACTATGGGGATACGTCATGGTCAGGCGAAAAATTCAAATTTATTAGCGTTTTTTATTTATTTTGGGAAAAATTTTCATTAGTAATAAATTTTAAATGACTTCGCTTACCTATGTAAAAAACCATTTCCCACATTTTTGATACAAAGTTTTTGGAAGACAAGAGTTTCTGATTTTGTATCAAAGTGTGAATCTTGATTTTTGGTATACAATAACTTCTTAGAATTAAGTATATTGATTGTATATTTATGTTTGTTGTATTTGTAGGGAAGTCTGCTATTTTTTAATTATAATGTTTGCATTATAAACGTGACCATTTTTCTATTCCTAAAGTCTTTTCAATGACCTTGTCCCAACATTCGCATTCGCATCATTCACATGCCTAACATTCGCCTTCGCATTCGCGAATGTCTAAAATTCGACATTCGGAACATCCCTGCTCGATACATTATTTCGTCGAAGATAACCATTCCAAAAGCGGGAATACCTAGATCTTCGAAATTACTTATAGTTTTTGTTGACACTTACTAGGTATGATAATAATAAAGAAACTCAAATTCTGGAAATTTGTTTTCATTTTAAATGTTATAATTAAAAAGTAAATGAATAATAATTGCTTTTCACTAGAGGTGGTGGCGCAGAACGCAGAACCAATAATTCGATTTGCACGACTGACAGATGGCTGTCCCTGTCCCTTCGTATGAGCTTCGTATGCAATCATTGAACTTCTGTCACTGTTTAAAATTACTTGCCAGATGCTGCGAGCAGCTCGTAGAGGGAGGACGTGTACGCCGGTTCTCCTACAGGTCACGTGGTCTTCGATAAATATTCGACCTAGGGTAAACTGCCCCATTATTGTCACTTTAACGAATTTCTTTTGGCTTAACAAAACAGCAAAATAAAAATGCTAAATCGTCAAAATATGTTTTTGTGCGTATATAACTATTGAATATTTATATTTTAATAGAAACCATTAAATCATAAACCAAATATTGGCACCCTCCGCTATTTATCAGTCATTAGTTTGAAATGGCGTTAACAGTTTACTGAAATAATTAATTAGTATACATGACTTTCGTAGTTAATGCTGTGAAATAACAAAAATCATTATTTTCAGCTTCTTAATGAAACCAAGACAATCTGGAAGGTTGACTATGATCGTGTAGTTTACCTTATATAAAATATAAACAAAACAGCAGCGGAACGGAATCTGTGGAGTCGCCTTATCTACAACTCACAGATGTCATTATGTCAAAAGTTATTGTTAAGTGAAATAAAAATTTAATAAAGCGCCTCTGAAAATCAATCACTGAATCAATAATAACCCAAAAAATAAATAAAGTTAACAAAAAAAATTTGCGGGTGCCGGGTACCTTGAAACGCCGGCCATTTTGAAAAGTTGAGATATCTACCTACTTGCGACGTAATTGTGTTGAGCGGAAGGGTTAATTATTATAACCACAAAGTCAAAATAAAAAATAAGTTAAAAACTAAATCCTGACTACAAGTAATTACGCTCTACAGAAAAGTATTAAGTTTTAATACTGTTGCTGTTGTTTGACTGCTCCGTGACTCAGTTGGCAGGGATGTGGACTAAGAAGCGTGTGCACCTGGGTTCGATTCCCAGGCGGGGCGAATATTATGATATGATAGCCTCCGTAGCTCAGTGGCGTAGCGCGTCGCGCCTTTGATTAGGGCACGGAAGGTTGTGGGTTTGATCCCCGCAGAAAACACCTCATATTGATTTCTCACAAAAATCACGTTGTGGTTGTTTTCGGTTGGATAGGACATTGCAGGCTTGAATCACCTGATTGTCCGAAAATTGAGCTGGTACCTCTGCCTAACCCTCCGGGGAATAAAAGGCGTGAAATTATGTATGTATGTATGAATATCGAGGTTTGTTTCCGGTCTAGGTGTGATGTTTGTCTCTGTGTGTGTTTCGGGCACCCTAGATACATATTTTTCCTAGTTAGGGGCTCTGAGTGTGATGACTGTGTTATTATTGCATTGTATCACCTCTGGCCAGTTCTCGAGATTTGAATCACCGGTTTGTATGCGGAACGCAATTAAATTAAACTGATTACTACTTTCGGTGCAGTCTTTTTTTGTATTGTTGTATATATTTACTAATTTTTTTATATTTATAAGGAAATTATGCCCTTTCTGACTATGGGTTTGTATTTTTTTTATTTGTTTTATTCCAAAAAACGGGAATAGCTAGTTCTTCGAAATTACTAACTAGTTTACTAGGCGACTGACATATGACTGTCCTTTTCCCTCAGTATGTTTGAGGGAAAAGGACAACCTTTGATCCTCGGTCGTTTGATTTATTTCGCGTATATCGTCTTAATGGCCTATATAAAGAAATCTGTATCAGTGGGTGCATCTTAATTTTTACTTTACTTTATCGAAATCTAAACTTTAATTACGTTCAAATTTAGAACACAAATTATACATGTTAAACAATGCACTTTTTAAATAAAATGTAATAAAAAGAGTTGCCTTCGCCGAAAATTGCGTTCGTTCGATTTTGGTTCAGACGAGATGACGTCACACGCATCCGACTACATATATTAACTTTTAGCGGCTTGCGCGAACTATCTAAAATTCTTATTATCATCGTATGTATATTATTAATTATTCTTATTATCATCGTATGTATATTATAAAATATATTATTAATATTACATGTGCTAACTAATAAAATATTCTGATTCAGTAATAAATAGTTTGATTTTGATAATTCAAAAAGATAATTCATAATAAAAAAAGTTTTGTCATGAAGAATAGCGTGGATAATATTTTTTTTGAATTTTCTATAAATATCTACATATATTAATCCTCATTCGTCGACTCCTCTCCTTTTTTGTTCAAGCTGTGTCTGTGACTCGGCGCGAGCGAAACGAAAAATAAGTAATTTGCGGAGAGCATTTGGTCTCAGATCCGTACAATTTTTTTTTTATTTCGCTAAACTCCTCTTAAAATTTCTTGGTAAACCAAAATTACTTTAAGAAGTGAGTAAATTAAGTCCTAATAGAAAATGTTTCCCTATTATTTAATGCTTTTCAGTTTTTTTGGCGATTTAATTTTTTGATAAAAAGTTTATATTTTTGTATTCAATTGTATATTTTTTCCCCAGCTCAAGAAGCTAAGTGAAGATGAAAGCTCCCGGGCTTACTTTGAGTACAGTGCTCTGATTGGCGATTCACTCACATCCGAAAATGACGTCGAGGTGATGGTGGGAGGGCATTCTGTGGAGTTTCTGGTCAGACTTAATGTGGATGTGTCTCGTCTGCCAGAATTATATAGCAATGGGTATTTATCATTTATAAACTGATACTACTTGCATACACTCACTGGATTCTAAAATACCACAAGTCCAGTTTGCGTAAGATATATTGAAATCCCAGTCAAAACGAAAATGTCGTCCGGACGATCAATAATAATGTCACTAGCAATATCTAAGAATGATTTCAAAGTATCAATATAACCTTTATTTTATAAACACAGGCAATGTTTACATAAGTTAGGGCAGTGTCCAAACGGGATAGGGGCGGCAGGCGGCGGCGGCGGGCACCGCGGCAGCCAGCGGCAAGCTACCCACGCGCACTCGGCGTGCTCGGCGGGTGGGCAGGGCCAGTTCCGGCGAAGCGGCCTGAGCTCACTTCGAACTGCAATCAGCACACCCCCGCCCCGCGTCTGTCCCGTCGCCTCCTCTGATCGGTCACCTCTAAAAACCACATACCTACCGTCAAAATATTCGCGATCATAAAAATCCTCCGTAAGCCAAGTTTCAGTAAGACATATTACATCAAAATCGTTTTGACACACCTGTGAAATAAAACTATGAGACTTTGTACGTAAGCCACGCGTATTTTGATAATAACATGTAAATGTTTTGCTTACAGCCATTTTAAGTTAAATAAAATAATGTGGGTACCTATAATGTTCATCGTGAACTGGTATAGTCAGTTTCAGAAATTCAAAGAATTGCGAAACTTAACTGGCAATGGGCAGGACACATAGCTCGAAGAAAGTAATAGAATAGAAGTATAATCGCAAGTTCAGAAGACTTGTGGCCAAGATGGTCGCTGGGGCCGAAGTTCTCGACTGGCGACATTGTGAAAACTGCGGGAGTACACTGGATTAGGGTCGCTCAAGACAGGTCGTTGTGGCGATTTATGTGAGAGGCCTATGTTCAGCAGAGAGGACGTCTTTCTACTGAAACGATAATTTTTAAAGTAAAAATATTGATACAGGACTATCGCTGTTGCGCGACTCCTTTATGACCGCACACAGTTTTTATGAGTGACGACACACACGCCAGTTTACCTTATATTCTCTAATCTTGTAAGGTATCCCTTGCAAAATTTCTTTTGATGAATAATGTAGTTTCTAAATTCTAGAATCGATGAAAACCCTGGCCTGGACTCGGCCCTTCTCCTGGTTCGATATCCCAACTCAGCTAATGTTGAGCTGCTTTTGTCTCCAATGCTCACCAAAGCCATTGGAAATATCAACTTACCACAGTAAGTTTTTTTGTAAAGGATTATAATTATGTTGTGCTATGACCCATAGTACAGCTAAAGTAGCGCCACTCGGGAAAAAATTAATTTCTTCTTAACTAAGGCAAATATCAAATATGCGAAACAATGTTCCACTAGATAATGCAGCCTAGTATTTTTAGAGCACTGATGTATGGCTTTTAGGTTAGAGACCAAAGAAAATGTCAAATCAGTAGCTTTCTTTTGTCTTTAACCTAGAAGCTGTATAGCTAGATAATGCAGCCTAGTATTTTTAGAGCACTGATGTATATCAGCAATCAAAGCTCCCTATTTTGACATTTGAGAAAAACCATAGAATGTAACTTGGAACGTAACTGAAAGAAACAACAAAATAATAATTAATTACCTAGAGTGTTTCTAAACAATACAATATACACTTTGTGGGGTGTTAAAATATATGATAAAACTAGTCGATCCGGCGAACTTCGTACCGCCTCATCTTTTACTATTTTGTGCATGTATTATACTTATAAACCTTCCTCTTGAATCATTCTATCTATTAAAAAAACCGCATCAAAATCCGTGGCGTAGTTTAAAAGATTTAAGCATACATAGGGACAGACGCGGGAAGCGACTTTATTTTATAATATGTATTGATTGATATAATAATAACACATCACACTCAGAGCCAGAGCCCCTAACTAGGAAGAACCTGTATCTAGGGTACCCGTAACACACAGAGACGAAAATTAAACCCAGACCGGAAACAAACATTTGAATTTGATATTCATCATATCCACATCACTGCCAACTGAGCCACGGAGCATTTGCGACATTCTTTTCGCTCTGAATTTAACTTAACATGCAATTTTATAATTTTACGGAACGTCTCAAAAACAGGAAAGTTACGTTCTCAGTCTGTTTTTAGTAGTTGATGTCAACAATTCATTTTGTAAAATTATCTAATCATAATTTACATCCAATGCACTTTATAAAAAAACGAAATCGATCACTTAGTCACACAAACCTGAATCGATTTATCGTGAGTATCGTGTATATCGTATATCGTTTGGCAACATCACTAGTTACGTTGTAACGTCGATTTACCGATTTTGTGTATATTCAAGAAACTTGTTTTTTGGCCTTTTACCCCTTAGACACAAAATCTGTAGGTCTGTCTTTAAAAAACGTTGTATTACAATATGGGAGATGGTTTTTTACATACGCGAATTCATTTAAACTTTATTAAAAATGTATACTTTCGCCAGAATAAATAAAAAACACGAAAAATTTGAATTTCGCGCCATAGCGAGAGTTACCACCTTAACTAGAACTAGAGCTTATCATCTTTAAAAGATCATGGTTGCCTTACAATATACTTTCAATATAATTGAAGCAACACGAAACCAAATTTCAAATCTATAGGACATATGGAAGGTAGTTAGATTCCGTCATCCTCTATTTAAGAGCTGATCATCATCTTCAAACGGCAGATCAGGTCATGGTTACATTCATTACCATATACTTTTGATAAGGACACAACTATATTTGATTTTGACCAAATATAGTTGTGTCCATAACCTGTAATCCTGATCTTTTAAATCTTTGCCTTAACAAATTTTGAGAATGCAAATAATTAGTCATAAATTGATCAAAATTGGTCCCCTCAATAAAATAATTAGTCCACTTAGCCAAATGTTTGTGAGGATTATGGCTTGACGTTTAAGCTGTAATCATTATCTCTCGGCCAAGAAAACGGTTGGGCCTATCAACTTGGTTCAGATCTAAATAATTAATCTACAATTAGTCCACACCACATGCCAAATCTCAGAATTGTTACAGTGGCGGACTACGGAGGCCGTAACAGATTTGTCTATAGTTTCGTCAGCCCTAGACTGTATTACCAAAGAACAAGAGCTATTTTGCAATACGGAAAAACCGGAAGTGTTACGACGACCGTATCCGCCACTGTACTCCAGAGGTTCCGAAGTTATAAGGGCATCATAGTGAGGATTATGGCTTGAACATCTGACACCTTAAATTATCTTCGTAACGCCTAAGCTATTAGTTTGAAATTTAACCAAAAATTAATCCTCAATTGAACCCCCAGAATTATAATCTTTTCTTTGAAGAAGTACGCATCAGTTATAGGTTTTTAGTTTAGTTCCGGAGATAATTGAAGGTGCCAAATGCCCTTACAACTTCGGAACCTCTGCAGGACCAATTCTGAGATTTGGCATGTCGTGAGGACTAAAATTGTGGATTATTTATTTAGACTGAACCAAGCCACTCCATCGTGCGCGCTGTAATTACCTACCGACTACCGAAGAGGCAGCCCTACGATTGCCGTAGGATCGCGCGTTGCGAAGCAATCACAACCGTACGCTTGAGCATTTAGGCATATATTAGCATTCAGCGGTTGTATTGCTGACGCATTGCTTTAGTAGTAGGTATTGGAAATGTTGTACTGACTGAAATATCTGTTACGTAGTAACTATATAGTAATCTGTGTTAACGTGTTCTTGGCCGAGAAATAAGGATTACAGCTTGGACGTCAAGCCATAATCCTCACAAACTTCTTTACTATAAGTGGACTAAATATTTTACTTTGTGCACCAATTTAAATCAATTAATGACTAATTATTAATTATTTATTAACCTTGAAGGACACAGATAATTAATTAACTTCAATATCAATACATAGTATAAAACAAAGTCGCTTCTCGCGTCTGTCCCTATGTATGCTTATATCTTTAAAACTATGCAACGGATTTTGATGCGGTTTTCTTTAATAGATAGAGTGATTCAAGAGGAAGGTTTATAAGTTTAAAACATGCACAAAATAGTTATAGGTTACGCGGTACGAAGTTCGCCGGGTCGACTAGTATTTAATAAAAATATAGAGACATACCATAAATAGGGACGGATACTAATTTAATTATTGTGTTTAAATTATTTCTCATAATCATAATATAATGACTTGAGTTTCATTCAAACAATGTTTTTTTTTGTACAGAATGCATCAGTCTGGCGTGCTGATGGACTACGTGCCCATGGTCACAGAACTTATCAATAACAAGGTTGTTACCACAATGTAGATATACGAACAGTGAGTTGTCTCGGCAGCGACCTTGAAATATGTAATTACCTAGACCCGCTCGAGCCCGGCCGGTAGAAACACGCGCAGTAGGGCTGCCTTCTGACTGTCACTCTTGTTACTTGGCTTATAATCAATATATATAAAACTCTTCCCTTACTGACTGACTGACTGACTGACTGACTGACAGACAACGCAGAGCCGAAACTACTGGGAGTAGAAAGCTGAAAATTGGCACGTGGGTGTTTTGTATTTATAAGAAATCTGCGCGGAAAAAACCGCAGGGCAGCCTCTAGTTTGATAATAAATTTATTATGTTCTTACTTATGAAATTAACGTTTTGTACATTTACCCTTTATAACATTTTCGCATTTATTCTAAAAACAACCGAAAACATTTTTTATGATATTTTATGGGTGATTTTTAGTACTTAGTTCTTTGAGCTTATGGGTAAGGACGCCGAAATTGTCAATTATAACACAATAGTGATACAACAGTATATTGTGTAACTGTGACGCAAAAGTGACGCAACAGTGATACAATTTTTGTGTAAAGGCTTTTCCATAACGGTGTTTAAAATTAGAGTATCTTAAAAAAATAAGTAGTATAAACAAATATATAATTATTGTACAAGAACATTTTAATTAGAGCTTTAATTTCCAATTCTTATGCCTGTCTCACCCGCCACCCCTTTACGTGTCTTTCTTTTGGGAAAAAAATTGCAACAATTTGCAATAAAAAAAAAACATCTTCCAAAAATTATATACAATCATCACGTTTATGGTCTCGTTTATTATTAAATTTTCCAAATATAAAAAAAATATATAAAGCTCTTGTCTTCTTCAGCTCTTTATATTTATATAAAAAAAACATTAATCATTATGGATGAGGCTTTATAATACTATTGTGTGACGTGACATAGTCTTTTGTGTTATAGTGACACAATAGTAACGCAAAAGTGACACAATAGGTAACTCGGTTATTTCCTGGGATAACTGAGTGTCAAATGCTTTAAACTAAACTCAATATACTGTTTACAAACAAATTTCAATCGTATTTTAATATCCATTACTTACCTCAAAATATCCAAAAACTTTTTTTTTTTGTCAGCAGCATAAAATTTTACTCAAAATTTCAAAACAAACCTGCTGACTAAACGAAACGGCGGATCTTTTTTTATTGTCTATTTATTCGTGTTGTCTGTGCAATTCTGCCTCTTTGACCTTTTTCCCTAGAAACGCAGGATTAATGCAAAAACGCGTTACACAACAAAAATCGTTACACAATAGAAACATTTTTTGGCAACTTTGCTTTTTTATAAAAAACGAGCTTCCCCGGCTTACTTCGTTACGCGAAAGAAATAAGATACTACAAAAGACTTGGCTCTATAGACTATGTTCTTTTTACTGGCCAGAATGGTCGAATAAAAAACAAACAACAACAACAAACCACCTGTCAAAATATGTAAACAACGGAAAAAATATTACACCTTGGGCTACATTATTTGAGTTTAGGTAAGGATACCTATTTTTTTTGAAAATGTAATATAGCCTATGACACTCGGGGTTAATGTAGCTAGCTTCCTACTAGTGAAAGAATTTTTCAAATCGGTTCAGTATTTCCGGAGCCTAATCGTTAAAACAAACAAATATTTCCTCTTTATAATATTGGTATAGATAAATATCAAGTATAGTTTTACTAATGGACTTTTATATTATAACACGTGCTAGATATTCTAGTATCCTAGAAAAATCATAAAAGCAAAATTCTAATATAAAAAAATATATTTTTTCAAGTAGGTGTCCCAAAAAAAGACAAAAAAGTGACACAAAAAATTTACAATTTCGGCGTCCTTGCCCTTATACAGTGCTAAAAAAACATAATTTTAGTTTGGAGTGTTTTAACAAAATAAGGCAAAATAAATACGAGCGTAATAAATTCGCGGGAGCGACACGCATCGACCCCATATAACTGCATACTCGCGACTGATGGTAGGCCATGGTATGCTGACATTCGAGCGCGTAAGTACTTACTCGCGTTTCGGCCGTTTGTACAGTCACTGACTAGGAGGCCGTAACAGATTTGTCTATGGTTTCGTCAGCCCTAGACTGTGTTATTATACCAAAGAACAAGAGCTATTTTGCAATACAGAAAAACTAGAAGTGGGGGGGATGGCGTCTCTTGCGTCCGTAGGTTTTAACTCTCGATACCCTACACGTGTCCCCTGGGTTGTGCTAAACAAGAGACAACGCCGAGCATCGGGCGGCGGTAAATAACCGGATACCCTCAGCCTAGCTGAGGAAGGCCGCAACAAGCCTGGAGAAACTAAATCTTCTTCAAAAAAGTGGAGCTTGTCAAGACGTGTAGCCGACGTGACAAGTACCGGGCTAAATCCTCCAATATGAAAAGTACAAATAAACCACGGCCCCTAGTCCCCAGCAGCCTTGCGAGTCCCGGCTACGACAGCGGCCGGATAAACAGCAGGGAAAGGGGTGCGAAAAATCACTGGGCAGGACTCGGCTGTCAAACAATATTGAACCTGGCAACATTCAACACGCGGGCACTAAGATTACAATCAAAATTAGATGAACTGCAGCACGAGTTACAGTACATAAAGTATGACATTGTGGGGCTGAGTGAGGTTAGAAAAAAGGGCTAAAACACCTTGATACTGAATTCTGGCGACATGTTTTACTATAAAGGTGAAGATGTCAAAGCATATGCTGGTGTCGATTTTATGATAAAGAAAACCTTGACAAATTATATTATAGAACTTGCAAGCATATCAGCAAGAGTAGCTTATATAGTCCTACGGATTAACAAGCGTTACACTTTAAAAGTAGTACAGGCTTATGCTCCAACCAGCGATCATGATGACGAGTAAGTGGAATCCTTCTACGAAGATATCTCAAAAGCAATATCTGCAGTCAAAAAGGCGACATACCTTGTGATAATGGGCGATTTCAACGCGAAACTTGGAGCCAGATGCAATAAAGAAAACGCCATAGGACCTCATGGCTTAGGCAAAAGAAACGAACGGGGACATATGCTTTTAAACTACTTAGAGGAAAACCGATTCTACGCCATGAACACATTCTTCCAAAAGAAAAAAAAGAGGAAATGAACGTGGGCAGGCCCAGACGGTAAAACAAAAAATGAAATCGATTACATCATAACGTACAACATACTAAACTAACATTTCATACACATAAAAAACAAATAATTACCGATGTCACTGTTATTAATAAAGTTCAAATTGGCAGCGACCATAGACTGGCGTTAATGTTAATGGTAGCTCTGACTAAACTTGAAAGAAAGAAACTAGTCACAAACACACTTGGACGACTGGATATACCCGAGGGAGTAGATAATCGGTTTGAAGAAACTAGCACAGGCTCTACAGCGAAATGCTCAGAATCATTTTGAAGACAGCCTTGAGACAAAATACACCAGATTCGTGAAAACATTGACTGCGACAGCTGCCAATCGTTATGTTAGAACAAAAAAGCCCAAACAAAACATTCCAGATGACATAAAAGCTCTAATGGCTGAAAGAAGAAAAGTAGCTGATGACCAATTCAATAGCGAACACAGGACGCTAAACAAAATAATCAGCAGGGCTCTAAGACGTGATGCAAGACAAAGGAATACAAAACAAATTGAAGACCAAATTGAGAAGAACAAAGGTTTAAAAGTATTCCAAAGGCGTACGGAAAACAATGTCCTCACTACATTGCGCAAAGATGGTGGACATCCAACCTCAAACGCTGCAGAAGTCAAGCAAATCGTTGAGGAGTTCTACGGAGAACTATACTCTACAAAGATTCCGAAACCTGACATTATCAACCCCGGCGACAAGCGAGCTCCGCTAAGTCGACATTTCACTGAAGATCTCCCTGAATTCTGTTCATACGAAGTTAAATTAGCTATAATAATAATAATAAAATTTATTTTCTCTTATACGTGTGCACACATTATAAAACAGAGGTAGGTACAACATAAAATGTTAGAAATAAAAATTTTTGGATAAGAGACTGGAGCCTGTGCTACAGGTCCCCAGGGTCCTCCCCGCCGCGACCATGGACCTATGAAACAACTGAAGAAAAACAAAGCACCGGGTGAGGACGAAATCTCCATTGAGCTTCTGAAATCGGGGGGCAGACCAGTCATAAAAGAACTACAGCTTCTTTTGCGCGAGACTGGACAAATAGCTTGGTGGTGCTATTCCATAAAAAAGGTGACAAAACCCTCCTAAAGAACTATCGACCTATCTCTCTCCTTAGCCAAATATATAAGATCTTCTCCAGAGTGCTTACAAATAGACTGTCACGAAAACTGGATGAACATCAGCCACGAGAACAGGCTGGCTTTCGAAAAGGATACGGAACAATTGATCATATATTCACAATTAGACAAATCATACAGAAGGCAGAAGAGTATAACATGCCACTGTATCTGACATTCGTGGATTATGAGAAGGCGTTCGATACTGTTGAGCACTGGGCAATAACAAGCTCACTAAAAATGTGCCACATCGACGAGCGATACATACAGATCCTCAAAAGCCTGTACAAATCAGCGACAATGACGGTCCAACTCAAGGAGAAAACAAGCCCTATTCCTGTCCAAAAAGGAGTTAGACAAGGTGACGTTATCTCTCCTAAACTTTTTACAAATGCCTTAGAAGACATTTTTAAGACCTTGGACTGGAAGGGCATGGGAGTGAACGTTAACGGTACGCGCCTAAGCCATCTCAGATATGCTGACGATATAGTGATACTAGCGGAATCAGTGGAAGATATGTCCACTATGCTGACCCAACTGCATCGTTCATCCCTCGAAGTTGGTTTAAAAATGAATATGGAGAAAACCAAAATTATGGCATACAAAGACCTGTCATCCAATCCCATATCTCTAGACAACGTTCCGATTGCAGCAGGTTGAGGAATACAAATGAGACAAATCATCAGGCTCAGAAGAGATTCTTTGTCGGCAGAGATTTCCAGAAGAATCCAACTTGGTTGGGCGGCTTTCGGAAAACTTAAAGAGGTGCTCTCGTCCAAAAGCCTACCACAGTCCTTAAAAACAAAGGTTTTTAATCAATGCGTTCTCCCAACAATGACTTACGCCTGTGAAACTTGGACCCTCACCAAAGTAATGATCCACAGGCTCAAAATCACGCAAAGAGCAATGGAAAGGCGAATGCTAGGTCTCTCCCTGCGAGACAAAGTGCGCAATACCACTATCAGAAAACGCACGAAGGTAGTAGATGTGGGTGCTCGTGTTGCTAAACTGAAGTGGGCGTGGGCGGGGCACATGTCACGCAGGGAAGACGAAAGATGGAGCAAAGCCGTCCTTAAATGGAGACCAAGAGAGGGGAAGAGGAGTGTAGGCAGACCACCAGCCAGATGGACCGACGGTATAAAGACTGTTGCGGGGAGGACTTGGATGAGATTGACAGCCGATAGAACGAACTAGAAAATAATTGGAAAGGCATTTGCTCAACAGTGGGCTGATATGTGCTGAGGAAGAAGAAGAAGAGAAGTGTTACGCCGACCGTGTCCGCCACTGTACGAAGATGTTCTACTGTTCTTTATTGTTCCGTTGTTGTGTTGTTTGTTACTGTATAAAGTTTGTGATTTTGACATTGATTGGTATTCATTTTGGCAATTCTTTATGATGTCTACAGATACAAGGAGTACTGAACAATGCGAAACTGAAGAGAGAGCTCTTGTCCCAAATGATAGTCAAGTATGAAGGAGCCATCATTGAGCACGATGCCAACAGTGCGGCGTTCCTTTTCGAGACAGACGACTTCTTTTGGATCCTAATAATTGATTTAGGTAAAAAAATAACTCTGCAGCATCGTTTTATTAGATTTTAATGTGTACACGGAAAACTTTTTGTAGATGACGCTCTATATGTTCGACCCATAACAAACAAGTGAAATACAATAACAAGGGATTTTTTTGTGTTTTTCGACGTAATTTTACACTGTATTGTATTGCATCGTATGAAACGTAGAAGAAAACATAGTTTCAAGAAGAAATTAATGAATAAGAAGGCTTTTTACGTGGCAAAAACGCGAACTTTGTGAGCAGGTAAACAATGGGTTAACTTAAGTTAATGTTAGCTAGGACTATTTGCTTGTCATTATCTCAAGTTCACATTTAATTACTAGGGTGTATGGACATATACGAATAAACCATTTTAAATGACTGCATGTAAAACAAAATATAACTTAAAAACAATCAAAAGGTCATCTCAAGATGGGTCAGAAACCCTGTGCGAGGACTGCAGACCCACTAAACAGCGATAAGATGTATAATTAGGAACAAACCTGTAGTAAAACTAATACCTACTTCGTTAGTTGAAATCTTCAAATGTCGAAAACATATAACCTCGATCCGTTCGGTTTCTTTGAAGTCCTCATAGCTTCCTAGCCGGGAATGAGGAGTTTTCGTTTTTGACAGTTTTAATGGTTCTTGGAGAATGTTAATAGATGGCACTGTATAGCCAATGTATGTAGGTGTAATGTCAACGTCAAATCTAATTGACCTGACTTTTTGAATTCATATAGAATTTGACATTTAACCTGATTGCTAGTGCCATCTTATGGCAGTCTCTGTAACTAAAAGTGACAGTTCGAAAACCGCTCTTTGTTAGGAAACATAAGATTTTCATTTTCCTTAGACCCAACGGCTACATAGCAAATCACATGCAAAACTTTGTTTGTTATGGGTTGACTGTACAAATGACACTAGCGGGATAAATTGTCAGTTTTCTTCCCCATTGAGTCGCACAGCACAGTCACACTTTGTCACTGCGGGGGAGTATGCCAATTAGGTACCCTCTTACGACAAAATATTTAACTTATTACAGCAGAAAACTTAAAGAAGATGTAAAGAGGCCTTGGTCAACTCAAAACCAATTCAGAAAAAAAAACAAATGTGACATCGCATTTTATTTTATGACAGACATGAAGTTCCCGGAAAAGCCTCCAGTGCTGACCCTCCGCTCCGTATACCACAGCAGCAAAGGGAAGCCCAAATGCAAAGTACTGCTCGGCTGTCCATACAACAACTTCGAGAACCAGCAGATTGAAATATTCAAGACGGAATGTAAAGGGGTCATCGTTAACAACATTGACTGCTAACTATTCTCTAGGTACCTATTCATATTTTAATATACAGGGTGTATGGCAGATGAGTAGACATACGTTATGGAGGACGGGGGGACCGTCTGCTATGCGTTCCACCTCAAAGATATGGCCTGGGCCCTATCATTTTTTTAAATGATTTTTTGAAATTTTAAATTTTTGAGACTTTAGCCCCAAATAACTTTTCTAAAAATTAATCAATTCGCAACCTTTAAATTTTTTTGCCATCTAGACTCATACCTTCGTCTTTAAAAAGTATAATGAGGTTCACAAGGCAGCTGCAGAGACAACTACGGGCCCTCAAACTACAAAAAGATGAAAAAAATATTTTTAAACATCGACTTTGTGTTCAATTTAAAAAAGTAAAAATAGTGGAGTTCCTACAATTTGTCGAATCATCTTTAGTTCATATGGTTTCGAACGGCCTACCACAATCCTAATTTATTAAAAAACTGCTACAGTTCTTCGTCAACCAGGCGGACGTCTTTTTTTCGAAACTCAACTAAGAGGAAAGTGAAGTTCTTTCGTCTTTATCCTGCTGCAGTGGTAACATGACGAAAATTTTTCGACTTTGACGTATCCGGTTATTCCCAGTTGTCGCCACTGGCAACGTTCCCACTGGGGACAAATGGGAAAAAAATTCCCATTTGTCACCACCTGTCGCGGGTGGTGACGAATGGGATTTTTTTCCCATTTGTCACCACCTGGTTCAGAGTGGTTAGAGATAGGACGAAAAAAAAACCCAGTTGTTGTTAGTGGCGTGATTTCGTATGTTAAATTGCTTTACCATAATAATTAAATAAAAAAGAGGATATCAAATTTAAATGTTAATTAAAGAATATTACAATCATTTTAAATAAATTTAACAAATAATCATTATATTATGACTTTCTTTTTAAAATGTCGCCTTTATCAAAATTTTAACTTGTTATGCATAGCATTACAAGATTAAAAAAGATAACTAACCGAGGCGTCGTTCAATAAACATCGTTTAATTTTTTTCTACCAAGTTTTACTGTCCGCCGATCCTACAGTATCCAGCTACATATTCTCATTATTTTGTAACAAGAACAAGTATCCTAAAAACGGTTACGTTTTTGACAATTTGTATGTTATAGGCAATATTTAGAATAGTAACTCTTATTAGGATGATGATTGTGTTAATATCGTGATAATTTTATTTATAACTAGCTGACCCGGCTAACTTCCTATCGCCTTACCTTAGAATATAAGTTTACACGATTATTACTAAACTACCTAACAACTGAAGATTTGGCTGTATGAACTATTTTTATTTTGCCTGGCCGAATTTAAAAACAAAGTAATTTTTTGATAGAAATAGAAAATGGAACGGTTTAATTAATGGAAAAAAATAAATGTTATTTTAAATTTTCCCTTTCTTTTTTAATATTTTATTACCTTTTAAACATTTACTGGACTATGACAAACCCAAAATCAGCTAAATCAGCCCTGCTGTTCTAGAGTTTTAGCGAGACTAACGAACCACGATTCATTTTTACTATAGTGAAGTAGTACTTACATGATCGTATTTGATTATTTTCTTTAATTTAACTTTTATCTTGACAGACCAAGGTTTAAAAATTGCAAAAAGTGAAAATTCCAATTTCGTTATGTATATTTTTTTTGCAAAAGATAAAAATAAAAAACCAAAATCTCGATTATTAGAATTTTTCACATACATTTTGAGGTCGATACAAAAGTTGTAGATTTTTTTATCACATACAACTTTGTCATTTAACTTTTTTTCATAGGACTTGCAGTTTTACCGGAGATCGAGTTTTGCCCTTTTTTACCCTTAAAAACTCACCCCCTCCCCCTTTCCGACATCAGATCGCCCGTAATTTATTTTTTCTTTCATTTTTGTTATATTCTCTACCTTTTCCAATGGGTTTCATGCTACTTTAATTTTTTTGGTCTCAAAAATTATCTACCCGTCTATGATACTCAAAACTTCTTTTTTGTTTAAATTCTTTAAAAAAGCAATTAAAATACGAAAACCCACCACTGGCAACAACTGGGAATTTTTTTCCCATTTGTCACCACTGGCGACAACTGGGATTTTTTTTCCCATTTGTCCCCAGTGGGGACGTTGCCAGTGGCGACAACTGGGAATAACCGGTCGTATCTATCTGTCACTTTTGTCGATCGTCTGCATACATTTCCCTGCAAAAGTGACAGAACGACTCGACAAATGGTCCGTCATGCTGCGGGGGCAGGAAACTTTATAAAGCAGAGTACCTACCTATAGTTTTAGATAATTAAATTTTCACTTAACTTTTTTATCATCATCTCAGCCGTAAGACATCCTCTGCTGAACACAGGCCGCTCCCACACATCGCCACAGCGACCGGTCTCGAGCTACCCTCATTCAGTGAAATCCTACAGTCTTCACCAGGTAGTCAGATCACCTCGTGGTGGATCTGCCTACTCTGCGCCTTATAGTGCGCAGTCGCCAATCGAGACCTTTCGGCCCCAGCGAACATTGTTTTTCGACCTTTGTGCTATGTCGGTGACTTTAGTTCTTATGCGGATCGATCACATCTTTCTGATTCATACGATACCTAGGACAAAGTTTCTGAGGTCGATTATCAAATCAAACTCTGATGGGCAGTTTAAGGGAAGCTTCGCTACATCTTCTTACCCAATTAGCCAGGCCAGGGCACATAGATCGAAGAACGAGTTCTCGATTGGCGACCGCGCATCAGAAGGCACAGAGTAGGCAGACCTACCACGAGGTGATCTGACTACCTGGTGAAGACTGTGGGATTTCACTGGATGAGGGTAGCTCGAGACCGGTCGCTGTGGCGATGTGTGGGAGCGGCCTGTGTTCAGCAGTGGATGTCTTTCGGCTGAGATGATGATAAAAAAATTAAACATTTTATCATCTAAACTATAGGTACTATGGGCCCGTAGTTTTCTCTGTAGCTGTTTTGTGCACCTTATAGTTTTCTAAAGACGAAAGATGAGTCTAGATGGCAATAAAATTTAAAGGTTGCGAATTGGTTAATTTTTTGAATAGTTATTTGGGTCTAGTCTTAAAAATGGAAAATTAAAAAAAATAAAATAAATATAGGGCCTAGCTCATATTATGGGGTGGAACGCATAGCAGACGGTCCCCCCTGTACCCTATTAACGTATGTCCACTCATCTGCCATACACCCTGTATAATTGGTACAAAAAAAACTTTAAATACAAGCACATTTGTCCATACTCCAAAGGCTCAATATTCTCGGCCTCGTACTTGCTGCATATTGTTTACTCTCTCATGCTAGCCATACAATATGTTAAAAAAAGTTCAATGGCAAGTACTAGTCCAATAACTTAATAAGTACCTATATTAAGATTTTAGCAATTATTAATAATTAAGGTAAGAAGTAAATAAAAAATAACAGATTCAAAATGGTATTTTATTAAGTTAAAATATTGGAACACTGATGATGAAGTTAGTTCCTTATTATTATCAATGACATGACCAATGAATAGCATGAAAGTATGATCATGTATCACACACTAGCAATTTTTTTTGTATATATGATTTAAGTAACATTTTCACTCGCGACTTAATTTTAACTGAATAGCAACATCAATAATTTATCCTTAATTATCATTACCCATAGCGTAAATTAAAATATAATCACAGAGTTTCTACAGTGACAGTCCTTGTCGACAGAAGAACCACCAACAAGTCATCAATCAAATAACAATATTGTGGTCAAGATTCACTACACATATCTTTCAAAATTTAATCATTGGTTTATATTTCAGCAGTTTTTGTAAATTTTCCTACGTACATTTATAACATTTAATTTTGAATAATAATAATAATTTTGTGCTATGAAGTACTTTTGAACTAGTTGGTAAGTTTCTCATTTTTGTTTCCCAAGAGGTCATATCTGTATCTCATGTAGCAGACCTTCATTCTGTCCCACGCGTTTTCAACCGAGTCAAGCGCGGGCCTCACGTCCAGCAGTGCAAATTGGTATTTGTTGTCGAGCTCTCCGCCGTCGTAGTAGTCGATCACGTAGCGGACCTCCTTCCCGCACCGGTCCACTATCCAATCGTGTCGATCAAATGGCAACTCGTAACTGAAACCAAAGCAAAAATATTATTCCTTTGCAGGGATCACAGCAGACGACTGATACTTCTGGCACCTGGCACACTCAGGATTTATTTATTACCACTTTTCCATAGTTACTAAAAAAATAGTTGCCAATAAGAGGTTTTCAATTTGATATCTCAGAAAAAAAACAAATTTTATCACGCCGCTATCAGTCGGCGCTAGCAAAAATCTACAAGTTGAAATGAATCATTAAAAGCTCAAAATAAAACTAGAACTCGTCATGCGCCAGACAAATAGTATTTGTTTTGATTTTAACTTTTCAAGTTAATTTGAACTGATTTGAATTACTACATATAACGCCATTTACGGGCGTTTTACGAAACTATTTTTTTTAAATGTCACTGAAAACCCCTCATTGCTTCCATTTAGTTCCTATAATAAGACATTTGCTCCATTTGCTTTTTAAACCACATTCAAGCGTTCTACATGGCTAATCGACCAGCCATTCTGACGTTCACTGCTGGGGCCTTAGTCTCTTAAACTTACGATTAAACTTCTATACTTACTGTTACTATTCTACTATTATGATTGGGTCAAAAATCGCGAGTCTCGTAACTTTGATCTTGTAAGACTAGTAGAATGAAGATACCTACTATCAGAATTTCGAGAATCGGGTTGGTCCCATCGACTCCAAACAATGGACTTTGACCAGTCTCATTTGACAACAAAGAAAAATTTATAAATCAGGTAATAACAATACCATGTCCCAAATGACTACAAAACGTTCGCTGACCGATAGCAAAAAAAAACAATTTTTTGTGGTTCTAAAATATGGTTTAAAAAAATAGTCAAGCAACCAGAAATTATCACTCAAGGCTAACCAGGAATCACTAATTGTATAAAAAATATGCTTATTAAATTCAATGTAATGATATATTTTTGGTTTCAGAAGGAAGAACACTAAAAAAGGCAGGATATAATCATTACCGGCATCACAACACCCTACAAAATGGCTAGGAAATGTGGCATTGCAGTAAAAAAACTGTAAAGCAGATTTAAAAAAGGGAAATATCATATTTAGCTGGCAGTAACCCCGTACTAGTCTTAAAGATCAAAGTTACGAGACTCGCGATTTTTGACCCAATCGTAATAGAGTAATAGTAGAATAGTATATAAGTTTAATCGTAAGTTTATGAGGCTAAGGCGCTAATCGCCTATAACGCGCTTACGTTAGGTTGACGGCTAGCTAACGGCGCGGCGGCGGCGAGGCTATTCAGTGACGATCCCTTTACAAGTTGATACCGGTTGATACGTGCCTACAACCATAAACAGGCACCAAATAATACGCAACAATCGTATCTTCACCTATTTATTCCACGTAAATACTTCATGTTATTATTACTGAGTTGTCGTTACCTATACTTTGTCGAAATTTTGGAATAATATCGTATTCATTTAAAAAAATCTTATCATCATTCTCATTTTGCAGATTTATTCGGATACATAACTTTAACTTACCTAAACTCCCGGAACCAGCACGAGTCCCGAGTCGCACTTGGCCGTTTATTCATTTATCTACTAGTCGACCCGGCAAACCTCGTACTATTTTGCGTTTAGTCTACATTTGACAGATTCTGCTTTTGACACTATGGTTTTGTATGGACAGGGACAGATTCTACATACGACAGATTCTACTTATGACAGATTCTACTTATGACAGATTCTACTTATGACAGATTCTACTTATGACAGATTCTCTTTTTTCCAGATTCTACATATCGATCATGGAAATGCCAATTGTCGTAAGGGACAAAGCACGACTTTTCAGGAGAGCCAAAAAACGAAATTTTTTTTACAAATCCTTTTGTAACTTTTGATTGCCTTGATTTACAGCTATCAATTAAAAGAAGACCAGTGCTAATTTTTAAAGATCTTTTCAATTATTTTAGTTTGGATACGCTACAACTAATGGTTTAGAAGATTTTGTCCCTTACGCCCTACCCATTTTAGCAACATTGTCCCTTACGCTGACCTTTTTTTCAACTTTTTCCCTTACGACCTATACAGTTTTTTTAACTTTATAAAATAATTGGTTGTAAGTCCCATATGTGTTTTTCCAATGTAGTCGTATGTCTATTATAATATTTAATTTTAAAGTTACTATGTAAAATTTGAGGGGCGTAAGGGAATTAAAATACCAACAAGTGTGTTGTTATTAGTACTGATGAAACTAAAAAAAATATATTTAATTATGTCTATAGTTTTAAAATGTTATTGTTTTTTTGCCCTTGATAAACAAAATGATAAAATTTCTCAAATATGAAGTGCAAAAAATTAAATTTTTAATATTAATTGTAAAAAAAAAAATATTAAGTGCATAATTTTTATAAAATAGCAAATACTAGGAACTCCAATAGCGCCCTCGTAAGATTTAAAAGAAAATAAATTAATTATCTTCAATGTCTACAGTAAAAATCAACACTTTAATGAAGATAGGTAGGTAGTAATTCGTTTATAGCCCAAGTTTAAAGTAATTTAGCTTTTAACATGGTGTATAGGAATAAATACTTCAGTAAGACCAATTAAAAAAAACTACAAGACTTACATTAAAAAGCTTTTTGTTATGGTGGGTATGTAACGTATAGTATGAATAGGATACCAGCACCCCATCTTCCATGTATATGGCTAAGGTGACTATAGGAAAAAATCGAAGCACGTAGCGTCCATCGATGATCCTACAACAGCTTAGTACAACAGCCATACTGCGATTTCCAACCTGCCTGCCAAGTGTGACAATTATGGAAAACCCACTCATATGATCATGGCTAAAATTAACGTTTTGGCCTAGTTTGCGCTTTGGTAGCGGTCAGGAAAAGGTGGGGCAGGGTGTGTGTACTAACTAAAGTTGATCCCGGGCAGACGAAGCTTAAGCAGGAATTGAGCTCGTTATGGTAAAACATTATTGTTGAGGAGGGAGAACCTCAATCCCAGGGAGGTTTCGGGTGCATAGTGAACAATTCCTTTCACAGCGTTGTAAATACCGATATTATGACGGCAAGGGTAGCGTGTCTTGTACGTCTATGAATTAAGCAGTATTTGTTAAAAGTTATACAAGTATGCGCTCCCACATCGATACAGTCCAACGAAAATGTGGAGATTATGTATCCCGTGATTATGCATTGCTCAAAAACTTGCGTCACAGTTGACATAGGGGATTTAAATGCGAAACGGTTCAATTCTGATATCAGCGATGGGATAGCGCCTGAAGCGTGCAACAGAAGTTAAGTAGTACTGTTCTGCAGAAAAGGCCATAAAACCTTTTGAAGAACTTACATCTAAGCCACCTTCATAAATTGTTCTTGAGAGTCATCAAGAATCGTTTTGCGCGCAGGTTTGACGTCTTCGCCATTCGAATTAGCTGTTTCTCGTAAAGGCAAAGTACCATGGACCACATACATGCTTTAAGGCAGGTAATATAAAAGACGGAAAAGTATAATCTGCCTCTTTGCCTGGCATTTGTGAACTATGGGAAAGCCTTTGAAGCTGGGTAGTACTGCAATCTCTTCAGCGGTGCCTATTGATATATGGAAGTGTTTGTAAAAAACGCCACTATGTCAGCTGGACTACAGGATCAGAGCTCGAAGGCTGCTGAGGACTGGGTTCAAAAAGAGTTATATTATATCCCTTAAACTGTTCACCGCAGCCGGTGTGCACTCAAGTAAGTCTTTAAGACTCGGGACAGGAATGCACTAGGCATCAACAGAAATGGTAAGTTCGTCAGTTGTTATCTTTTACTATAGAGTCAAATTAAAACCCGCCGTTACGTTAAGATTAAGGAATACAATAAACTTTAAAGCTTGAAATCAATGCGAATTGACATTTGACGTCGTACCCACTCAGAGTTAGTTATATTTTGATTGGCTGATTAAATAGTTCAACGAATCGGTACTTTTAAAACATTATTTTTAAACAAATTCATATAAAATAATAATTAAAATCTGAGTTTTTAATAAACATAAGATTAAGTTACGACCCTTACGACCTTGAGCTTTATATACTGCAACTTTTTTTTACGTCGTAAAGGACATATTGACAAAACCGTATAAAAATCATCAATAATATTTTAATTTATTGGCCCTTACGCCAATGTGGAAAAATTAAATGTTCCATAAAGCTTTTTTTTTAATAAATTTCTGAGCTAGGCCCAAAAAAAGTCAGGTCGTAAGGGACATTTTTTGGAAGCTAGAGAGGTTTCAAATATACCATTCGATAGAGCGTGAAAAACTGAGTATAATGGCATCAAAAACGAAATTTCGAAAAATGTCCCTTACGACAATTGGCATTTCCATGATCGATATGACGGATTCTGCTTTTGTCAGATTTCCTCCCTTAAGAAAAATAATCAAAAGTTTTTAGTTTTTTAGCATTCTTGTCAACACCAAATTTGTTCGCTGATGTATTCATTCGCACGAGTGAGATGAGTCTTAAGATAAGATAAGATTTATTTAATGCTCTTATGAAATAATTTACACAGTTAACATGTACAAAACATTCATAAACCCCGTAAGGGCGCAGCAAAAAAAAATAAAAACTTAAAAATACTAGCTTACACTAAGTATATCACACTAGGTTAGGTTATTGCAGTCTCTCACTGCACTGAGTATAATAGTTTATGCTTAAAAAAAATACTAACTTACACAATGAAAAAAAAAAAACAAAATAGAAACTAATAAAGTGAATGGGAAAAGGTTTTAACAATTTTTATTTAATCCTTGTCGTCTAAGAATTCTTGTAGAGAGTAGTAACATTTTTCTATTAGGAATCTTATGCTGTTCTATCTGCGTGTTTTTAACGCCTTTGTATTCTACTGGGTCTGTACATCCCCTTTCGACATCTTTGTATTTTTACTTTTAGATGAGATGAAAAACCACGGGACGTCGCTGGGGCCGCACGAGAGCCCGCGGCCGCCTTGGAATCCTGGGTCACCCTAGACGGAGGGGTCGAGGAGGCCCTGTCCGCAGCCACAGGTGGCCGCGAACGTGTGGCAGGGAGGAGCCACTCGTCAAGAGCCTCGATGCGAGCGTTCACCATGGTCCCGACTTGGACCATGATGGTACGCATGACCTCCTCCATGTTGAAGGTGGAGCTCGTCCTGAGCTCCTCCGTCTCCCTTCGGACCTTCGGAGGAGGGCCAATTCACCAACGAGGGTCCTTTGCTTCTCCCGAGCGGCGGTTAGCTCTCCCCTGAGGCGAGCATTGGCTGCATGGAGCAGCTGATTCTCCTCAGAGGAGGTTCGCGTGGTCAGCACCACCGTCGACTTCTCGATCGAGTACGAGGCGTTGTTCAACGCCTTCGCCATCGTACCCTTCAAGTGCCCCGACTTCGCAGCCACCTCTCGTACCACTGCCAAGTCCTCCAGGATCCTTGCCTGGAGTTCGGCAGTGGGCCGCCCCTCCACGTCGTCGAGTGCCCCAGATCGGGGGCGCTTCAAGACTTCGGGTACGTCGGGGAGCGCTGCAAGTGCTTCCGACACGCGCAAGCCGTAGTCACCTCGAGCCTTAGCCTGGGCAGCCATTTCCGCCGCCCTCTGTTCTGCGAGCAGCCTCTTCGCTTCGGCGCGGGCACGGCTGACGCCGATGCCCCTCCCCGTAGTAGAGGGCCTTACTCTGCCCCGCTTCGCAGGGGCGGGGAGTCCCAGCCCCGGCGTGGAGTCGGACCCAGAGTCAGTGTCGAGAGTACGACTCTGACTCCGTTCGCGCTCACTTGAATCCGCGGATCCAACAGTGAGCATGGTCGCAATGGAGCTGTTGGATCCGTTCCGGCTCCCATTGCGACTCCTGCTTCTTAGCGTGCGAATGACGGGCGAACGGCCGTCGGCCCCATTAGGGATTGCGACGGTCACCGCCTCTCCTACTTCTTCTTCGCCAGGTTGGCTACTAGAGCCAGCAAGGCCTCATTATGTCAGACGATCATTATTTAATAATTTAAAGAAAGTCATATATTTCAATGACTTTGTCGATGCTGTAAATAATTAAATTTCACGTAGGTATTTGGTATTTATCTTAGAAACAGTGAACTAAAAAAATGTACTTACGTATTCTTTACATCGCGTGCGCTTTGAAAAGTATTGATCTTATCGAATATACGATATGTAAGATTCGGTAAAATAAGATAAGGTAAGATAGGATACGGTAAAATAAGGTAAGACATGGTATGGTTATAGAGAGAGATGTTTTTGAACATCTTGAAATAATTTTATAGTAATCTGCTCCTCCATCAATCCAAAATATTATTTTTATTGGTTCTCTTTTTTTTTGGTGATGAAATTGGGTCTAGTATCACCCCTAATCGTATGTGCACTTTATAAAGACTCACGCTGTATATAAAAATAAAAAAAATGTAACACAAAAATGAAGTAGTGTAGAAAATTTGCGCGAGTGAAACCGCGGGGCAGCCTCTAGTCTATATATATGTCGTAGTAAGATTTGATAATTAGGTTTTTTGCAAAAAACCTAGGGATTTTGCGAAAACACGGATAATTTGATATATAAGTAAGCATTACTTTTTTTTTCAATCATCCTGACATAAAGCAGTTTTTTTGCAAAAAAAAACCTAGTAATATTGAAAACTTTGAAACCTTCCTATAATCTGATTGGCTGGATTACTGCTTGCTGGTAAACTCTTATTCTGATTGGTTCGTTAAAATATCCTTTGACGCTACAGAGAACCAATCAGAATAAGAGTTTACCAGCAAGCAATAAATCTAGCCAATCAGAGTTAAGGCAGGTTTCAAATTTTTCAATTATACTAGGTTTTTTTGTAAAAAAAACTGCTTTACGTCAGGATAATTGAAATAAAAGTAATGCTTATATCAAATTATCCGGGTTTTCGCCAAATCCCTTTTTTGCACAAAACCTAATTATCAGATCTTACTACGACATATATAAAACTCAAAGGTGACTGACTGACATAGTGATCTATCAACGCACAGCCCAAACCACTCGACGGATCGGACGGAAATTTGGCATGCAGGTAGATGTTATGACGTAGGCATCCGCTAAAAAAGGATTTTACAAAATTTCATCAGGAACGGGAATTACGGGATTTTTTAGTTAGTATGAAAAATCTACATTATTGAGTGTATCGACGTGGAATTTGGTGTACAGTTTTCTCAGTGAATGTAGGAATGTTAAAAGAAAGTAATTTACAAATTTCCCACGGGAACGGGAATAAGAGGACTTTTTTGTGGTAATAAAAAAATCGACTTTCTTGAGTGAATCGACATGATATTTGTGTACAGGTTCCTCAGTGGATGAAAGTGTGTTGAAAGAAAGGAATTAACTATATTCCCATGGGAATGGGGATTACCTGACTTATTATTTTGTATGAAAAATTGATTTCCTTGAGTATGTCAACGTGGAATTTGGTCTACAAGTGTCTCTGTGGATGTAGTAGTAGTTCGAAGGTATGAAAACAATTTCTTTATTTTGACGTAAAAAAAAGAGAACGGGTTCTTCAGTGGGTGTAATTAGATTCAAAGTTATATTAAAAAAAAGATTCAGCAAAATTCACATGGTAACGAAACATTCCCAAAAACATAAAGCGCATAACAAATCTTTAACTTTTTTTTACTCGCGTAGGTACATAATCTAACGACCGAGCTAATATTTTACCTAACCAGCTAATATAAATGTTAGGAATATGAGTTGCAGTGTCTGAATGGTGGAGTGTAGAAAGGAATTTCTGAAGTTGGCACGGGAACTGAAATATAAACAAAATATTACAACTGTAAATAGGTAGATATTTTTAGGGGGCGATCAGAAATGATGTCACCAAATTCCTGAGTAGTAAATTAACCAGTAATTAAGGTTTTTAATGAAAAGACGCGTGCGAAGCTGCGGGCAAAAGCTAGTATTATATAAAACTCTTCCGTTACTGACTGACAGACAACGCAGAGCCGAAACTACTGGGCGTAACGGGCTGTAATTTTGTACGTGGGTTCCTTGGGGAGTGTAGGGGAGCACTGCCAATTTTCAGCTTTCTACGCCCAGTAGTTTCGGCTCTGCGTTGTCTGTCAGTCAGTCAGTCAGTCAGTAACGGAAGAGTTTTATATATATTGATTGTAAGCCGAATGATATGAATGTCCCCGGGACAGCTGTTGGTACAATTATTATATCTTACCCAAGCCATGAGCGGATCTGCGCTCTGGGACTGTACTTTGTAGCTAGTCCACCAAAACTCTTTAGACGTGGGTGACCGCATTCTTTAGCATGTAGAGCTTCCCATTTAAGTACTTCTTGCCATGCCTGCATATGTAAACATAGTGACTTTAATAAAACAGAAACAAGGTAGTGTAATACATATACTAAGTATAATTTCCAAAGTACAGTCCGCGTCAGCTAAGTCTGGGGAAACCACTGTATTGTATACGTATCTTGGCGTACTCCTTACCTATTTAATACAGTCACTTTAGTAGTTCACCGTATGCGTCAAACAGGGTAGTTCTGATTTTTGCAGACTTGTTTATGATGAATAATCTTAAGTTTGTGACCTCGAGCGCCGAACGCAACCTTGTCAAAAATCGAAAAAAACTATTTATTTTTCACATTTTGGCGATTATAACCATTAAGGACTAGTCTCTGAAGAAATTATTTAAAGAGTTATTAAAGTAGAGTGTATTGGCTACGACATGATACCAGAAACGTCTCTGTAGACACAATAGTTTCCGAGATTGAACTTTTTAAAGTTGATAAAAAAAAATAACTTCCAGTGCTACTCCCAAACACGCCTGTACCTATAGGAATAATTGTTCTTAAGAACAGAAAATGATGAATAATATGTAACTAATTCAAGGATACGTTTTTATCTGATGGTATGTCCGCAAGTTATGGGTGTAGGGGTTGCCTTAAAGTATAATCAGGATCAAAATTTATTAAGAATGACGGAATAGAACAGAGTTGCAAAAAATTTTGAAGAAAAAAATTATTAAAAACTTCTTCAGGCTTTATCTCAGAAACTAATTGGATCAACAGAGGTCTAGTGTCAAATTGAAGCAAATATAGTCTTCTTTAAAAACGTGTTGAGAAAGTTTTTTCAAAAACTACTCTTATGGGTTTTAATCACAAAAATTTGAAAAAATACAGTTTTCGAGGTTTTTTTGATATTTGACAAAGTTGCGTTTGGCGCGCGAGGTAACAAACTTGGATTATTCATAAGGGAAACATCAATAAGAAGTATGCAAAAAATCAGAACCCCACCCGATTTAACGATTATAAGCCCATACATAAAATATCCTGGACTATTTAGACCGAGTTAAAATTTATAATCTTATATTCTTCTATATATATAAAAATTAATCGTGGTTCGTCAGTCTCGCTATAACTCGAGAACGGCCGAGTCGATTGAGCTGATGTTGGTCATGAAATGATTGACGTAGTCCAGGGAAGGTTTAAAAGGTGAGAAACAATGGAAAAATTGCGAGGAAGTTAGTAAAAAACATCAATTATATTATTATTTTAATTTAATAGACTTGACTCCAGGTATTTTGCAAATGTCAAGTTCACAAATCAATACATAGTATAAAACAAAGTTGCTTCCCGCGTCTGTCCCTATGTATGCTTATATCTTTAAAACTATCCAACGGATTTTGATGCGGTTTTTTTTAATCGAAAGAGTGATCTAAGAGGAAGGTTTATAAGTATAATATATAAGCAACATAGCAATAAGTTAGGCGGTACGAAGTTCGCCGGGTCGACTAGTTAGGTTATAAAGGTGGGCTTAAAGCCTGGCAACGTTGTACGGTTATTATAAGATTATTGGATTATTGTTTTAAAGCCCGCTAACGAAACACGTAGTTTCGGAACCAACGTTAAAACAATAATCCACATCAATTATAATTTCTTAAATTACTATGGTATCCATTTTCCTGTCAATCAAAAGATTGATTTGACGTTGTTTTTAAATTCTTTTATTCTGGGCGAGCAAAATAACAAAGTCCATACAGCCAAGTTTTTAGTGGGTAGGTAATATAGTAATAATCGTGTTAACTTATAACCTAAGGCGATACGGAGTTTGCCGGGTCAGCTAGTTTATGATATATAGATTGATTGAATAAATTGTCTATAATATATTTCTATCATTGACAATGAGGTTTTAAATTTGACAACTCAGAAAAAAAAATCCAGTTATATCACGTCGCTATCAGATGGCACAGATGGCAACAAAAATCTGGAACTCGTCATGCGTCAGTCACATAGTTATTGTTTTAAACTTTTCAAGTAAATTTGAACTGATTTGAATTACTTAATAACGCCATCTGAGGGCGTATTAAGAAACTATTTTTTTTAATGTCACTTTGAAACCCCCTCAATGTCGCTACTGCCGCTACTACCGTCAACTACTAAACAGAAAAAAAGTCCATATTGGATCAAAATAAGTTAACAATGTTTATTTAGGTAAATTACCTGTTCATTATTAGCATTGTGTATTTTTATAATATCATCCATATCCTTTTGCTTGATATCCTCATCCTTCCAACGCCACCCTTTGCGCAACATGGCATTCCAGAACATTTGTTGACTTGGATAGACCCAGAACTCAGTTGACCCATCAGGCATAGCGCGAGGGATAGAGGAAACCTGGCGCTGGGTTGGCAGTTGAAATGGCTGGTCTGGGGCAGGTTGCTGATTGGCTGGCGGCATCTAGACCAATAAAATTGGTTGAATATTAGCTCTTTCATTTTAAGTATTTCAAAGTGATAATTAGGAATTACATAACTATTTTACATGAGGAAGTTTTCAGTTTGGTGCCACACTAAAACTGCTTACATACAAAAACACTTCTTGCTCTGCTACTGATAAAAGTAAATACTAAATGTAGCAAAATTTTAAGGGGTAGGTCTTGCCTTGCCCAATTAACATACCTATTACTTAAGCACACTTTACACTGCACAACTTATCATACGCAATCCAAAGTGCACACGCATAGTGTGAAGAGCTAGACTAGCTACAATGCGATCAAGGCCATATCTTATACGGTCAATCGCTAGTACTGCGCAAGAGGTCTATGTGGGCTCCAAAGCGACTCTGCGGGTCTTGTTTGCTTTCATTGCGTGAGCACCTACTACGGTTTGAGAGGGTTCTGGTGCTTCAAGAGGCTGCCCGGGCTCTAAAGCACCCACCAGGGTAGAAATAAAGGCTTCAGTCAAATGAAAAATCCACATCAGAATGCTTTAACCTTTTAACCGCCAAGCACTTGATATGAAGTAGTCACAAAGTTCTCCCACCACGCCAAGCACTTCTCTGGAAGTAGCTTACATTTTTACATTTTATGACCCAACTATATGTTCTAAAGAGAAAAATCCAATTGGATACTGTTCTTGAAGCTTCTATGAAGTAATTCATGTTAACAGATTTTGTGAAAAGTTAATAAACTTAAATAATAAGACGATAAACTTTAAGAAACTTTCAAATGAAAAATAGTGTGCTCTCCCACGCCAAGTACTTTACTGGAAGTGGTCTAGTGTTGTGACATTACTCGGAATTTTCGATGATTCCTAACAAATATATTTTTTAAATTATTATAACTATACACTTTTTCAACCATCTCATAACGTGTACGCATAGTGCGGACTGGAATAATATAATTTCTATTAGAGTTTACTATTGATTCCTTTATTGTAGACATTACAAATCCTCGCCTTTGAAAATGTCGACAACAATTAATAAGGTAGGCGGGCGGCTCTAGCGTAGCAACCCGTTCATCAGTTGTTTGATATATCCCGTACGCCAAGCACTTGAGGTGAAGTTCTGCTGTGACGTCACATACGCAAGACAAGTTTTTTAGTGCTGTGCTAAAGAGTGGACATTTTGGTACATTGTGTCTAGACTGTTGGTACGCTCAGCGTAAAAAATAGTGAAAGTACATCTACAGATGAATTGCGCTGCGCATTTTCCAATGGTTCTAATTAGAAACTAATAAAATATTGTTGAATTGAATTAAGTCAGTTTGGATTTGGTCGTAAAAGTACCTACCTACTAATACTACGTTTACTTCGAAACGTGTACACTTAGATCTACAAATGGTCATCACAGATTTTTTACAAACATCCATACATAGCTGGGTAAACGCTTAAATAAACACCATAGAATTGAATATTATACTATAGAACAAAATCACGTCTTTTAAAAAAAGCTTTCAACATTTTAAACGGTATTCACAAAGTAATAGGAAATACCCAGCAAAACTAAAAAAAAAATATTGGCAATTAATTCCATAAATGGGTTTGATTTGTTTGCTAAAGCTTTAGGTAGCAGTGCTCAGAGACAAATAGATGTCGCATTATGTTGTCTTTGTGTGCACACCACCCCGCCTATGCGTTTATGCTAAAACAAAAGCGTCGATTCCAGGTAAGAATACTCTGCAAAAAACCCTTTACAAAAATGTGATTCATGACTTTGTTTACCTTAAAAAATATTCTTTCCCACGGCTTCTACTACTGGAATACAGATTTGCAGAGAACTATTGGGACCTTACCTCATAAGTTGTTTTTTTTGAACTAGTTAAAAGTTCATTAAAAAAAACTCTACAACATATATTTGTTTACGTATGTAAATTGAGATACTTAAGAAAATTCCTGATGAAAATTAAAAAATCTCTTTGATGAAGTGTAGAGGTTGTAAAAAGAGACTTTATAGTATTTTACAATTATTTGTAATTTTTAATTTAAATGTTATTTATGTCCTCAAAATTAAAACAACCTTTGATTTTACATAGTTCTTTATAATGACGTTTTGGATACGATGTTATCTATGATTGATTTATGGCAATGGTCGAGGGACGAACAGCTACAAACATAAATTATATTAATTTTTAGATTTTAAATTTATAGAAAGTATAGTTTTAATTTTGTACATATTTGTATTTGAGGACGAAAGAGAATAATTAAAAAAAAAATAATTTGCCAAAAGAAAACTAAGTATAGGTACTATATATTTTTTATCCAGAATTAATTACGTATTTCTACAAAAATAGAAAGAACGCGCGTGCGGTCGGTGCGAAGCCTAGATCCCTCTGGAGGGGCACGATAAGGAAAGATGCGCTCGCGACACTATAGGCTCCGTCCGCCCCATTTATATTGTCTCCATAATGTAAGGCCCCTGCAAACGCAAAAGCGGAGCGTTTTTTAATGGTGGCGAAAACACCAAGGGAACATTATTTTGTTGTTACGAGTGTTAGACAAATTTACCCAACAACTTCCATGTCCCAATACAACTCAATTTAATAAAGCTTGAATTATAAGCTTTATAATACTAATACTATACGTTTTTTTAACTAACAACTATAGCTTTTGGAGTATAAATTGAGGTGTGTTTCCATGCCCATTGTCCAGGTATGATTCAATGAAATATCCCGCCACGCTCATGACAAAAATGGTGCCTTAAACTGTAACGAGAAATGCATCACATGACATGTGACTCATGAACTTAAAATTATTAAGTTACTTGAGTGTGATTATTTTGATTGGTACATAAATTGTTTTATTAAAAACTAGTCCACCCGGCGAACTTCGCACCGCCTACCTATAACCTATAACTATCTTGTGCACGTATTAAACTTATAAACCTTCCTCTTGAATCACTCTATCTATTAAAAAAAAACCGCATCGAAATCCGTTGAATAATTTTAAAGATTTAAATACGATTAAATAAAAGATAAAAAAATATAGTACAAAAAAACTATCGACTCTGTGATTAACAACTCTTTAACGAGATCGCACGATCGAACGACTTCGCAGTTTTTGTGTCTCTCCAGCGCCGAGTACTTGATATGAAGTAGTAAGTGACGTGCCACCGCTTTAGTTTGTTACATAATTCAGTTGAAAGTAATCAGACAAAACTCCATAAAAGCAAATTCTAATTGGGTTCTAGCATTACAAAAGTTTAAAAAACGGGAAAATGTTTAGCTTTTCGTATATTAATCACTCCATTGTTTATTTATCTCACATAAAAATTTTGGTTGATTTTGTGTGTCGATTGAATTTTGCAATCACTAATGTTTTTGAAGGTAAAATGCCTTGGCGTGGGGGAGCAACCTTCGTTTAATTCCTGCGGCGCCGAAAAGGTTAATGGGGGAAAAAAATATTATAATTTTGGGCCCAGCTGACCACCTTGATGAGCTGTTGGAGCATCCTTTGACGGCTCCAATAAATGTGGGGATATATTCAATGGCTCCAACTACGCGAGCTAAGTGCAGGCATTCATCTTACCCCAATAGAGAAGAATAAGTCGATCAATCAAGGTCACGCGGAGCCCCTTAATAATTAATTGTGTTTATATAAAAACTTTTTATCAAAAAAACTACCGCCGAAAAAACTGAAAAGCATTAATTAATAGGGAAACATTTTCTATTAGGACTTAATTTACTCACTTCATAAGTAAGCTTCGACTAAGTCGGCGCCACACCACACAAGCAAATTCATTAGGTAACTACGTAAAGCGCAATGCGCAGCGGCACACGTTTTTCGGTTATTTCTTTGTATTTCTGGTAATTTAGTGATCTTTATTCGTTGATTCTGTGGCACCGACTCAAAATTTCTTGGTAAACCAAAATTACTTTAAGAAGTAAGTAAATTAAGTCCTAATAGAAAATGTTTCCCTATTATTTAATGCTTTTCAGTTTTTTTGGCGGTTTAATTTTTTGAGCGACGAAAAAAAAAGAGGAGGTACTCAATTCGGCACTTTTTTTTTCTCCTTTTTTTATTTTTAATGTATGATCACGCATAACTTTTTACAGATTAGTCCAATTTTGATATTTTTTTTAATCGACAGGGCATATCTTGAAGTTGGTCCCATAAAAATTTGGAAATAAAATTCCCACCCTAAGGTTGGGAAAATAGGGTGTCTTTTTGGTCGGCGGGTCGATTTATCCACTCACAGGTTGCATTTCCGTGTTACATTATAACTTTTGATACCTACTTACAATATCTTTTGAAATAAAATAAAATCAGCCGAAAGACGTCCACTGCTGGACATTAGGCCTCCCCCACAAATCGCCATATAGTAAAGTAAAGTAAAGTAAAGTAAAAAATGATTTATTCAATACAGGATACAAGATATCGCTTATTGAAAGTCAATTAGACTAATCTAATTAATATTGATACCTTATTTCGTAAAGTATCCTATACTGATAGAGGCGAGGTAGTTCAGGGTGCCCACTAATTGGCTCAGGCAAACAAATGTTTGCCTTGCCTTACGACAATGGTCGCCTGGAGACGCCCCCAAACGAGCCCTCCTCTGTCAAATGATTCTACTCCCTTTCGCAATGCTTTTACAGCGTAGAGATGGCGTCTATTTGGCGTGAAAAAGGGGAGCGCTACTCTAATCACCCCAGCTCCTCCACGAAGCTCAACAGTTCTTTCACGTTGCCTACTGTCTCGCGTACGGTGCTTGAGAACCCTAGATATATACGTCTGCATGCTTCTACCTGTTTCCAGTCTAGTAGAATGTGTTTGGGTTGGTTTTACGTAGGACGTCAGTGATGCCTAGAGTAAACATTTGTTTATTAAGAGTGTTGTACCCGGTCAGTAAACCTACATACTTCGTGTGCTTCAAGCTGTAATCCTCATCTTTTAAACCTTCGCTAAAACAAATTTTGAAAATGCAAATAATTAGTCATGAATTGATCCAAATTGGTCCACAAAGTAAAATAATTAGTCCACTTATACTTTAGAAGTTATAGCCAAATGTTTGTGAGGATTATGGCTTGACGTTCAAGCTGTAATCCTCATCTCTCGTCCAAGAAAACGGTAGGGCCTATCAACATGGTTCAGGTCTAAATAATTAGTCCTCAATTGATCCACATCGCAATGTTTGGAAAAGTAAAACTGATGATTTTAACGTACTTCTTCAAAGAAAACCTAGTTTGAAGTGATTATAATTCTGGTGGACCAATTGAGGATACATTTTTGGCAAAATTTCAAACCAATAGCTATAGGCGTTCCGGAGATAATTGAAGGTGCCAAATGTTCAAGCCATAATCCTCACTAAGATGCCCTTATAACTCCGGAACCTCTTGAGGACCAATTCTAAGATTTGGCATGTCGTGTGGATCAATTGAGGACTAATTACTTAGACCTGAACCATGTTGATAGGCCCTACCGTTTTCTTGGACGAGAGATGAGGATTACAGCTTGAACGTCAAGCCATAATCCTCACAAACATTTGGCTATAACTTCTAAAGTATAAGTGGACTAATTATTTTACTTTGTGGACCAATTTGGATCAATTCATGACTAATTATTTGCATTTTCAAAATTTGTTTTAGCGAAGATTTAAAAGATGAGGATTACAGCTTGAAGCACATCATACTTTCTAAGTTGGGGTTAATTAAGCCTCAAGATGTTGGCTGTAAGTTTATTGTCCAGCGTTGGTATTATTTTTTTAAAGTGTTTGCATGTGTCGGTGCTTTCCCAGTTATCCTGGTGCAGAGCCCTGATACGCTTCCTCATTTGGTTGCGCAGCAACCGAATGGCAGGGGTACTATAGGTTCAGGCCCATGCGGAGGTGTGTCTGAGCCTCTTCGGGCCAGTTCGTCCGCCGCATCGTTTCCTCTTGAGCCGCTGTGTCCTTTCATCCATTGTAGAGTGATGGAATTGTTAGCTAGTCAGCTGTTGATGACACTCATGTATCAGTCCAGAGTTGATCTTATCACTCTTTAGTGCTTGGAGTACAGATTCCTCGTACAAAGATCACTAAATTAGGTACCTTAAATTGAAAGAAATAACTAAAATTCGTGCGCGCCGCCCATCAATCTTAACGTAATTAAGGAATTTGCTTGTGTGGCGCGCCAACTTAAAATTACTTGGTTTACCCTACATACTTTAAAAAACTTAGTAATTCAATTATTATTTTATGCTTTTCGTTGGTTTTATTTTTTGATAACAAGTTTTATTGATTAAGTTTTTATTTTTTGCTTTTCCGTTTTTTTGGCCAATTTTTTTTTGACCCCAGGGGCATTCCATGCAACGTGACACCAGACAAGTAAAACATTAAAGTTAAAGAATAGTTTATTTATGCATTTAGAATAACAGTATACAGTCTTAAGTTTATGAAATTAATAAAACAAAATCGAAAAAAACAGTTTTTTCTACTTTTTTGGTCAATATCAACACAGGTGTTAGTCAAGCTCACCACATACAGGTTATTGTGTATGATTTCAAAAAATAAAAACCCAGATATTATGAATGTGAGTCAGCCTGTTGGGAACATAACCAATTAGTACATTACTTAAGATTTACTACGTAAAATATAAATTAAAACGGTTAGTTAGTTTCTATAATATTAAGCAATCATTGGTAACCAGAACTATGTCCCGACCGTCACATTTAAATTAACTTTTGTTGATTTTTACCTTTAAAATGCGTGTTTATGATAAAATGCGTGTATTGCAAGTAACAAATAAATAGAATCTGAGGGGTTTGCCATTTCTTAAAGTGGCTATGGGCTGTTGTTTTTTTTACACATTAATTTAAAGTTCTGTCCCGACCGTCACAGTCCCATCCAACCATCATAATTCCAAGTAGCAATTTTCTTGTATTTTTACAAATATCGCTTGCATTGGGCTTAAACAAGTCTATCCAAAATTATTTAATGTATTTTCTTGGTTTTATTGATTTTTTAGTATATATTTCGTAGCAAAATACTCTTATTTTTTAAATTTCGCTTGCTTAAGGCTTAAATAAGACTAAACATATTATAATAAATTTTAATTCCCCGAGTTTATTGGTTTTTTGATATATTATGAGACGTAACGTACTCGAGTGGCCCCCCATTACCAAAAAAAGGCCTATTGTCCAGCAGAAGACTATGAGTATGAGAGTATAATAATAATAACACATCACACTCAGAGCCCCTAACTAGGAAGAACCTGTATCTAGGGCGCCCGAAACACACACAGAGACGAACATCACACCCAGACCGGAAACAAACATCGATATTCATCATATCAATATTCGCCCCGCCCGGGAATCGAACCCGGGTGCTCACGCTTACTCAGTCCACATCACTGCCAACTGAGCCACGGAGCAGTCGAAAAGTATCACTACTTTTTTCTTACTCATTACTACATACTTCAAAGTATGAAGTGATGATGATGATGATCTCTTCCTATAGCCCCTCATCAGGGGCAAAGGGCTCGAAGTAATTTTCTCCATTTTATACGGTCCTGGGCTGCCTCCTCCAGGTCCCGCCGTTTGAGACCAGTTGTTGCGATCTCCTTCTGCTACCGGATGCGTGCCATGTCAGAGCCTGTTTGGAGATGTGATCGTCGGTTCTCCTCAACACGTGACCAATCCAACGCCATTTCCTCGTTAAAATCTCCTGCTCTATCGGTTTCTGGCTGGTCAATTCCCACAGTCGCACATTTGAAATAGTTTGTGGCCAACGTAAAGTATGAAGTAATGAGTAAGAAAAAAGTAGAATAAGAAAACTGAAAGCTAAGGAAAACCAATACAAAGTAACTATGCATAGAAAGCCTCAGAAAGCAAAGATATCAAAGAAATTGTAAGAGTAAAAATATTAAGGGATCGCATTTTTTGACGTTTTAGCAATATATAGCTGATTTTGAAAAATAATTGTAAAAGTTAATGTAAAAAAAACTTTAATTAAACTAAATAAAAGAATAAAAAAACATATTTTTTTGTTGATTTGTTACTCGTCCCGACCGTCACAATGACTTGTCCCGACCGTCACACTCATCAAATCGGAACTTTGTTAAAAAAAAATCATTTTTGTTACTTCAAATCTGTACATACTGAAAGCTTCACTATTCATAAATTTGCATAGAATGATTCGTATTCATATCATTAATAGTTTCTTACAAACTTTAAAATGTATGTGTAAATCTGGAGTAGACAAGAAAGTAAGGGTCCCGACCGTCACAATTTTCAAGACCTTTTTTTTCATAGTAAATTATTAAGTACATGCTTGAAATTTAGGGATGTTAAAGTTTAATGATTTAAGTTTATGTTGAAATCGCAGTTTTTATTTGGTGCTCTTAAATAACTGAAATAAATACAGAAGTACTTAGAAAAAGGAGTAAAATGTCCCGACCGTCACACTTGGAATGCCCCCCCAGCTAATCACCCTTCACAGGGTGGTCGCACCTCACATGGTGGCCACACAACCTGGTGAAGGTTGAGGGACTAACAGGATGAGGTTTGATCACGACAGGTCGGTGAGGCAATTTGTGAGGGAATAATAAAGTCAACCCTATTTTTCACCCTTAGGGTTGGAATATTATTTCCAAATTTTTATGGGACCAACATCAAGGTATACCCTGTCGATTAAAAAAGGAATTATCAAAATCGGTGCAAACAGTAAAAAGTAATGCGTGATCATACATTGAAAAAAGAAAACTGTATGCGACGAATTGAGGACCTCCTCCTTTTTGTTTTTTTGTCGGTTAAAAACAAATATGATGCATTTGTTTTTTTTTTTTAATGTTTTTATTTTCTTTTTGATAAAATACCCATATTCAGATTAATTCCAAAAGTTGCCATTTGAGCTTTCAAGTGCATAAACTCTATGCAATCTAGGGTCCAACCGATTGCACCACTAGCAGGCCTCCGTCAGTCTATGTACTTGCGTGCCCTAATTACCTACCACCCATCTGTGCTACTAGAACGTATTGCTAGGCACCAAGATGGGTGTGGTCCAGGCTTTACTTGATGGGACGTATATGATGGATGCACAGTGTAAAGACATCGCGCTTTTCACTCAACATGCTCTTGATCATTCACCATTTATCGTATATCGTCCCTTAAGATCTAACACCGCGGAACTCATTTTTACCAACTTTTCAGGAGAGACAAAAAACTGTTTATCTTCAAATTTACTTCAACATACTCTTATTTTTGAATGTACGATGTTTTTATTTAATTTATTACAAATTTACATGTAGTTTTTATTTAAATATATACACAGAATAGCCAATTTTTATGACTTAAGCGGTGTTGCTGCTTTATTTGGATGACTTACGCAATGTTTTTATACTGAAATTTGAACTGAATATCTAAGTATTTATTCAACACAACCAGAATTTATTTAAAGGTGTTCAAAAATTATTTAAAAAATTATGTCGGGAAATTAACAAAAAATAAAAATTTCGCACATATATCAACATAGTGTTATAAAACTAATTATCTCTTTAAGAAATTAAAGATCTTTCAGTCACACTTTGATGAACTTCAAGTCATATCAAAGTCTTCGCAAAAAAGATTTCTTAAATGAAAATAATTATTTTAAATACTCAAAAGGTCTTCCCTTCCAGAAACCAGAAACCATAATAAATAAAAAATCATGTAAAAAATATCTATGTTAATAACAAACTTATGCTTAAAATTTTTCTTATCTGGCTAATATCTTTTTAGCAACATGCTTATTGTATTCAGAGTAGGCAGACGCCGCACAAGGTGGTCAGAGGACCTGATGAAAGTTGTGGTTATAACTACATGAGGGTGGCACAGGACCGGTGAGAATGGTGATTTGTGGGGTAGTTTTATATAATTTTCCTGAGCTATCGTATGCAAAAGAAGTTAAGTCACCGACACTGCCTATATACTTTTAAAACTTAGGTGGCAATGAGCTGAGCACATAGATAGAACGCAGAACAGATGGTTGTTGAATTCGTGAGTGTCAGAGTAGGCAGACACGAGGTAGACGACCTGGTAAAGTTTGCGGTAGTACACTGGATCTGTGGGGAAAGACTATCTCCATCACGAAGCAGATAATGATGATTTTTGGTTGTGATTTAAATTAATTGTTAGTATCCTCAATCTTAAACGTTCCGTCTGTTCTTTTTTTTTATCATAATTCTACTTTTAGCGCTAGTCAATAGTCAGTGTCGTAGTTACCACTTCATGGTTAAATGGTACCTTTCGACCGTAACTATGTCTTTTATTTAAGTTCGTCACAATACCATAATCACTAAGTTAAATACATAGAAAGACACTTAATTGCGATCAATTAACATAATGTAAATTACGATTTTTTTGAATTAAATACATTGATTGCAGTGGGCGGCCTTATTGCTTAGAGCGATCTAGCGATTGAGCCTTTAGATGTAAGATATAGTACATCTTCTATGAACCATTGTCATTAAGAAAACCAAAGTGGCAGTAATTGACATTGATATTATTAATTGGCATAGTCATTTTAATATCGTCTTTGTTCATGTTAATTTTCAACTTTAAAGATTTGAAAAAAATGCTAAGCAAAGTCGATAAAATATATGAAAAACACCGTGTAACTCATTAATTTTCTTCATTTATCAGTTTCAAAACACCGCGTAAATAGAAATAGTTTTTTGAGATAATAGTTAAGGCAAAAAAAAAACATTTATAAATTAAAGTAAAAGGTTAAAAACAATTCCTTATAATTTAATGAAGCAGTAATATAAAATTCATACATTTACAAGTGGTATTTATTCAGTTTTTGTCATTTTTGTTGCACGATACCCTTGCGTTAACTCTTACACATAGAAATCTTGAAGATTTACGCTGTGTTGCCACTGGAATGAGCGTCAGCTGAGTTACGCAGTGATGGAAAAAGCTAAATTAGGCCTCGGGATTGGTTGATATTCTTGTTTTTGATTTGCCAATCGATGCGCCTTGCGATTCCCTATCCAATGATACCAAAAAGTCAAATACGCTAAAAGATGAGTTCCGCGGTGTTAGATCTTAAGGGACGATATGTTCAATTGATTAATGTAGTCTGTTTCAAATGAAAAATTATCCTCAATGATGTTTATAAAGTAAAGCAGATATTTATGTAAACAATGTCAGCAGTGTGCAAGTACATCTCTCAATAATTGACCTCTTATTAGTGCATGGTAATGAACTAACTTTATTTGCATTGAAAAAAAAAAAAAACATTTTGTGATCTATGACAGCACTTTGGACATACCATGTTGTAAGGATTGACATCGTCGTTTCCATGCTGCACTGGGCATTCAGATGGTTTCTTCGTTGTTTTTCCTGTTTCTTCTTTCTTGTGCATTGGGCATTCTGGCGGTGGATTAGCGTTGTTTGGCATGGCATTGTGGTTTAAACCTCCGTCAGCTGACACCTTATTACCCATTTTATAAAAATTTGTAGGCAGAAGCCAAATTACGTAAGGTGACCGAGTAGGTATCTAGAAAAGTTTACTCATTTAACTTTACATAAGTAGGTACTGAAAGAATAATTTAACAATTTGAACATGAACACCATTAATAACACAGACCACGTAGGTTAGGTAGGTACTTACTATTTTACTGAAACAACTAAAATGGAACCTCACATTTTCTAGTTTTAGACCGAACGAAAGATCACAGACCAACTAGAGATACTACGTATCAGACGGCCATCTCAGTAATAAAAAAAATTGCCATAGTGAAAGCCGTGACTAGTGATGTATGACAGTTGTTTTATTCTTAATTGTAAGCTTGTATTGGGCAAAGGTCCCCAGCGTATTCAGCCTTCTGTTTTTTTTTTCGCATGCTCACCAAAATTTTTTGTTTTTCAAATTCTTTAAATAATAATATTAATTTATTCTTGATTCTTGTAAAGAAACTATATGCTGGCTATGCGACTTTTAACTATCTTCATAAAAGTGGCATCGCATACTTACCAGACAACCAACAGTTTCTCTACGAGAATTATTAGTCCTGAAAATAAATGAAACTAAAGCATCATTTGTGAATTTGTATATTTTTGCCCAGTTGTATTCAAATCTTTAATTATTTTACTAGTCGCTTCTTGAATGCACTTGTCTTTTTTGATTTTCTTAATTGGGGAGGCACATCTGAAAAAAATCAAAACATAATTTGAAGAGCAAACAATGTATTTTATTAATACTTCCTAAAAAATACAGAAATATAGTGTTAGAGACTTTTTGATGCGTGCCAGAGTGACAGACAGACAGACATACAGACATTACGGTGACGGATTTGTTAATAGTGTAGTGTAGTGTAGTACAAAAGGACGTGCAATGTAGCTACTATATAGCTTCATGAGGTCGTGAGACAAGTTCACATTAAAAATTATAATAAAAATATATTATAATAAAAATATATTATAATAAAAATATATATAGGTTTTATTCATGCTGTAAATTTTGTTTGTATTATTGATGTGAATAAAGATTTGTCTATGTCTATGTCTATTGTTAGAGGAGATTTCAGGAGATATTTTGTATGTATGTTTGTCCGCGATTATCTCGCGTTTGGCTGAACCGATTTTGATGCGGTTTTCAGTAATGTATTTGTTACATTCATGAGAAGGTTTTAGTACCTATTTTAACCGACTTCGAAAAAGAGGAAGTTCTCAGATTATGTTTGTTGCAGTTCGTTGAAGGCGGGTCTCTTTTTGTAAAAAAGAATATTTTTTTCTCTCTAACAAACTAGTCCTTCAACGCCTACAACTCGGCACCATAGTAAAACCGCGAATAAATGTATACCCGATAGTGGTACTTTTTTTATGATCGAGGCGTATACAGGGCTGAGGGGCTTAATACAAGCACTTTTTGTCCCTCCCTATCGTGTTTTTCCTAAAGTGGCTAGTTTCTGCAAAAATCATCCGAAAATATTTTGGCGACCTCTAACACCGAAAGAAGGCCACGGAGTGGCCAGGTTCTTTGGACGTTATTGATGAGCTTCAGACACACTATCGAAACCCGCTAAAGGATTTTCAACTTAATTTTTATCGGACTTAGAAAATTATCGATCCATATGAAAAAAAAATGTCCCCATAAGAGTACTTTTTTATGATGGGATCTTGCAGAGGAGTTTAATACAAGCACTTTTTGTCCCTATCGGGTATTTCCTAAAGTGACCAGTTTCCGGGGAAAACGTCCGGATATATTTTGACGACCTCTAACTCCGAAATAAGGCCACGGAGTGGCAGGGTTCTCTGGGCGATATTGGTCAGCGTCAGCCACACTATCGAACCCCGTTAAAGGATTTTCAACTTAATTTTTATCGGACTTGGAAAATTATCGATCCATATGAAAAAAAAATGTCCCCATAAGAGTACTTTTTTATGATGGGATCTTGCAGAGGAGTTTAATACAAGCACTTTTTGTCCCTATCGGGTATTCCCTAAAGTGACCAGTTTCCGGGGAAAACGTCCGGATATATTTTGACGACCTCTAACTCCGAAATGGGGCGACGGGGTAGCAGAGTTCTTTGGACGTTATTGATGAGAATCAGACACACTATCGAACCCCGTTAAAGGATTTTCAACTTAATTTTTATCGGACTTAGAAAATTATCGATCCATATGAAAAAAAAAAATGTCCCCATAAGAGTACTTTTTTATGATGGGATCTTGCAGAGGAGTTTAATACAAGCACTTTTTGTCCCTATCGGGTATTCTCTAAAGTGACCAGTTTCCGGGGAAAACGTCCGGATATATTTTGACGACCTCTAACTCCGAAATAAGGCCACGGAGTGGCAGGGTTCTCTGGGCGATATTGGTCAGCGTCAGCCACACTATCGAACCCCGTTAAAGGATTTTCAACTTAATTTTTATCGGACTTGGAAAATTATCGATCCATATGAAAAAAAAATGTCCCCATAAGAGTACTTTTTTATGATGGGATCTTACAGAGGAGTTTAATACAAGCACTTTTTGTCCCTATCGGGTATTTCCTAAAATGACCAGTTTCCGGGGAAAACGTCCGGATATATTTTGACGACCTCTAACTCCGAAATAAGGCCACGGAGTGGCAGGGTTCTCTGGGCGATATTGGTCAGCGTCAGCCACACTATCGAACCCCGTTAAAGGATTTTCAACTTAATTTTTATCGGACTTGGAAAATTATCGATCCATATGAAAAAAAAATGTCCCCATAAGAGTACTTTTTTATGATGGGATCTTGCAGAGGAGTTTAATACAAGCACTTTTTGTCCCTATCGGGTATTTCCTAAAGTGACCAGTTTCCGGGGAAAACGTCCGGATATATTTTGACGACCTCTAACTCCGAAATGGGGCGACGGGGTAGCAGAGTTCTTTGGACGTTATTGATGAGAATCAGACACACTATCGAACCCCGTTAAAGGATTTTCAACTTAATTTTTATCGGACTTAGAAAATTATCGATCCATATGAAAAAAAAATTGTCCCCATAAGAGTACTTTTTTATGATGGGATCTTGCAGAGGAGTTTAATACAAGCACTTTTTGTCCCTATCGGGTATTCTCTAAAGTGACCAGTTTCCGGGGAAAACGTCCGGATATATTTTGACGACCTCTAACTCCGAAATAAGGCCACGAAGTGGCAGGGTTCTCTGGGCGATATTGGTCAGCGTCAGCCACACTATCGAACCCCGTTAAAGGATTTTCAACTTAATTTTTATCGGACTTGGAAAATTATCGATCCATATGAAAAAAAAATGTCCCCATAAGAGTACTTTTTTATGATGGGATCTTGCAGAGGAGTTTAATACAAGCACTTTTTGTCCCTATCGGGTATTTCCTAAAGTGACCAGTTTCCGGGGAAAACGTCCGGATATATTTTGACGACCTCTAACTCCGAAATGGGGCGACGGGGTAGCAGAGTTCTTTGGACGTTATTGATGAGAATCAGACACACTATCGAACCCCGTTAAAGGATTTTCAACTTAATTTTTATCGGACTTAGAAAATTATCGATCCATATGAAAAAAAAATTGTCCCCATAAGAGTACTTTTTTATGATGGGATCTTGCAGAGGAGTTTAATACAAGCACTTTTTGTCCCTATCGGGTATTCTCTAAAGTGACCAGTTTCCGGGGAAAACGTCCGGATATATTTTGACGACCTCTAACTCCGAAATAAGGCCACGGAGTGGCAGGGTTCTCTGGGCGATATTGGTCAGCGTCAGCCACACTATCGAACCCCGTTAAAGGATTTTCAACTTAATTTTTATCGGACTTAGAAAATTATCGATCCATATGAAAAAAAAATTGTCCCCATAAGAGTACTTTTTTATGATGGGATCTTGTAGAGGAGTTTAATACAAGCACTTTTTGTCCCTATCGGGTATTCCCTAAAGTGACCAGTTTCCGGGGAAAACGTAGTAAGTAATCATAAAGCTATTCCTTAAGATGTCCGAGTTATAAGCAAAAAGGGGACCCCATACCCTTAGCCGATCCCCCCATACAACATACTGAACATAGGCAAAACTGCAAAATAGCTGTCATGTCACAAATGATATATAAATAATAAATACCTATTACGAATCCATGTCTTTATTGTTTCTTGTGGTGAGCCGTGGCAACACAGCAAACTCAAAGGTTGAGGGACTTGGAATATCTGAAAATATAAACAAAAAATAATTTATATTTTCTTAATATTATATTTTCTCAATAATTTGTTTGAATATATTAAATTCAAATAGAAAAAAAAACATACCTAATTTAATTGTTTAGAGATGTTCTCTATAATTGGCTCCTTTGGGCTGGTAGCCCTTTCCTGTCTGTAAAAATAAAATTAACATAATTAAAATAAGTCAAATCGCTGCCAATGGTAAATTACCCCTTAAATCCATACCTCCCTAAGGTGTGGCGAAGCTATTGCAACTATGGGAAAAATTTAACTATAATTATAAATTTTCAAACTAATTTATTTTAGTAGTGACATTAAAGAGTTCATATAGAAATACAACAACAATCCACTCATAGTATACTAGGTTACTAAGTCACTAGTAAACAAAACAAGTTTAAAGAAAAAAGTTTACATAAAAATGAAAAACAAAATAAAAATTAAATACTTATTCAATTATTAGCCCTAACAAAAGCTTCTACACAAAGCATAGACCAGTATTATGACATTTAATATTATAGTTAAGGTTTTTAAAAAAGTATACCTAAATTGTTAGCGGAAGCTTCTAAAAACCTTTTTTTATTTTCAAAGTAAAGTTGTACAAATAGTACTTAAACTATTAATGATCTTAATAAAACATGTTAAAATGCTTCGTTTATAATATAAACTAGCTGTCCTGGTGAACTTCAATCGCTTTTCAATTTTATTAAAAAAATGTAATTGTTTTTATCTTCATTGCATTTTTCAATCTTTTCTCAGGTTTTAAACCTTCCCTGGACTACGACAAACCTTTTAAAAATAAATTCAACATACAAGTAAGTATATAAAAGAACCGTGTTAGTTACACTATTCATAACTCAAGAACGGTTGAACAGATATTATGGCTTTGGGAGGTAGATTGAAACCTGGAGCAGGGATATTTTTCTACTCTGGTACCTATTACAACATGTATTATCTACCAAACAGTAAATTATTCCCAAGATATCTTACCTTATGGGTAACAGCGTAGGAAAGACGGAACGACGACCCACGAGGTAGTATTTCGAAGTGAAAAACCCTTTTGAAGTGTCTTTCACTATCAACAAGCTTGGAAAGCGGTCAGTGGGTCGTTTTAGGTGGAAAACTGTTCAGTTGATACTTTAGTTCATCACGATTTAGCCACAGTAACTAGGTACACTTTTTGTCTTTTATCACCGCACGTTAAATGGTACAAAATAGCGTCCTGACGCTTTTTTTGCAATCACAGCACTACGTAGTCATATTCAGAAGCATTTTTCAGAAGTTAATACAGTTAAAAGTCGAGATTACAAGCAGAAAAAGCTTTTCAAATCAAACAAAACTTCTGCAAAGCAAAACAAAGATGAAATGAAACAAAGACAAAGAAGAAGGATAAAGGGCCTATTACATTTCTCCTGAATAAGTCTCTGAATTAGCAACCTAATTAGGTAGGTTTCTTTTTAGGAAACTTAGCCAGCGTAGTTTGCAATCACACCTTTCCTTAGTCAGTCGCGATCTAAGCTTAGTGTTGCCACTTTAGTGGATTTTCCACAAAATCTGGTGGTTTGGTTGGATTGGAACCCCCATTTAGTGGCATTTTTTTGTATTTAGTGGCTTAGAATTATCTTAAAATAGAAAAAAAACGACTATTTAACCATATTTTTTACTTTCAAAATGCAAATCTATATATTTTTTTCGACGGGGTTAATTTCTATTTTATTTTTAATAAAGCTTAAATTAATTCTCGTATGAAAAAAACCATCACCTACTTAGATCAGTAGATCGCTATACCTCCCTCACCTCACCTAGTCCTCATTTACTAGGGTTCATTTCGTTTACTCGCGCGTGAGGAATGAGGTAGGCGTGGGACCTGAGGCCTACGTTGCGTTGTTTATTTTCTCGAGGGAGTGAGGGCGTGAGGCGTCGTTAAAACACAATCCTAATGCCTCACGACGCCGCACACCTCACGCCTCCTCACTCCTCACGACGCCTTACTCCTCACGACGCCTCACTCCTCACGAGCCCGCTAACGAGTTCTATACGAGGTACACAGGTGTACTCACTTACCTTTCTGTAACGAGCCCCCTCAAATGAGGGAGTAAGTCTTCACTTGAGGAACCTTATCTGGTGGATTGCTATTTCATCCAGTTGGCAACACTGGAGCTAGGACGTCTTTGTTCTAAATCGGTAGCTAAATCGGATGTTAGCTCTCTAAATGCAATTACACTGTCCTGAATCAGGTCAGGACTGACTGAAATCAGAGACTGATTTAGGAAAGGTGTAATAGACCCTTATAACAAGCCAAAATGGCCGATGGCCGGCTTTTCAAACCAGCCAATCACAAGCAACGTGCCTGTCATACATGACCAGTTTCAAGATGGCGCCTATGGCTAGCGTTTCGATAGTAGGGTTAAACGGCCGTGCGAAAGATCTTAGAAAATTTTTACCTCGTCTTCTTCGACACTCCCACAGACCAACTAGAGATACACTCCTATCCTAGCTCCTGAGCTCCTAGCCAATCTAGCCAATAGCCAATTTAGCAAAATTTTAATCTCTAGCACAGACCAACTACTCTAGTGAGACTCTAGTCGAGCTCCTAGCCAGTGATGCCAACGGTTGCCAACTATTTACCAGATTCCCCAAGATCACTGGTCAAATTCCCCAAATTTGGGAAGAATAATATCCTGATTCCCCACAAAGTCCTCTCACAATGAGATAGTGAACGATATACGAAATAACTTTAAAATCAACCATTTATTAATGACAAACACTATAAGGCCCTTGCCTGCTTTATTTGAACGCCGCTGGTACTGAACTGGTATAAGATAGGAAACAATTATTGCCACAAATAAAAAAATACTATTTTACTTGATTTTTAAGCTTTGAGCTTTAACAATATATTCAGTTTTTAGGTTTTTTTTTTGATTTGTTAAAGGACTGAATTTCTAAACATAGGTAAGTATATATATTTCATTTAAGTAAATACTTACACGTAAATATTTTATTAATTTTAAATTTTTACTATACAATTAAATATAATAACAATATCCCCTAAATTACAAAAGATTTAAAAATTATCATAATGACATGACGACTCCACTCGTCTACTCCAGTTTTACATTATAAACTGCGGGTTGCTGCAGTTTATTCCCCGCACGGTGCCTCTCCCAACAAATTCCGCAATCGCTTTGGGATTCCCCGCAGTTTGGGGAATTCCCTACACATTGGCAAACACTGCTCCTAGCACTCGAGAGCACAGACCAACTAGAGAATCTCTAGTATCTGATACTACGTACCTATCTCAGAGAAACTCAGCTCAGAAACGAGAAACGCCCAGGAAACGAGAAAGCACAGACCAACCACCACACCACACCACAACACACCATCCATCATCCATGCAATGCAGGCATGCAGGCCACAGACTAACCTTAAAATGGGGTGAATAGAATTCGCGGGGTAAATAAAAACGAAATCGGGAAAGTTTTTTGACTCTGATTTGTGTGTTAAATGCATTAAAAACTTTTTATCAAAAACCGCCGAAAAAAAACTGAAAAGCATAAAATAATAATCGAATTACTTGCTAAGTTCTTAAAGTAATACCCTGCATACCAAATAATTTTTAGTCTGCGCGTCACACAAGCAAATTCCTTAATTACCTACGTAAAGATTGATGCGCGGCCGCGCACGAATTTTGGTTATTTCTTTAAATTTAAGGTAGGTACCTAATTTAGTGATTTTTGTACAGTGGCTGACACGGAGGCCGTAACAGATTGTCTATGATTTTTTATGCGACGCAACTGAGCGAAATGAGCGAGCAAGATAACACTATTTTTGTCAACCTCTCCACCGACACGACAACGAACTTCACGCCGTGCAAAAGACGCATGTGTGTGTCTGTGTGTAGGTGTAACCCATAGACATAGTAGAACGAACGCTAGGTGTTTTTTTATTCGCCCATTCTGAGCAGGCAAAGTAACATTGTCTATACAGCCAAGTCTTCAGAAAATATATTTATCTATACCAATATTATAAAGAGGAAAGATTTGTTTGTTTGTTTGTTTGTTTGTAACGAATAGGCTCCGGAAATACTGAACCGATTTGAAAAATTCTTTCACTGGTAGGAAGCTACATTAACCCCGAGTGTCATAGGCTATATTACATTTTCAAAAAAATTAGTGATCCTTACTTAAACTCAAATAATGTAACCCTAGGGTGCAATATTTTTTCTGTTGTTTACATAATTTGACAGGTGGTTTGTAATTTTTGTTGTTTGTTTTTTATTCGGCCATTCTGGGCAGCCAAAAGAACATAGTCTATAGAGCCAAGTCTTTTTTAGTATCTTACATTGTATGGCGTAACGAAGTAAGCCGGGAAAGCTCGTTAGTAATAAAGTTGTCAGGTATTATGTAGTAGGCGTGTTGCTTTGTTTTCCCTATTTCCCTAACCAGTTCCTAACTTATCCACATGCATTTAAATGTCTAAAGATGTTCTAAGGTCTAAAGCAATCACAAGTAGGTATGAAAGTATAACTAATAACTATACTTACATACTCTTTTTAAAGTTAACAGAAAGATTCGACAAATGGTCCGTCATGCTAAGCAATCAGCTGTTTTCGCGCGAAACAAAATAAATAAATTTAAATATGTATATGTGAACAAACTAGGGATTTTGCGAACACCCGGATAATTTGATATAAGTGTCGTAGTAAGATTGGATAATTAGGTTTTTTGCAAAAAAACTAGGGATTTTGCGAAAACCCGGATAATTTGATATAAGCATTACTTTTTTTCAATCATACTGACATTAAGCAGTTTTTTTGCAAAAGACCTAGTATAATTGGAAACTTTGAAACCATCCTTAACCCTGATTGGCTAGATTATTGCTTGCTGGTTAACAAGATGCGACGGAAGGGAGCGAACTCTTGCATTGATAATTTTAACCGACAAAACACAATTCAAACAGTGAAAAAACTTACCTGAAAATCACCTTCTTGAAGTAAATTCAAAACATGGAGGCCAACAACAATCAACAAAACATTGACAGGCCGGCCGACACACTCATCGAATTAATCTACTAATTTAACGCGTTTTAATATTTTATGTGAAAGAGCTGGAGTCTCCTAAACTTATATGGATGAAGAAACCATCTTTTAGTGATTTTGTAAAACGATATTGACTGTTCTTTAGGATTGTATTTTCAATTTTCATACAGAATAAATAATACGCGCCATTTTGAGTGTATTGACTTGACGGGCGGGCTCGGCTCTCGTCGTCGGAGACGCAGCCACAGATCAAATACTACGCGGGCGATATTGATCGGTGCTGCCATTGTGCAGTATAAATATTGACCTCTTTTGCCTATTCAATACTTTGAAGATTTTAACAAAAAGTAAAAAATTACCATTACTAGGCCATCAAAATTACTTTAGTGACCTTTACCAGGTGGTAAACTCTAGAACCTAGTTAAATAGTTAAAAACCATGTATTTCAACCGAAAATCAAAAACAAGTTAAGTATTAGTTTGCCCATAATTCTAAAAACAAATATAAAAAAACAGCAACATTTAGGGAAAAAGTTTGCTTGTGTGTGTATGATTCTATTGGTGCAATGCAGGGCCATCGGAACTCCTTCTCGTAGAATTAGCTGTCAAATGAAACAAGTGCTGCCAACGTCACATCTGTTACGGCGAGCGTGTCCGCTGCTGTACGAGGAATCTGTGGCGCCGACTCAAAATTACTTGGTATACCCTACATTACTTTAAGAACTTAGTAATTCGATTATTATTATAGGCTTTTCAGATTTTTTTCAGCGGTTTTATTTTTTGATAAAAAGTTTTATTTTATGCTTTTCAGTTCTTTTAGGGTTTTATTATTTTTTTCTCCCACGAGGTGTTCACTGGTGACACCGCATAAGGTGATCAGACGACATGGTTTACAGGGACGACAAGACCGGTCGGTATGGCGATTTGTGGGGGAGGCCTATGTCCAGCAGTGGACGTCTTTCGGCTGATTTTATTTCATTTCAAAAGATATTGTAAGCAGGTATCAAAAGATTATAATGTAACACGGAAATGCAACCTGTGAGTGGATAAATCAACCCGCCGACCAAAAAGTCACCCCTATTTAGACTTTCCCACAACAAGCATCCATTTCGCACAACCCACGATTTAAAATTAATTAATATCGTAAACAGGCAATCAAGACACAAGAGTATAGTAATCGTGCAATCCTTCGTTCGAGTTTGGTACACTAAAATAGACTGCAGCGAATAGATCTCAAAGAACATGATTACACAAACAAGTAATCGTCCAAATCAAAATAAACACCGCTATCCAATTTACCACAGAACAAGGAAGATGCTCTCTCTCTCTAAATAGAAATCGCGAGTAGGCGGAGCCCGCGTGCCTATCATTAGCTCTGCAGTGCCTATGCGTAGTTTTTGACAGATTTGATAAGCTCAGTTGCTTTATGCTTCTTGTAAACAAACCACCAGGAAAAATATGAAAAAAAACCCACTAAAATGCCATAATGTGCTGTGTTGGAATGCAAAAATTAAAGTTGGGGACTTAAAAGTACTAATTATGCCGTATCATTACATCGGTAAGTAATATTTCACTGTATTTTTAAATAAATTTGAAATTATACATGAACAAGAAAACAAAACCATAAGTGAGAAAATGAAAACACCCTAATTACGGAGCAGTAAAATTGAATTTTCATTGAAGCCTGTGACTGTGACTGTACCTTCTTAGCGTTCTTCTTTATCTATGGTATTAGACTCATGACTTTTTCTAGAACATTTTGACAACAGTATAATGGAAATCAGTTAGAGATTGCTCAACATGATGAAAATCTATCGATAATTTTCTACCTTAAAACCTCTACCTTTTTTTCGGTTTAAAATGTGATTTACTTTAAAGTTAAATTCTTGAATACGAATGAAATTTTATGAATCTTTCAACTTAGACTCTTGCTCTATGAATGAAATAATATTAGCATCATCATCATATTACAATAATGTTGTAATATGTAAAAAATAAAGTCGCTTTCCGCATCAGTCCTTAGGTATGTTTAAATCTTTAAAAATACAGCGGATTTTAATGCGGATTTTTTTAATAGATAGAGTGATTCAAGAGGAAGGTTTATAAGTATAAAACATGCACGTTCTAATAATAGGTTAGGCGGTACGAAGTTTGCCGGGTCGACTAGTATTGTATAAATTCTTTTCATTTATTTACAGCCTGTGTTACTGGATCACCTTGGGCCAAGCTCAGAAACTAATACACTTAAGCATAAACTTGAAGATGGAGCCATCATGAAAGCTTCTTAAGCTAAGAGGAGTTTCAATAAACAATACCTAGAGAAGAAAAAATGCTAAATATTATGTATTAAAAAAACCAAGATTAGTTTAGAGTTTAAGGCAAGTAATAAATAAGCAAGTACTTCGATATTAAATAAGATAAAATAATCAATACATAGTATAAAATAAAGTCGCTTCCCGCGTCTGTCCCTATGTATGCTTAAATCTTTAAAACTACGTTACGGATTTTGATGCGGCTTTCTTTAATAGATAGAGTGATTCCTGAGGTAGGTTTATAAGTATGAAACGTGCACAAAATACTAATAGTTTGGGCGGTACGAAGTTCGCCGGGTCAACTAGTATAAATATAAAACCCATCTTGTTTTATTGGTCTACGAGCTGTCCCGGCTTACTTCGTTACGCCATAGAATATAACATACTACAAAAGACTTGGCTCTATAGACTATGTTCTTTTGACTGCCCAGAATGGCCGAATAAAAAAACAAACAACAACAACAAACCACCTGTCAACATATGTAAACAACGGAAAAAATATTGCACCTTGGATAACATTATTTGAGTTTAGGTAAGGATCCCTAATTTTTTTGAAAGTCTTATATAGCCTATGACACTCGGGGTTAGTGTAGCTTCCTACCAGTGAAAGAATTTTTCAAATCGGTTTAGTATTTCCGGAGCCTATTCGTTACAAACAAACAAACAAACAAACAAATCTTTCCTCTTTATAATATTGGTATATACTACCCATCCACCTAAATTGTTTACTTTGGTTAAAATAAAGCTTCATTTAAAGTACAGTACTTACTAAAAAATTAATAATGCGCATGCAGATTCGCTAGTTGTCGATTTCACGGAAACACCTGAATCAAAAATCATAATTCTACTAAATTACGCATGCAGAAAATGCACTTAACCTCCTTAAATACATATCGTCTTCCGTCGCTTGGGAATACGACCGTTGTCGAACAGTGACGAAGATTTCTATGCGCATTATAACTTTTGCAGTACTGTAGGTATATACTATTTTATAACTAAACACATTTTTATTTCTGAATCTCTATTTATGCGAAGCATAACTGTTGAATACAAAACGACATTGGAAATAAATAAAAATTAAACTGTACACTAAAATAAACTTTGTTCTATGAGCGACTGGTTTTTTCATATGATAATACCAATACATCGCCAATCACCAAGAAGGCCGTTTGCGTAGAATACCCATAGTTTTTCGTAAAAAAAAGTAATTGTTAACTGTAGCCATAATGAAAGAAAGTAGTATATCGATAGGTTTTGCTCATCGACAAACTTTCTCCCGCAATATGTACATCCCTAATTTTTCGACGTAGCCACCTAGTGTTTAGTAGCGGTAGTACAAAAGCTGTAGTTACATCTAGCGTCGAATAGTAAAACTAGGAACAATGCGTGAGGATTTTAAAGCAAAGAGGATGTATAGCTTTCTACCATGTCTTTGGAAAAACCTAATTTCATTCTTTTATCATATGTTTGTCATCATTATCTTAAGTATTTCATAATTGTTATTTGATTTTGATCTTTGTTTATTTGTAAAAAAGGTTCATAGTCTACTTCAAAGTTTTGTGATGTAGATCTTTTCGGCTTCGTCGTTAATCACCAATGGTAGCTTGGATTTCATAGTGAGCGTTTGGTTTATATGTGTGAGTTTGGACACACTGGTTTCAGTACTAAAAGCTCATGATGCTATTTCTATTGTATTCTCTTGTTCTGTGCAATTTACCCATCTAACTACTTTGATGAAGCGAGTGCTGAGGCCGGCCCCAACACGAGTATATATAGCTGTATTCATGTTAAATCAAAGGAAAACAAAACACAATCTTCCCGCGCCGAGATGCGGTAGCCGCTTCTAAGGAGCCGTTGTCGAATCCATCCAAAAGTATAAAAAAATATTTTTTTTTTAATTTAATAAAGCTAAAAGCTGTACGATCTAGGAAGGGTCGTTACACTAACAGAACCTTACCCTGATCTGAATACAATGAAGAATATGTTGAAGGGAATAAATAGGTACGGAATAAGGGGGGTGAAGAAAGCGGGAGTATACTGGATGATGCGCTTTAGATAAATGAAACCAAGGAAAATTTCTCCCATATCTTTTTATTCTAAATACATTAATATTTTGTAACTGAAATATGTTTTATACAGGGTGTTTCTGACAAGGCGGCAATAAATGAAATGGGGGGTTCGGCACTGCATAGCTAACAACTTTCCCTAAGTAACATAGGTCGAAATTTCAAAACAAAAATCAGTTGTCCCGTACATTGACCCCGTCAGCTGATCAAACAAATGTATGGAACAGCTGATTTTAGTTTAGAGATTTCGACCCATGTTTCTTGGGGAAAGTTGTTTGTTATGGTGAGCTGAATCCCTCCTTTCATTTATTACCGCCTTGTCAGAAACACCCAGTATAACTATTAGGTATAAGCTATTTTAAACATAAAGTAGTATAATCAAAGTTCTGCAATGACCAGCATTGCACACTTTTCTTATATGGATACCCTAGTTGTTTTAAATGTTATCTAGGTTCAGTGGAGGTCTAGGTCGCCGTAACACTTACGGTTTTTCTGTATTGCAAAATAGCTCTTGTTTTTTGGCAATACAGTCTAGGACTGATGAAACCATAGTTAAATCTTTTACGGCCTCCTAGACCGCTCTGTACATAGTTAAGTAAGATCCAATCTAATTCACTGTCCTTCGCTGTGTGTGTAAATCGGTTGCAATTTTCAGGAACAGATTTCGCTTTAGACTGCGTCCTTTTTGTGATAAAGATAAAGACGCGATTTACAAGACTGTGATTTTTTTAGTAATTGCGGATTTTCTTTCGAGCGGAAAAAAACCGCAGTGCGGACGGGGCCTTACACTGCGGTGCGTAAGCGGTGCGCATAATATATGTGCGTGCCCATATATTTATCATCTGTTGTGCTGTGCGCAATTGCCTTAGGGAGCCAAGGACTGTATGTTAGATTGAATAAATCTTTAATAACACAGATCTACTAACGTAGTACGAACAATATTTAACACAATGTCTAAGTATACAGGTTACTGGTAAGTAGACCTGACGATTTCAGGAGGTATCAGTACATTAAAAGAAACATCTTATTGATTGAAAATTTTAATTAAATTATAAAAAAAAAATGTTTTCAGGGTGACGATATTCTAAAAAAAAAATTACAATAACTCGAAAACGGTTGGGTTTTAACATGGGTACGTGAGGGCTAAAAGTTATTAATGACCTCTACATCACCTCCTGAATTGTTCAGTCAGGTTTACTTACCAGTTACCCTGTATACTTAAATACGTATTTTTGAGAAATCAAGATTATTCTAAGCGTTTTTTTTTGTCTAATTTAACGCACATTGTATTTATTTAAGCGTTTCAAGTATTTTGTCTATGTAGACATATCAAATTGTTAACCCAAAGCGATTTCAAAATCAGACATTTTTGGATTGAAGACAACGTTTTTTTGCCATTTATAATATTAATTACCTACGAAAACAATGTACATTGGACCTCCCTTCTTGAATGGTAAGTAGGAATATAAAACGTTTGAAAAGTATCCAGATGATGAAAAAATAAGATAGCAAAAGTAATTCAGCTTTCAATTGGTTTTACGACTTCTATGAATATACTAAATAGTTCAGAAACAACCAGATTCATGGTTGCTTGTAGAGTAGGTAATAATAAAATAATTAACATTAAGTTTGCCAATATCATAGGTATAGAACTTTTTTCTAGATTAAAAAAAAAAAACAAAAAACTCATGGATAGACTAGAGTGCGCGCCAGATAAGTAATAATAATAAACGCATCACAAGTCTAAGCGTGGTCAAAATGTGAACCAAATAGCAATTAGACATTTAATTTTGTTTTAAAAGGCGGGTGAAGTAGGTAAGTACCATGAAATTAATAAGTTACGTACAACTGGAACAGGTTATTCTCCTTGGGGCGTCTCTTACAACTAGTTTAACTAGTGTCACCATTGACACCTGGATGACATTGGACCCTTCACTTTACTGTAGTGCGAAAGGGACACACCGAGAAAAACCACGTTTCACTTGAGCTCATTTTTTAAAAGATATATTTGTTATTTTTAAATGCACTGTATATTTACATACACTAAGCCCAGGCTCGCACTATCGCCCGGGCCGCGGCGGCCAGGTCGCAGCGGCCAGCGAGATATATACAGGGTGGCCCATAAGTCCTTTGAAATTTAAATTTAGAATAAAATTCAAAAGGTGCGCAAGAATGGCGCGCGGGGTACGGGGGAAGCACTAACGGTATTTCGGAATTCAGTCGCCATCAGTGGCGTTACTACTTTATAAGCCGAGAAGCCCGGCTTGCCCTATTAAAATTATTAAACTGCATTTACACTCTCCTAACTCATAATTATTATAAAAAAATTCGTTTACGTATTTTTTATAGTTCAAATATTCGCGCGCGTTAGAAACGCTGTCAAGTTTGACGTTGACAGGTTATTGACACATGCACCACGATATTTCACGCATGTGTCAATACCGCTATCGCCGTTTCGCTCGCACTCGTTGGCTTCTTATTTGGCTTCGTTTCGAGCCGTGTTCTCTCTTTCTAACCTATTAAAAATTCGACAATGTACATACATGTAGGCAAGTAGCTATCATGCACTTTACTATGAAATCGAAAGCCCTGCTTGCGTACGAAGTTAGCAACGAGCGAGCCGCTGTGCGAGAGAGAGGAAACACCAATTGGTTTGCTGTTCACTTCAGTTCGATTTTATTTGTCGTGTTTGTTCATTGTTAGTTTTTGTTTTGCAGTTTAATTTAATTAAAATGTTTTCAAGGAGCAAACTATTGTGCAATGTGTTGATTTAATTTAAATGAGTGTTTGAACTTTGGTTGACGGGAAGACGAGAAAAAGGTTAGTGGTTTGAAGTGCATTATTTCTCAAACGAATAAATATACCTACAGTAGGTTAGGAACCTAGGTTCTTTTAGGAGTTGGGCACTTATCCCTTAAATCATAGGCCAGGCTTGCTCTAACTTGAAATCCGAGGCACGCCACTGGTCGCCATGGAGCGTTTCACTGGTGCGGACCGTGCTTTTTGTGTGCGTGAGTTTAATCACAACAATAATTCTGCTACCGTTGCGCGGCGGCAGAATTATTGTAAATTTCGAGAACCCAAACTGTCACTTTAGAGCTATGTAAGGACCTTTCATGTTTGTGATTTGGACTTTCGCAACTCCAGTAGCGACAATTCTGCTTGTTGACATGGCAGTTGATGTGGAAGTGAGCCTCATCAGAGAATAACACGTTATTTACACATTTACGCCGCGCAACGGTAGCAGAATCATTGTTGCGATAAAACTCGCGCACACAAAAAACACGGTCCGCACCAGTGAAACGCTCCATGGCGACTGAATTCCGAAAGACCGTTAGTGCTTCCCCCGTACACCGCGCGCCATTCTTGCGCACCGTTTGAATTTTATTCGAAATTTAAATTTCAAAGGACTTATGGGCCACCTGTATATGTCGCCGCCGATTTTGATAATTCACCGTATTACAAAACGGCTAGTCGGATGTCACAACAGCGCCGTTTTATAATACGGCTAAGTCATGTTCAGGCGCATTGAATTAGCGATACATTTAACGAAGCGGCGGCTGACGTTTACCCGTATTGAAAACATAGGATAACCATGAATTTATGAAAAAAATAACAGGTATATCATTATCAATAGTATTATTTAATGAATTCAAATACATTCTTTTTTAATTCATCAAATCATTACCTCTTGTTCCAATTATATTGAGCAGCTGTTTGGCGAACACCAGAATCCATGGCCACCCTACTAATTTTTTATATCGAGATAACCTCAAACACAATTGCATTGCAATATGGTGGCCCGTTGATCCGCCGCTTTGAATAACACGACATGCTGAGTACAATACGGCGTAATATTCTTTAGACGAATTGCAAAGCGCCTGTACATGACTTAGCCGTATTAGAAAACTGTTGTTTGTTGTTGTACGCGCTGTTTTGAAATCTAACTAGCAGTTTTGTCATACGGCTAATTATCAAATACGGCGGCGACATATTATTGGTATGAAATCGCTATGAATTGCGCGCTCCTGGCCGCAGGCACGCGGCCAGCGACCCTATATATTTCGCTGGCCGCCGTGACCCGGCCGCCGCGTGGCCTGGCTGCTAGTGCGAGCTTGGCCTTACAGTTCATTTTGATAGACCAATAACATGCAGTGAGCATTCCAGTTGTATGTAGTACTTATTAATCCCATGGTAAGTACCTACCCTAGTGACCCACACTACGTCGAGTGCGTTTCAGCTAAGTCTGCGCGCGGTAAAAATAAGCAATGTGTCAGTCAAATAGCAATTTGTTTTGAATAACGAGCTCCCATCTCTCTGTTTTTGAATGGCGGGTGAAGTACGTCAAGTGGTAGGTGACTCATTTTCAAAAAAATTGTACATGGCATAAAAAAAAACGTGTCGCAAAAGTTTGATCCCACATAAATCCCAATTTTATGATCGTATTTTCTAATTCTGAGGTTTTACTAGGAGGAAATCTTATTCTGCATACGAACATAATCATTATCTGTGATAATGTGCATTTATTTATGGTGAAATATTCCAATTTCTGAAAACGTTTTTTTTTCTCCCCATACAAATTGCAAGTGTCGCACTGGTCTTTTTTTTTTTCTTTCGCCTAAAATTATATTTTTTTGTTTATTTAGAGCACTCATTAAATTTTTATCTCATTAAGTAATGTTCAAATTGTATATAAATTATGAAAATAAGCATAATCTAATACAAAAATATAAAGTAATAATACAAAATTAACATGTCGCAAAAAATTACAGTTTCGTAACAGACAGTTTCAAAACAAGAACTCACTAAGAATTTTTGAATTTTCTGAACGCGTTCCTAATAATTACCAATGCCGAAACATTCGCGCTTCTGATCGGCTGTTAGAAAACCGTCTTGTCCTCTCAATTATAATTTTTTCGCCGGTCGTTGTTGGCGGATCCTGTGTTTACGGTTTCGTTACTGCAACGTCATGGACATTTTTTACCGGAACTAGCACGGGTACATAAGTGATAATTAAATATGTTGTGTATTTGAATGTATTAATCCTTTTTATATACACATTTACCTGAAAATAACGTTTTTGTGAAGTCATATTACACAATTTAGGTTATTTTTCTCTCACAGTTTAGTTACATTTTGTTGAAAAAGTTACAGTTTCGTTGCATTTCGTTACGAATTATTAGAATTTACGGGTTCGTTACACATAAAGCCATGTGTACATTACAGTTCAAACGAACTAGATACAGCTACCTAATTCAATTAATTTAATCAACTTAATTCGACAGAAAGAAGTCCACTGTTCGACATAGGGTATCCCCAACAGATTTCCACAGGAACAAACATTCTAAGGGGGTATTTCCGTAATTGCCACGCTTGAAAAAAGGGTTGGCGATCGCAGCGTAGCTCTTTTAAGTTTTCACCAAAGCAAAAATGAGTGAAAAGTGGATAATAGTGGTAAATTTTTAATGTTTTAGCTTATTATGAATTTTTAATATTAAAACTTATAGTGTGTACATATAGCCCTACAGTAAAAGTTTCGTTATGACGGTTTCGTTACGTACAACTTTTTTGAAAATGACTCAGGTACGTTGGTACGTTATATTTTTTTTATTTTTGTGTCAAAATGTAACTTTAAATCGATCTCCGCTCCAAATTATTACACACATCCCAGTACCGATTTCAAGACAGTGAAACATATGCTCCACGGACTATAAGACAGCTCGTGCCAGGAAAAACAGGACTCTGGAAATACGTGTCCGAGTATCATACTCGACCGACTAGCCTCCAAAGCACTGACTGCGAATGTCAGGCTTAGGACAGGCGCGCACTAGCGGCGGGCCAGCCGGGCGGCCAGGTCGCAGCGGCCAGCGAAATATATGTAGCCGCTGGCCGCAAGCGTCCGGCCACGTGCGCGCTATCCATTGCGATTTCATACCAATGTATATGTATCTCACTGGCCGCTGCGACCTGGCCGTCGCGGCCCGGCCTCTAGTGCGCGCCTGGTCTTAGACTTAGCTGGCAAAGGAAGACTACCTTTGGCACTAACAGTTGCGCATTTGTGTATGTAGGTTATTGTTTGCTGTAAATAAATATTATCTTTCTTTCTTTCATAGACTTATCTAGCGTGCACTCTTAAAACGCAATGCCAATGTAAATTGTTACCTCCTTTACATACCTACTTCAACAACAAAATTATGAATACAACGAGACACTGTTAGAAATATAATGAATTGTTTAAAATGGAGTGCATAAGAACAAAGTTTTAGACCTAAGTTTTTACTTTAAACAAGATTTCAGAAAATAATATTCGAGATTTTGTAATTAAACATATAAAGGGAAAGTACCCTAATTACAAGATTTACAAGTAAAACTACGCGTATGTATAAAATATCAAATTAGAAAAACAAAGAGTAAATAAAGTACATACCTAGTGTTTTGAGATTTAATAAAATTCATTTATTACATGGTACAGGTCAGTTCATAATCCAAATGAAACACGTTCTAAGTAGGTACCTATCACACGTACACGGTTACTTTTTTATCGTGGAGAAAAAAATTGAACACAATGCCAACTTGAGGTCCATCGAAAGTTTTTGTAACGAAAACTAAAAATTATTTGAACCATCATAGCAATAACATAAGGTGGCTTAGCTGGCACCAGACGAGACAGGCGGTGGTGGGCAATGCGGGGGAGTTGATAAGGGGTCCTTCGTCCTTAGTTTTATTAATTCTCAAAAAAAAAGTGAAAATGAAACTGAATAATTTATTCTAGTCATATATCATGCAATGACTTATTAGTACTGAAAATTTCTGCCACGATAAAAAAGTTACCGTGTAGTGTATTACAAAGTCGGCTTGAGTGTAACATTGACATTACATGATAGAATCTGTACATCAAATATAGAATTTTGTATTTTAAAACGACACAGGAACGTGGTAAGTCCCTTAGTACCTACTTACCTTAAATTAATTTATATAAAGTACGAAATACTTGTCTCAACTGTCTTCCTAATAGTCGGCTCTGGCTGCATAGGTTATAATTATAAAGATCTCTGAATTTATGGAGCCCACGAACACGATACACATATATTTTGACAACGCTCAGTGAACACACCTGTATGTATTGTATAATATAAGTTAGTAATAGGTTATACCATCCATTATAAATTTTGTAAGTATCATTATAAGGTAGGCAGAGAGTATCAACATATTTACAAATTTACCAATTAGATATATTTAATTTTTCAAAGCTACGTCTTCACGTTCCTGAGACTGCTTGGACACTATAGGATGGCTAATAAATAAATTTTCTACACTTGGCCAATATAAATTATAATGAATGACAATTGATTGTATGAATGTGAAAATTTTAATTTTATACATATGTTGGTTTCGTACATGTTATGCAATGTAATATATAATGCAATAGATACGATTGTTTGATTGTGCGTCAATATTACAAATGATCATAGACACTACATAGGTTGGTAGTAGGTATACAGTTACACATACTATTGCATGACCCGGCCTAGCTTTATAGAACAATGTAACAATAATAGGATAGTACCTACCTATAGAAATTGGGTAGGTTAAATGTTGACTCTACACCCCGTAATATGCATTAGTTATAGTTAGTCATAACTATAACATAACAATCATTTACCGAAGAAAACACTTCAAACCAAGTGAGTATTAGTAGTGGATACTTTGTAGAGAAACAAAACAACTAAATAACAAGTCAGGAGTTAGTGCGAAGCAGAAGGTGTGACGAGCAAGTCCTACAAATTAAAACTAAATTCTACATAAAAACTTATTGGGATCGCCAGCGACCCTGTTTAAGAAATCATGAGGTGCTGAGGTTGACCACTCGTGAGTAAAGCTAAAGTTATGGCGTCAAAACATTGCGATCAATGAAACACAATTCGTCCTGATGAATATTAAATATTCGAAAAAACACAACAACAACAACTTTGAAAGGCAATTTAAAAAATTTACCTAAAGATTTATAATATCTAATTATTTACGACCATTAATTTTTATACAATATTTTGGTGATTAACATCATTATCGCCAACCCGTATTAAATATGAGAAGTGGATGATATGATATTAAAAATTACCCTTTCATACCAATTAATAAGCGTTTTCAATGTCCGACCCGCGTAGTGCGACATCGGAGGATTTAATCTATACTTATATACTAATAATAAATTTTACGAACTCTAGTTTCTCTACACAAAAAATAATAACAGTATCTATCTGCAGACATTCGCTGTCAACTTAAAAATTACGTCTTCACATCTTTGGTAAGATAAAACGAAACGACAGTAACGAAAGTCTAGACAATCTAATGTTACTTACACATTCGCTGGAGGGACGACTTATTTATTAAACATTAGGTAACACTATATTAACAACACTGTAATATTATATATGTGCCCAATTGTCACGATGTATCCGCGGATCATTTAATTTCGACGTAGAGTCAACATCACTGGGCCGCGGGTCCCGGAGTGGCGGCGGCGCCGGGAGCGCGGGGCCGCACCGCGCCAGCGCTCACTGCCAGATCTTCCACCACACCTGCATCTTCTCTGAGAGCTTCTTACAGATTCCTCGTAGTTTCCGTCACATCCCGCCGTCACCTTCGCCTTCGCAATCTTCTGAGCCTTCACCTTCCTCGAGAGTCACCTGGAACAACAACATTGCATTGACGTCATGAGCATGTCTGTATCGGTATCGACATGGAGTGCCTTCTTATCTGAACACGAATCAGTCCTACCTAAATACTAAGTACGTAGTGCTAATTCAATAGCTCAATGACACAGTTGATTATTATCAAAGAAACATAATGTTATACTTATGACGTAAACTATGCAAAATTGCTAAATAATATTATTTTGATCCTTTTAGAAATATTATTTAAATAAGAAGACTATTGTTAAAAAAGAAACAATGCCTTGTTAGATACAGAACTTGGTATAAGTAATTTTATTATATTGATTTATCAATATATATAAAACTCTTCCGTTACTGACTGACTGACTGACAGACAACGCAGAGCCGTAACTACTGGGCGTAGAAAGCTGAAAATTGGCACGTGGGTTCCTAGGGCAGTGTAGGTGAAGGGATTTCCCGAAATTCCCACGGGAACGGAAAAAACGGGATTTTTGTGTATATATGAGAAATCTGCGCGGGAAAAACCGCGGGGCAGCCTCTAGTTTATTATAAGAAAGGACCGTGCGAGCTACCGTGTAACACTAAATTACCTACGTAACACTAATATTTACAGCGTCGTAGAAAGTAATTTCATCATCGTACTCACTTGAAAGCGTATTTGGTCTGGGCGGTCCTCGTCGGTGCCGTGCGCCGAGTGCGAGGAGTGCGAGGGCACGGGCGGCGGCGAGGGCGGGATCATGCTCTGGTAGTAGTCACGGTTCTCCTCCAGCGTATCCAGGATGTCCTGCGCGTCGGGGTGCACGAGGTCAGCCCACGTCTCCCACAGGGGGTGGACGATGTAGTCGATGAATCCAACCTGAGTCTTCTCGATGGTGGCGTTGTGTCGGTCGCACATAGGGCTGATGTCCATGCCGTTTTCCCGTTCGCGATCTCCTTGCTGGAAGAACTCTTCCATGAGCACCGCCACCCATCTCTTATATAAGGGCAAAGGCTTTGTAGGGTTGCTCAGGTCAGCGCAGTGCACCAGGTTTTCTAAAACCTGTATTCTATCAGTATAGTTGTCTAGCAGCAACACACCACTCCCAGCTACTTTCTTGGTCTCCACCATAGTCTTGAGGTCGGCCAATAAGGTCATATGTTTTGACATGTCTGTGGAAAGTACCATGTCTATTACCATCTTTCTCAACGTCTGCCGCTGCTTCTTGTGCAAGTTTTGGAAGATATCGCAGCCTTCATTCTGGAGAAGCTTGAAAGCGACGGCAAGATGGTGGTTTTCGAGCACGGACTCGTCGTTGTACATGAGCGCTAGCTCAGAGCCAGAGTTGACGAGGTACTGGTTCGTGAGGCCGGGGTGGTCTACGTCGTGTACGCAGGCGGCGAATAGCGCGGCACACGTCTCGATGGGAGTGAAGACTGCGTCAAGCGCAGGCGTATTAAGCAGCACGTGAGTCGACTGTGCTACGTCAGCCGCATGCAGCGAGTTATGAAACGGATTATCGCGCACGTAGTGTTCCTCAAGTGTAATAGCAAAAGCGAGGAAGGTGCGCGGCGGAATCTGCAGCGTGGTCAGAAGGTCGCGCGACGTAAATGCGGTGTAGGCGACGGCAGTGAGGGGCCGGCCGCACGACAGCTCGCCGATACGGAACATGTCGATGCCCCAGCGGTCCAGCTCGGCCAGCTGCCTGCCCAGCTCCTCCTCATGTGGCGTGTCCACGCCGTAGCGCGGCACCCGCTCACCGGTAAAACTATTTGTGTGTGTCAGCGCCCGTTTTACGCCGGATATCTGTTAAGTAATACAATTCATATGTCGAATTAATTAATCAAACGTAAATTAATTTTACAATAATAACACCCACAAAGAGGACCCACTTACATATTTAATACAAAAAAAATATTATATTACTAAATAATTGAAATCGCAATTAATACCTGTGATAAAGTGCTCGTAGCAGCGGCATGTCTAGGTTTTTCCTTTTTCTTTGTTTTATCTGTATTTTCTTCTACCTGCAGTGATGGCAAGTCGAGTTCTTGTTGCTTGTCTGCAAAAATAAAACCTAAGTATAATTGCTAAGGAATAGTAAACGCAGTATCAGAAATAGGAATTGGCTACATTTTTATAACATAATCTCACGCCTTCTATTCCCTGAAGGTTTAGGTAGATGCACCAGCTCAAAAGCCGGACCCAAGTTTAGCCGAGTTTGTTTTATTACCAACGTGACAATGGGCCAGCTTGTCACCGCGGTTATAACAACCACTACTGCGGCCGGGACCAACGGCTTAACGTGCCTTCCGAAGCACGGGATCATCTTAATTTCGGACAGTGATTCAAGCCTGCAATTGCAAGGTCCTATCTAAACGAAAACAACCACAACGTGATTTTTGTGAGAAATTAATATGTGGTGTTTTCCGAGCGGATCGAACCCACGACCTTCCGTGCCCTAATCCTAATCAAAGGCTCGTACAATGCGCAACGGAGGCGGCCACACTGCGCAACGGCTACGGAGGCGCCAATTTTTATAATTATATTTAATTACATGTTATGGCGAGGATAGCAGATTTTTTCGGAGGACGAAAATTAAAAAAAAAATTGAAACAGACGATGGATGGCTGGCTATATGCACTATGCACTAAACCAATTGCTCCAATTAGCAAAATGCTGGGTTGCGATGAATGCTTGACATACTTATATGAGTTAAATAAATCTCTTTTAATATTCATGGATTTTTTTGACTTGAAAGTTAATATTTTATGTTTAAAATCTTGTTTTTGGTCGGAAGTAAACTGTAAAAACTCCCGGAACTCTAAATAGAGGTAATAAGCAGATTGCCACAAGGACCAACTCTGTGGACGGAGTTTCCTGTAATAGCCACGCTTGGCAAGCGTGTTAACGATCGAAGTGTGGCTCTCTCTTCACTTCAAGTATGTTAAAGAAGAACGCTTCTGCCCGTCCTTCAGCTGTTCCCATAGTCGCCTTTTATGACACCCATGGGAGTGAGTGGGAGGGTGGTGGTATAAAAAGATAATTATTACTTCGCGGTAAAATTCAGAAAGAGTGTATCATATTGATAGCAGTACATATAAAAAAAATTTGGAGATATTGGCGTGTTGTATCGGCCTAGAATACTACAACTCCATATCCGTATACCTACATAAATAGATTTAAACGTAAAACTTGTAACTATATAGAGCAACTCACCTAAGAATGTAGAGCAGATGTACTCGGATATCTGGTTGCCGGACTTGCTGGATTCCGAGAAGTGGCTCAGCTCTTTATTCAGCATTCGCTTGAACTGTAAATGGAAGATATCCAGTGAGCGAGCCATCCTGGGGGCGCGGCGCCGCAGCCAGCAGCGGGAGGCCGGGGCCGGGGCCGCAGCGCAGGGTACGCACTGTCTCTCGGTACACACACGCATTTCACACTAATTTAAATATTTATTGCAACTCGTAATAAACTTTTATTGCATTAAAATATTTATAAGAATTTTTATAATATTTTTGATGAGATGCCTAGCAAGTAGGTATAATAGTATTAAGAACGACAGAGCGACCTATCGGATAGAGCGGCTATCGCAAAACTGACTGAACTGAATAGCGCTTTGTTTGTGATGGCGGTGGACGAGCCGTGCCCGCTTCGCAGCCGCCGCCGCCGCTACACAGAGCTTAGCTCGTCCTCGGCAGTCGGCTACGTGGGATTATCAACTCTACATAAATTTTCTTGGTGATTTTTTTTTTCTAATAATGAATATTAAAATATTACTGAAGATGAACGAATTCATAGTTTTGTACTTTTAAGACCTAGCTTAATAAACAGGGACTTAATAACAGCCTAGCTTAATAATAGAGCTCATATTTTTAAACGTCACTCAAACTCTGCATTCGAGTCACGTTTAAAATATATTTTGTGTTCTTAAATAAGAAAGTACCAATGCCATTTATACTTAGGATTAGTGCGTATCATAATTAATAATTAAATGTTTGTTTGTTTGTTTGTAACGAATAGGCTCCGGAAATACTGAACCGATTTGAAAAATTCTTTCACTGGTAGGAAGCTACATTAACCCCGTGTGTCATAGGCTATATTAGATTTTCAAAAAAAATTGGGATCCTTACCTAAACCAAATAATGTTACCCGAGGTGCAATATTTTTTCCGATGTTTACATATTTTGACATGTGCTTTGTTGTTATTGTTTGTTTTTTATTCGGCCATTCTGGGCAGTCAAAAGAACATAGTCTATAGAGCCAAGTCTTTTGTAGTACTTTATCTTATATTCTATGGCGTAACGAAGTAAGCCGGGAAAGCTCAATCAATATACATAAAACTCTTCCGTTACTGACTGACTGACTGACAGACAACGCAGAGCCGAAACTACTGTTTGTAGCGGGCTGAAATTTTGCACGTGGGTTCCTAGGGGAGTGTAGGGGAGCACTAAGGAATAATTTTCCGAAATTCCCATGAGAACGGGTAAAAAACGGGATTTTTGTGTTTACGAGTAATCTGCGCGGGTAAAACTGCGGGCAGCCTCTAGTAATTAAATATTCTCTAGTAATTATTATGATCTTGTATCCATGTACCTCACGAAAGCAATAAATATTTGAATCTTTGAATCTTTGAATCTATTTTGATAAGACTCAAACGTTATATTGACAAAAGTGATATTACAGATTTAAATCTGCTTAGTAACATAATATTGGTGGATATTACATGATGTCATGCGTGCACAGTAGCATGCAAAGAAATATTAAAGTTGTACTGAGATTGTATTATACATATAACAATAATGAGTCCAAGTGAGCAATGGCAAAACATAGGTATAACGAAACCACTTAAGCCCATAATTATATCTAGCAAGGTCTAACCGCGCTTTTTAATAGAGTACTGTATAGATCCGAAAGAATATCTAGAAAGCTAATTCTTGAAATTTGCGTTTCGGGGAAAACTTTTTAGACTACCATAAGCAAATCCCAAAAATTTTGATGTCCATAGCTTCAGGATTAAATATTCTAGGTTTATACGTTTTCATGTTTTTTAATTATGCATTGGTTACGTAAAATAAACAACTTAGGTACTTAATAGGGCTATTGGAAAATAATTAGTACTGGAAAAACGTTTTCTCTTTTTGGATCTGAATCTTGGAGGCTTGACTTTTATCTATATATATAAAACTCTTCCGTTACTGACTGACTGACTGACTGACTGACTGACTGACTGACTGACAGACAACGCAGAGCCGAAACTACTGGGTGTAGCGGGCTGAAATTTTGCATGTAGGTTCCTTAGGGAGTGTAGGTGAGCACTAAGAAGGGATTTTCCGAAATTCCCACGGGAACGGGAAAAAAAACGGGATTTTTGTGTTTTAGAAAAATCTGCGCGGGTTATCACCCGCGGGGCAGCCTCTAGTTATTATTATAATCCTACGAGATGACTTAGACCTAGGAAGCGGTGGTGCGATGAGCTGGGAGCCCACACTAAGACCTGGTGGGAATGTGCCCAGGATCGGGAGAAGTGGAGAAATGGGAAATATGCCTTAGCCCAGCAGTGGGACGATACAGTAGGTTGCAAATAATAATAATAATAATACCTACTAAAGAGGTTTAGAGAAGGATTTCCGGTACAGTGTAAGCCTTCACGCACGATACGATAATACCTTCAGATTTATAATAGGTAGTTAGTTACGGCGCTGTTGTGGTTATCTAGTTGTTAGATAACTAAAACCGTGCCGTCACTATGGTTCACTAACTAATTTAGTGCGTTAAGGCGGCATGTCATAAAATGTCATTTAACCAGTTAAGATTCTAAATTTAGATCGTTCTTGACACAGTTACTTATCGCCTCGAACAAAATATATCCTTGATTCGAAAGCATCAGTTGAGTGAGATAATGGAGGGATATTCTTGTGCCAGGTTTCATCTCGGAAAAATTCAAAGCTCGATACTCATTTCGAAAAGATGCTTTGTTAAAGTTGCTTGTTAGCTGTGTGATTCTAGCAATATGGTAGGTAGGTGTTAAAGTCAAGTGATTAGTCATCGATAACAATCTTTTTAAAATGAGTATTAAACTTCAAAATTTTTAATCGAGATGAAAACCTTCAATTGGCTCCAGATTAGATTTAGCCTCCAGGGACTCTAGTCTCATAAACTTACGATTATACTTCTATTCTATTATTATTCTTCTATTTCTCTATTACGATTGTGTCAAAAATTGCGAGTCTCGTAACTTTGATCGATCATTATAGTATAGCAATAGAATATGAATAGCAAGCTATAGAATAATTTGGGATTTTTTTACCTAAATAGTGAATCCGGTTTTATTAGACGAAATTGAAACGGGCGTAGTGCAACTGTCACTTAATATCAATCATTATTGATATATATAATGTCAGTCGAACGTAATCATAACATTATCTTATTATGGAGCAGACTACCCTTTTTGGTCAATTCCAATCTGTTGCGATACTACTGCTATAGTTATAGCTAAATTGATTACGAGACTACCAAATGTGTATTTTCTTGCGATTAACGTACTGTTTCTACTCTACTTTTATTCCATAGTTACGTTTTGCGCGATGAGACTAAGGGCCCAGGCCTGAAACTGTAAACAAGCTATTGCTACCGCGCTGCGCTATATAAAATTGAGGTGCTAAACGTGATGTACCGATTTACTTTACATTTTCAGTGGTGAAATAAGATCCCCTCTTTTAAAAATTCTTTATTAACTTAAAATAATAATAATATTTATTTTCTTTGGATGACCATAAACCATTTTACATAATATCTAACAGATAACATATAAAACGGTTGAGATCTCTACTCTAAAATAGCAGTTAATAAATATAAGGTTTCAGATAAATGAGCCATTTCTGAAAACTCTACCTCTCCACTTCTGGATTGAATTTTTAGGAATTAGCTTTTTAAAGCGATACTGTCTTCATGCGATAACAAAATGGTTTCTGTATCTGCGTGGTAACACCAAAAAATATATTATTTTATCAAGCGATTTCAGTCAATTGAGTGGGTGCGTAATTTATCGATCTATTTGCGGAAAGTTAGCATGATACAAATAGTGACTTATCTCAAGTGACTTTCTGTCTTGGATAAAGTAAGCGGCCAATCACGTTTGTTACGGAATTATTTATAAACATAATAAAAAAATTACTATTTCCTGTAAACGTAATAGTTAAAGCAAGTTTCTATTTTCGAATTTAGCTAAGTCATTGCTTCTTAAATAGATTTTACATACGAGAAAAAAAACTTAAAGCGGAAATTGACCAATATATTTAAACTGAAATATTTTTATGGCTTAACTAATTTACCCGGCAAAATTCGTACCTACCGCCACAATGTACATAAGAACAGTAAGTTGTCTCGGCAGCGCCCTTGAAATAATTACCTAGGCCCGCTCGAGCCCGGCCGGTAGCAAGGCGCGCGATAGGGCTGCCTACTGACTGTCACTCTTGTGGCTTGGCTTATAATTTGAAAATAAATGAATTATGTTCTTTTTTGTGAAATTGACGTTTTGTATATTTTCCTTTATAACATTTTCGCATTTAAGCTTATAACAACCGGGTCCCATTTTTTATACTTTTTTATGGGTAATTTCAGTAGTTCTTTGTTCAGTTATAAAAAAACATAACTTTAATTACGAGAATATGAACAAAATGAGGCAATATAAATGCGCGCGTAATATATTCGCGGGAGCGACACGCATCGACCGCACGTAACTGCGTAGCACGCGCGACTGATGGTAGGCCGTAGGCCGAGGTATACTGAGATTCGAGCGAGTACTCACTCGCGTTTCGGCTGTTTGAACGAAGATGTTTTACTGTTCGATAAATATATTGTGCTACCGCCTGACATGCATGTTTTGAATGTAAGTATTAAACATTCAGTACAAAAACTTCTTCTTTAATCAATCCTCTTATTTAAAAAAAAACCCGCATCAAAATCCGTTGCGTTGTTTTAAAGATCTAAGCACAGAAAGACAGACAGCGATATAAGCGACTTTGTTTTATAATATGTAGTGATGATAGACAGGTAGATAATGCATAGGGTAGGTACTTAAGAAAAGAAAAGAAACAATTTAGATTAATTATGTATAGGTACTTACATTAATGGTCGCAACTGTGTACCTACTTACATATGAATATTAATTCTTTCTTCTGTTTATTATTAAATACAAAAGTCTTCAAAGTAGATTGAAAAATTAATTAAGAGTTATTTTACGCAAACACCCAGATATTATTTAGAATACTTAAAATATACTAGGGACTAAGATCTGCACTAGGGAGCCCTTTTTTGATAAAAAGCCTTACATTAGAGGATACGATTTTTTTCTAGAGTGGCGCCACTGTTCGCGTAATACCTCATATTGTACATCGGCTTTGTATTCGATGTATATTGTTAAACATGCAGCTTCTCCGAGTTGCTTGGCACCTTACGCGCTTTAAATCCTTCCCTATACTAAAAAAAAAACTACAATATTGATTGTCTATGGTCAAGCTGTCAAACGTCATTCTTTGTGTTCGCGTGGTTACCGGCGCTTCGTTTTTTAGTAAAAAATAGTTTCGATTTATTAAAATAAGTGAAAATAACAGCAAAACTACACGAAAATGTGTACAAAAACATAAGTCAAAGGACAGGAAACTCGAAATACATCGGAACAAGATCCGAAAATTGTGGAATGCAGGGAAATAAAAAACCTGCAACAAGGACGTCAGCTTCGGAAGTTTTTTCTCGAAGCAGGATCTGCAGGATGAGAATTCTTCTAGTATAATTAAAAATTACATTGGTTACGTACCAATGACCTCATATGACACAATGTGTCATGTTGGCATGTTTTTTCAAACAAGCCCTTTCTATTGACACGGGTGGTATACGCGATATACCGACGTGTTTGTTGGCGCATGCCTTTACAAACAAGCCCTTTCACATTGACACGGGTGATATACGCGATATATCGACGTGCTCGTTGGCAAAGCAGCCGTTTATTGGTTTGATAAGGGCGAAGCACGCGCACGCGATGCGCAGACATTTTGGCGGCAAAATATTTTTTGTCTTCAAAATATTTTTTGTCTTCTGAACAAGACACAGGCTGTGTACGAGATACATGGATGTGCTCTACAATTTCTTAAGTGTCAAATCACAAAGATTTACTCAGATGGATCACAATCAACATGAGACACAAATGCCAATAGAGCAAAGGATGGAGATAACTTATCTTCTCCGTAGCAAGTTAATACTACCAATGTACTACCACACAGGTAGGCATAACATTCAGGTTCAATCAGTGACACTGAGAGAGATACCTACTTCCCCAACAACCTTAATTTGGCCCAAAGAAATAAGCTAAAACTTAACTTTTGGAAGAGTTTTTCCCAGAAAACTAAGTATAAGAAATTGAAAATAAACAAAATCAATTTGTTTTGGGACCCGCCATGCTATGGAAAAATTCTTACAACACTAAAAGTAAGTTAAAACATAGACCAGCTGAAACTTATATCCCCACTGCGATGCAGTCAGGATCTTTGCTGTCTTGCATTCTATTCAAACAAAAGCAAGAATAAATTTTACCATGTCTAATCTAGATAAACCATTCTTTGAATCTAGTCAATGATGTACTGCGGGACAAGTTCCTTATTTTGGCCATGATCTTCAACAGAAGATTGCAACAATGACAATTTAGTCAAAACAATGCAAAAATCAATATGCAAAAGCCACCTGCAAACCCTGAATGGGAAAACTTTATCAGGCCATCCCATTACTACCATATTGGTTTGCACTGCTGTATGGGAAAAACCCATAAAATCCCTGGTAGCCAGGAACTACCAATACTAGAACCACCATAGGGTTTCGCAGGCAACAGCCTAACGACCCAGACGCAGCCCTGTCTAAGCGGCATGCTCCTTCTGACAAATAAAGGTAAGCCATGGTGGCAAGCTTATTTCCACTTTTTTCCTAAGCTAAAGGAAAAATCTGTGTTATAATTTGTTTATTTTGGGTTCTGTATGTAAAGGGTATAACTACACCTTTTCATTCAATAGAATCTTAAAATCTGTCCAAGAACTCAGTAATATTATTATGTTTAAATTTAAACCATTTAAAATATTTTAACATTGCCCAGAGTACCATCAATACACTCTGAAAATTTATTCAAGAACACAGTATTATGGTTAAATTAAAACCATTGAAAATATTTTAACATTGCTCACAGTACCATCATTAAATAAATTAAGTAATGGATATAGTCAAAAATTTAATCAGATTGTTAAAAGTGTGACAATCAAGCCAGTCAGTTATATAAAAATCATGTCTAAGTACCAAAAAGGTGATCATGGTTTATTTTATTTAAAATATTTCATCAGTTTATAACAGTGTTATATTTACACGTTGAATGTATACTTACCCTCAAACGCATACAAACTATGTACAGTTTATTGCACAGGACATTTAGAGGTTTAAATAATTTAAGATTAAGATTTTTACATTTACATGAGTTCCAGACACATCCTTATGGATGTGTACAGTTTCACTTTAAATAATGAAAGTGGTTTTTAGCTTTCTTACATCAATAAATCCTTTATTTTGTAAATTTTTAAATCTATTCTATAAATATATGGAAAAAATATAATTTTATGCAAATACATATTATGTACAGACAAATGCAAATGCATGAAGAGTTAACAAAAATTATCACATCTAATTATCACATTTACTCTCATATTTGCTACGCTCACAGCATTAGAATGTAATACATGGAATTTGGGTACAAATGTGTACCAAGTTTTTTGAGCCAGCAAGGGGTATTTGTAACAGTTGTGTGTTTTTTGAGTACTTACAAGCTGTTTAGACCAAACACTTTCTATAAATGTTCATATATTATGTACATTGATATGTACATACATAATACATAGGTACAAACATACTTATCGCTACGCCTGTTTCCATAGGGGTAGGCAGAGAAAATTAATTTCTACTTGCTATGATTCTGACAAACCTTTTCTTTTCGCTTCTTTAGGCTGCAAGTTTTTAATAACTCTTTTCATTATTACAATGATTCAATTAGTCAAACATCTTAAATTCAGTATTCTTATGCCCAGCAAAACCTAAAAATTTTCGCAATTTACTTACTTTTGACACTTCATGTGTAACATTAGTAGAAGCTTGTCCAGCTTCTTGCTATGCATGGGTGAATTTTGGAAACTGGTACAAAAATCCTGGAATGTTGATTCACTGTATCTAGTGTTAACTATGTTACCAGAATAATGATGGTCATCACAACTTTGGTTCTCTGTTATGGATTATTTTTTGGTTTTTGCAACACCCTGAAAGAAACCTTTCTTAATTATTATCTTCATCTTTCAGAGACCTGCTTCATTGTCAGATAATATAGAAACAGAGATATGCTCCAGCAATGCCGGCTTAAAATATCAGTACCACTACTGTCATTTGTAGAAATTATAATTGAGTCCTCAGCGGTGAGCATTGAGCAAACTCAATACAATAATTAAAATAACAATGATCCATTCTTTGTTTTTTGTTCCATATAAATGGACATTCCTCCTAAGAATGTTAATTCAGGTGCTTCAAATTTTTATAAATTTGATTTTATGTTGAATGGTGGCTCTAAAATAGGGGATGATGATTATATTATGAAGACCTACCACCATTGCCATATTAATGTCATTGTTTATTTATTTATAAATAAATATAAGATATGATTAAAGTATTAATAAATAAACATGAGATATGATTAAAGTATTGAATGTGAATGTGAATGACAGTTAAAAAACATGTTAATAGCTTTAAGTAGCTACTGCTACACAGAACAAATATTGACTTACTAGTCATGTTACTAGCTTTAAGTAGTTACTGCTACACAGAACAAGTATTAACTTACTAGTCATGTTACTAGCTTTAAGTAGCTACTGCTACACAGAACAAGTATTAACTTACTAGTCATGTTACAAGCTTTAAGTAGCTACTGCTACACAGAACAAGTATTAACTTTTAAAAAGTAAAGTACTAGAACTAAATAAATACAGACTTCAATATACATAAAGTTATACTGATATTGTTAAGACATTGAGTCTTAGATTTTTTGTAAACCAAATTAAATTAATCAAAGCTTTTGAACGTGAAAAAACTTCTGTTCTGTAAAACTTCTGTGATTTTGAGAAAACATTCGTAAAAAACCCATTGTTAATTCTTTCAAAAAACGACACAAATCTGTGACATCAACAATAGGATGCTGGACCAAAAATATTTTGGGGTAAAAAGGGAGTAAAATCTTTTAAATAAGATGATCTTGTTTGGGTGCGTCTCCTGGCGGCTTCCATCGTTGGCTTCGATGATGGGTCTGATCGAAGGCGTGCCGCGGCAGGGTGCAGTCTGGTTCGTGTAGCATGACGTAGCTCTACGTACAATGTTTTGCTATGCGGACTGGTCTGTCCTTTTGGGGACTGTTTTTTTGCCTGGGCCTCTTGCGAATAGGATACTATATTAATAAATATAATGATATGAGACTTGAAATAAGAGACACCTTGTATCCTATGTAGAATAATTTAATTTTAAATTTGAAAGTTAAGGTGTTTGCAGGACAAACACAAGCCATCTAGCAACCACCAAGTCTAAAGGTGTGTCATTAGACAGACAGTTGACTAAACCAGTAGGTCTTGAACTAAGTAGAGGTTTACATAATACAACTCTATTCATGTGATATATTTTTGTTTTAGTTAAGAAGCGGTATTAATACGCCCTGTTTTGATTACATTTGATATTACATTTAACTTTATTAAATTTTCTTTTATGTATTATTAAATTTTCATGTTCCTTTACTAAGGATATATAAAACAACTTAATTAAGTTTTCAAACAAATCTGTTTGTCCTTTCCTATATTATTAGAAGGGGTTATCTTCGATAGAAGCCTCACAACTTTTGTTTTAAGATATTATTATTGGCTCTGAACATCTGCATGTTTAACAATATACATCGAATACAAAGCCGATGTACAATAGGATGATCAAACGAGCTCACCTGAGTGAAGTTCGATCATTATTGTACGAAGGCTTTGTATGAAGATGTATATTGTCCCGCCCGCCCTTTACAATTTGTAAGTAACCCAAGTTGTGAGTCAAGCTCAATAAGGCTCTAAAGAATGACGTTTGACAGCTTGACCATAGACAATCAATATTGTAGTTTTTTTTTTAGTATAGGGAAGGATTTAAAGCGCGTAAGGTGCCAAGCAACTCGGAGAAGCTGCATGTTTAACAATATACATCTTCATACAAAGCCTTCGTACAATAATGATCGAACTTCACTCAGGTGAGCTCGTTTGATCATCCTATAATACCGTCAAATAAATTGATCATAATTAATTAATATCAATCTAAGAACGGTGGTGTTCAATAAAACGTATAAATATATGCGTTCTTGCAATGAGGGGTTTCCAAAGTGACAGAAAAGAAAAAAAAGTTTCCTAATACGCCGGTAGATGGCGGTGTCTACAGAGATAGATCAATATTAGAGAGATGGGAGATCGAATATTGACTGAATCTTTGGATTGGATCATTTTCTGCTAAGTATAAATCTTAATTTCACCTACTCCGTCACTGCCTCAGTTAAATTTAAATTTTTATGTTCATTTTGAGCTATTGAATCATTCATTTCAGCTTGACCTATTACTCCTGGCAAAGCGCCATCTGGTAGCAGCTTAATAAAACTTGTTTTTTTCTTCTGAGCTGTCAAATTGAAAATCTCTCATTACAGTGTGCTTCTAAAAATCTTTAGTAAAACGTTTTATAAACCATGTAACAAAAGACATTTAATTTATATTAATTACGAAGAAATAAAAAGAATGCAAGGTTATAAAAAATATACTCTATCACGCTATTGTCATGTGTCGACAAAATCATAGGTTTTGTTTTGTCTTTCGAAAGAAATACGAATTTGGGTCAGTTTTGCCCGGGCACGACGCGCTATTTTAGTTTCCACCCGTCTCATTAGTAAGGCCTCGTCCGCACTGCAAGTTTATTTCGCGCAAATGGGGAAGAAAACTGCCAATTTATCCCGCTAGTGTCGTTTGTACGGTTGACCCATAACAAACAAAGTTTTGTATATGTGATTTGCATTGGTAGTCCAATTATTTATCAAAAGAACTCACTATGTAGCTGTTGGGTGTAAGTAAAATGAAAATCATAAGTTTCCTAACAACTCCCGGCTAGGAAGCTATGAGTTTATAGAACTTCAAAGCAACCGAACGGATTGAGGTTATATTTTCGAAATTTTGAAGATTCTTACCGAAGTCTTAGTTTTACTACAGGTTTGTTCCTAATTAAATATCTTATCGCTGTTTAGGGGTCCTTGTGCAGTCCTTGCACAAGTTTTTCTACAAAGTTGCTGCTGTTCAACGATTGAAGGTCATCTCAAGATGGGTATCTTGAGGGTAACTTTGATTGTTTTTAGGTTATATTTTATTTTACTTGCAAAAGTCATTTAAAATGGTTCATTCGTATGAATTTGTGTCCATTCACCTCAGTAACTTAATATTAACTTGAAATAATGATAAGCAAATAGTCCTAGCTAACATTAACTAGAGTTTACCCATTGTTTACTTGCTCACGAAGTTCGCGTTTTTGTCACGTAAAAAGCCTTCTCATTCATTAATTTCTTCTTGCAACTATGTTTTATTCTACGTTTCGTACGATACAATACAGCGTAAAATAAAGTCGAAAACACAAACAGATGCCTTGTTATATTTTATTTCACTTGTTTCTTATGGGTCGAACATATAGAGCTTCATCTACAAAAAGTTTTCCGTGTACAACCCCATTTTATTCGCAGAATAATATTCGATCTATGAGTCTAACACTCAAAATGATCCGCTCCATTACGTGCTGGCAAATCTTGAGACATTTAACAATCGGTCAGAGAGAGATCTGGGCCCCGTAGGTTAGGATGGGCGGAATGCACGTGTCGACGAGTTTGCGCTACGAGTCATTGGTGGTTTTACGTATCTTCTTATGCTCTTTCACCGATCAGAAGCTCCTCCAGGCGTTTTCGATTCGTCGTTCGATTTCTTTATCCTGCCTATTATCGAAGGAGACTATCTTATTTTATATTATTATTAATTAAATAACAATATCTATAACAATCAATACATAGTATAAAACAAAGTCGCTTGCCACGTCACGTAAGCATACATAGGGATGTATGCTTATATCTTTAAAACTATGAAACGGATTTTGATGCGGTTTTTTTAAAAAGATAGAGTAAAAGGTAAGGCGGCACGAAGTTCGCCGGGTCGACTAGTAAAATATAAAGCACATTTTTTTCTCATATTCTACTATTTATAGTATTCTTCTATTCTACTCTACAATTCTTTTTTTTCTCTGGATTAAAAAAGCGCCCTCGCCGTAGGGTACCTTTTTGATTCGATATGTTTCATTGTTAAATTTTTTTTTGAATCAGTTTTTTTTTTAAAGTAAAGTAGATGAATACGATAGTAAATATTTACTGCCGTCTAATTTATTTTATACCTATTTTGGGTTGGTGTTTTTAAATTAACAAAATCACGTTTTGAGAATACCGTTACGTTTTGATGGTTTTGAGTAAGTACATACCTGATGGAAAGTTGTTTACAGGCTCTACATTTATCGCAGTGTGTTTTATAGAAACAGGTGGTAAATCTAATGGCCGCCTACCCACATACATGACGGTGCTAACCGTGACCTACATTGCGAATTATTCTAGTATGGATTGGCGCTCAACCATTTAGTGTAAAGTTAGTTTCCTTTTTTGACATAGGTACATTAAATAGGTCTAATCTAAAATATATATTTTTGAATAAATAAATACAAATTAGGAAACACATTTTTTTGAAAAAATATTGAACTCTGAGCTTTGAGTAACACAATATTAACTTCATAACTTGGTTCATGATTGTCGAGTTTGACACACAAATTACGCATCAAACAAAAACTTTTAATTGGAGTTTGATGGATATAACAGTTCGTTAAATCAGCATTTTAACGAAAAGGAACAGTTAAAGTTAATGCTCTTAAATAATTGTTTTGACTTATCTTCATAATTTAATTAAAAAATGAAAACTTCACCTAGGTTACTTGTTATTCTTCGGGGTTAAATTCTATGTACCAATATAATATAATTTAAAACAGCATCAAAGTATTTTTGGGTTTAATTTAAACTCCGAATGTCCACTGCGAGACAATTCATACCTAAGTATATTATAAACGTGCACGTAACTATATTATGCAGGTATGTCTCAGTTTCAATAAAACGATTAAAATTTAATTTTAAATCGGTTTATTAGTTTGTATAAAATAAAGACGCTTCCCGCGTCTGTCCCAATGTATGCTTAAATCTTTTAAATTATGCGACGGATTTTGAGTTTTTTTTTAAATAGATAGAGTGATTCAAGAGGAGGGTTTATAAGTATAATATGCTATGCATAACATAGTTATAGGTTATGCGGTACGAAGTTCGCCGGGTTAATAAAAGATAAAAAAAAAATACAAAAACCATATCTCCAAGTCAAGGCGATCAAGAATTATCAAAAGGTGAAAACACTCCTTAGCGCGTGCAAGACGATTATAATTACAAACATTTATTTTATTATTTATTTGATTTAGCAATGTTACATCTTTTATTTGAATACTGTTTGGATATTTTTATGTTTGTAATAAAAATCGGCTTACACGCGCCGCGTATGTAGTGTTTTCTTTCACCTTTTGATCATTCTTGAATACCTTGACTCAGATATACTTTTTATACTTTTATACTATTTATCCCGAAAATCCCACGGGAACGGATAATTGGGAATTCTTGCAGTTTTAAAGGTAATTGCGCTGGCGAAGCCACAGGGCGCACACTAGTGTAAAGAACGCAGGTAAATACATATATAGGTAAGGTCAATGTGGGGAAGTCCGCCTGGGAGGTAAGTCCGTCTAGCGGCAATAACTTCCGTTCTACAAGGAACTTAGCGGTTACGATTCGATCGGTAAAGCAGATCTGTAAATTACTTTTCAGCTAATTATCATAGATGTCGCTACAAGCATTATCTAAGGAGAAATTTGGCAAACATTTTTTTTGCATATTTGAACTTGAAGTGTAGCGGTGACTTACTTTCGAAATATTTTTTGAAAAAATGAAAATCGAAGGAGTTTTGCCATTTCCTGTTATAGGTAATTTACACATACAATTTACCTGTACATAGGTAATTTAATAATCCTTTTTTGTTTTTCTTACACTGGATTTGATAAAATCACTTGTTTTTAACAATTTTCTCATCCAAAAAGAATCATAACCTTCAAATGTAAAAGTTGGGAAGTCCGTCTAGTAAAAATCGGAAAGTCCGTCTATAACGGAATTCCCTAAATATCAGATATTGTAAACCTTGAGTATAGTGCAGGTTGTTGAAAATCAATTTTTGAACAGCTTTGAGCTTGATATTATTGAAATTTGAAGATCTTGAAGACTTCACGGCCAAATCGCCTTCAGTTCAATTCATTATAATAGGGGTCAATTATATACACAATTATTTATTTAGTTACAGTAAAAAAAAAGTTTACAAGCCCTGCTTGCTTGTATATGACGGTCTTGCCCTAAAAATGATAAAATTGGATTATTATCGAAATCTCAACTCTATTTACAATGGATTTAAAACCAAAGTGCCAAGCCATTTGTCGTTATCATCTGAAAGAATTTCTCAAGGGTATTTCCATAGAAGATTCTGATAATAAACCACTAGACGGACTTGCTCTTCATTTGCGGGAAGTCCGTCTATTTTCAATATTTTTTTTAAATATCTATATCTCGAAGCTTATGAAAGTGAATACATTTTCTGCATTGATAAATAAAAAAACATTTCATACTCTATTACCTTCGAGCACATAAATCGGCGTAGAATGCATATATCAATACTTATTTAATCTCAAAGTGAATATGGAGAAAAGTATGTCGGACTTACCCACACTGACCTTACATAATGTTTTTCTGTTAAGCTTCATTTTGTTAGTTTAGTAAGCCACTTATGTAATAAGCGTACTTTTATATTGATACCTATGTTTTTTTTATTGATTGACCTTGTGCTGCCTTAAAGCGCTTTGCAAATTCCATACGACAATACTACAATCTACACACCGGCAGTTATTTTAGTCGGCATTATGTCAGCCCTCGAGATATAATATGTACCTATATACAATTTAATGATATTCGATTTTATTCTAGGGTAGAGTTTAGTACCTATCTCACGTCAACCTTCGCACGAGCATCAGCGCAGTGTCGACTGAGGTCGCTACCGACGTCACTGCTACCGCCACCATTTTTGTCCAATTAAATATCCGTAATTCCGTCAACCATAAGACATGATGAATACTAGCTTATTTTCCTATCCATTGGTAATTTATTAGATTATATATTAGGTATATTTATTTATATTTTGTCAGTATTTATGTAAGAAGAAGATTACCAATTACAGCAAATGTAATTATCTTAGAGAGTCGTCTAAACCGCGGGCAGGACCGGGCATGTCATCAACGACGGCAAGCGGCAAGCGGCCTACGTGACCACAGCAGCGTTCAAACTGTGAGGGACCTTTTGTCTGCGTAAACACACAAATATCAATCGTGTCGTCGTCGGACAGATCGAATACAAAACAATATAACAATCAAATTTGTTTTAAAGATAATTTTAAGCTATAATTAATACGACAATACAACCCAAGAAATAAATATTTACTATTAATAACTTTGCAAGGAAGTAAATTTAAAAAGCAATAGGTATCTATCTAAAACCTAGCTATTCAAGAGGGGAAAAGTTGATATTGTGCATTATTTTTAAAAACAAATAGCTGTGCCGGCAAATTTCGTATCGCGCCATACAATTTTATATGGAAAAATTAAATAGTTGTTTTCAATTATTTTTCCTCCGTTATTCCATATATTCTCACCTTTTACCTACCTTCCCTGGAATACGAACATTTAAAACCAAAGTCAAACCATCAGCTAAATCGGCGCGGCCGTTCTCGAGTTTTATCGAGACTAACGAATCACGATTCATTTTATTTTACATGTATGTAAGTAGATAGTAGACGTAGATATAGTTGAGTAGATTACATTATAATTTCTTTCTTACAAAAAAGGAACCCGCCTTCAATAAACTGAAAGGTATACTGGGCACTTCTTATTTTTCGAAGTTGGTTATAATAGGTACCAAACTTTCTCCTGAATGTAACAAATACTGTTGTGAAAACCGCATCAAAATAGATTCAGCCAAAGTCAAGATAATCGCGGACAAACATACATACATACAGGTCTAACTGATGACCTCCTTTTTTGAAGCGGTTAAAAATTAACTTGAAGTGGACACATACACATGTACGTTCTTGTGTTTTTTAAAGATTGCAGATGATCATTCAAATACATAAATCATAGAAATTGTACACAGTCCTACACTTGCCTTAACAGAACAAAACTTACCGAGTACTTACTAAAAATAAAAGGTAGCCTAGTTTTTTTTAATAAATCAAAACTTTCAGCCTGTGTGTAGATGTAGAATATTTATTTTGATGTCTTTTCATCAAAAAGTAAATTGAAAGTTTTAATGTTTTCATTGAAAAATTGTGAAACTGGGTCACATGGTTAGAGTTTTCAGGCGTGCGTCATTCGCAGCCCTGGCGCGTCCTCAGACGAAGCGGTCGGTGGCGATGGCGGTCGGGCCGATACGCCGGCCGCGCGCCGATGCGGCCAGCCAGCGGCGAACACACAATGTCGAGGCACGAGACCATATATTGCCTAAGGCAAGTACTACTGCTACTGAAACTATACTAGATAGTACTACAATAAAATTATTTTATTTTAAGATTTTACTACCTATTTTATTCGCTTTTAGCGATAAGGCCGCCCTTGCCCTTTTTAATATTAATATTTTACTGTATGTTTTATTTTATGTTATTTGTTTCTGTGTTTATTATGTCAATAAAGCGTTTTTATGTTATGTTATGTTTAAAAAATAATCAAGGTAAGAGTATGGGAGCTACACGTATGCAATTTAAGGGTCTAACCGCATGGGGAAAGAAAAGCATTGCTAATAGTCTTAAGAGGCATAGCACAGCTAAAGTAGCGCCACCCGAGAAAAAAAAAATCTTCTAAACTAAGACAAATATCAAAAAAAGGAAACAGTATTCCCCTAGATAATTCAGCCTAGTATTTTTAGGGCATTGTTGAATAGCTTTTAGGTTTAGCTGAAAACGGCCACTTTTGGCAACAATCAGTTTCTTTCTGTGGTCTTTAACCTAAAAGCTATACAACAATGCCCTAAAAATACTAGGCTGAATTATCTAGGGGATTACTGTTTCCTTTTTTTGATAGTTACCTTAGTTTAGAAGACATTTATTTTTTTCTCGGGTGGCGCTACTTTAGCTGTGCTATGGCTCTTAACGACACGCAAGAGAACGACGCGACCTAGCGTGACGAGGCCGATAGGTACTTAGGTATTATGAAATATTACGCGTCACTATGACGTCAAGTTCAATAGATCTGTGCCAAGTGGCGGTTGCCAAATTTGATGTGTTTTTATTTTAGATCACGGATAAATAGCTTTAAGCCTGCGGCTGCGCTTTCTTGCATCGGATAGAGCTTCCATGAACAAGATTAATGTTGCTCTTATATTATAATATGAAAATAAATCAGTATAAAAGCGTCTAAAGAAATATGTCTTTTTACGTACCTTGAGCACTTTGTCCTAGCCGAAAACTTGTTAATATGATCTCTTAAAAAAAGTTCCCAATGCGACAAAGAACGCTAATATATTAATTACTTGTGGGCGCCCGCGGCTTCGCCAGCGCATTTTCCCTTATGTGACATAAAATTCCCAGATAAAATAAGGAATTCGGGATAAAAAGTAGCCTATGTCCTTTCTCAGGCTCTAGACTATCCATATACCAAATTTCATTCAAATCGGTTTAGTAGTTTTCTCAGGAAAGCGAGACAGACAGACAGAGTAACTTTCGCATTCATAATATTAAATATATAATATAAATAATCTATACCAATATTATAAAGAGGAAAGATTTGTTTGTTTGTTTGTTTGTAACGAATAGGCTCCGGAAATACTGAACCGATTTGAAAAATTCTTTCACTGGTAGGAAGCTCCATTGATCCCGAGTGTCATAGGCTATATTAGATTTTCAAAATAATTAGGGATCCTTACCTAAACTCAAATAATATCACGCAAGGTGCAATATTTTTACCGTTGTTTACATATTTTGACAGGTGATTTGTTGTTGTTGTTTAATTTTTAATCGGCCATTCTGGGCAGTCAAAAGAACATAGTCTATAGAGCCAAGTCTTTTGTAGTATCTTATATTCTATGGCGTAACGAAGTAAGCCGGGAAAGCTCGTAATATTATAAGTATGGATTACTTGCATATAATGCCACTTATCATATTTCTTGGTGTTAAACAAACTCTTAAGAAATGTGACAGAAATACCTATCTGAAAATTCAAAAAGTGGAATAAATACACAAAACATACAAGTCGAATTTTTTCGTGATATCATTAAAACTTTTCCGACTTTTACAGTACGAAAGCAGCGACGAAGTACGGTTATTCTACGCGACGCCCACTCCAAATAGGTAACATAAAGAAAAACATGTAAAAAAATATATAAATTGCTGACTAAACATAAATTATGTTTGGCAGTGCGAATTTAATTAGTTTAATTTGGCAAAAAATCCTATAAACTGTTGAGCATAATGAATGATGATTATTAAGTCAATACTATAAGTCGAATAACTTTTCACCCCTCTCTTCACGATAATTAAATCAACTATAACATTATTATTATTCATGAAGAATAATTTATGTTCGTCACTGATTGAAATATCTCACATTATGTGTATACTGTGTTGTCTCAGATACTTGTTATATTTTCTGAGGGAAGACAAAGCGAACCCTTCTTTATGATCTATTATAATAAATTATTATTTGATGCATTCCGTTTTCTTGATTAAAGCCATATACAATTATGATCGAGGATTACGGGAGCCCTCCGAGCACACCAGCAAACTGCAAAACTCTCACAAAGTGACAAAAACAGTTTATACTTAAGTATTAGGTCCAAAAACACGCTGAATACGTTTAATGACAAGGTCAAGTGAAACTACCTGGGGGTTAAATCTCTCAATAATTCGATCGACTTGTAATTTTTACCGTATTTTTAGAGACTTCGTTAACCATTGCTGCTTTAACAAAGGCAATTTCTGATTAACGCCCAAAAAAAAAATGGTTTACAAAGTCGCTAACAATAAAATTAAAAGTCGATCGAATTTAGTTAAGAACTTGCATATGATAAATGAAAGTGACTAGTTTTACAAGACCGCTGACCAAAAGGTTTCATAAGTACCTATAGGAGGATGAAGCGATGAATGATTCAAAGCGTTTATTTTACTTATGGAAACAAAAAAAAATATCAACTGAAAAAAAAACATAATGCAACAAAAACTTATAACATAATTCAATATTATTGAGTTAAATCTGTATCTAGCAGGGGTAAGGTTAAGGTAGGGTCAACAACATGAATATCTATCATATAAACAGGGTTACTGGTAAGTAGAACGGACCATTTCAGGAGGTGATAGTAGGGGTCATTTCCAATCATTTTAGCCCTCTTTGGTGTAGATTTACTCAGAAGATAATCATTTTTGACCCAACTATGCCAGCATTTTGGATAGCTTAGAAGACGTAGATGTTTTTGGATAATCTGCCGATAAAAATCCTAGGTGAATTTCTTGAAAAAATGCCACTAAAAAGAATACCTTAATTAAAATAAAAAATAAATTTGCAGTTGAGAGGGCTATAAAACTTATATTCTTAAAGGTTTTTTTTTATTTAAGTATTTTTTTAAATAATTTTTTAAGGGTTAGATTAGCGAGCCAGTTTACAACGATGCTAAAAGTGACCACTTTTAGCTACACTCTGTAGATTTCTTTGGTCTTTAACCTAAAAGCTATAAAAAGGTGCCTTGAAAATACTAGGCTACATTATCTAGTGTCATACTGTGCCACATTTTTGTTATTTGCCTTAGTTTAGAAGATATTAATTTTTTTCGCGAATGGCGCTAGCATCGCTGTAAACTGGCTCTTAAAAGAAAAATCCTAAAACTTGAACATTTAAATTTAATTTAAAAAAATGTTCTCAAGGTGACGATATTATGCAAAAAACTAAAAAGTTCAATAACTCGAAAACGGTTGGGTTTTGACCTGGGTACCTGAGGGCTAAAATGATTGGAAATTACCCCTACTATGGTGATTCTGAAATTGTCCGGTCTACTTACCAGTAACCCTGTATAATCCTAATACTCACTCAATTCACTCACTCACCATTGCACAGCCGAAACTGCTGAAGATAAAAAGATGAAATTTGGACAGTAGGTTCCTTACATGACGTAGGCGCTCACCAAGACGGGATTTTGGGATAACTTATCCGGGACGCCGTATACAGCATGTAACAGTTTGTATGAAACTCCTAAACTACTGGGTTTAGATAGTTGAAATTTAAACGGTAGATTCTCTTTGAATTACAAACATCATAAATGATTTTATTTTTTGCCCCTAAGTTCTTATACAGGGAGAATTATGGTTTTTGCTAAAATGTAAAGAAATAACACAGAATTGATATTTTCAAAATAGGCTCCTTATTATACTACAATATCAAATATTATATAAAATTTGTGTTTATTAGTCCTGGATGCCTTGATACAGAGTGTTAAAGTTTGTATGAAAAACCGAAACGGCTTCTTTTTTTCTCAGAATTCGAAATGGGTGATGTTTCTAGGTTTTAGGGGTCGCTAATTAAGTAAAAAGCCATCGATTTTGAAATCCAAGATGGCGGTCGTAAATTTGTATTAAAACCCCTAGGACCTAAGAAAACACCACCTTCAATTCTTAGGTGGCGTTTAGGTTATTGGGGCCGCTGAAAGCAAAAAAGACATCAATTTTTAAATACAAGATGGCGGATATATTTTTTTCTGTTTAAGCGGGCGTTGATACAGGGGCAACAGTTTGTTTGGAATAAAAAAGGTTGTGGAAGTACAATGGATCAGGGTCACGCACGCATCGCGGAGTTGAACATAAAAATAATTGAAAGATCTCCCGTGACCCCAGTGCTAACTGCCGAGATGGACACCGGCTCTCCCGGGCCTGCAGGGTACTTGTTAGGAGTTTCCCCGCCTTAAAAAAAAGGGTCACGCACGCAAGCCCTGTCGGTATGGCGACCTGTCGGGGAGGCCAATTTGCAGCAGTGAAATTTTATCGGTTGGGACAATGATGATGATAAATTAATAATTAAATAGAGGCTGGCCCGCGGTTTTACTCGCGCAGAATTCTCATGAACCAAAAATTCCCGTTCCCGTGGGAATTTCGGGAAATCCTTTCCTAGTGCTCATCTACACTCCCTAAGGAACCTACATGCAAAATTTCAGCCCGCTACGCCCAGTAGTTTCGGCTCTGCGTTGTCTGTCAGTCAGTCAGTCAGTAACGGAAGAGTTTTATATACTGGGTGTTTCTGACAAGGCGGTAATAAATCAAAGGAGGGATTCAGCTCACCATACCTATCAAATTTCCCAAAGCAACATGGGTCGAAATCTTCAAAAAAAAAACAGCTGTTCCATACATTGGTTCGATCAGCTGACGGGGTCAATGTATGGCACAGCTGATTTTTCTTTTAAGATTTCGACCCATGTTGCTTTGGGAAAGTTGTTAGGTATGGTGAGCTGAATCCCTCCTTTGATTTATTACCGCCTTGTCAGAAACACCTAGTATATTAATATGGTAGGATAGAAATAGGGTAGAATAGAAATGTTTTTATTTTTATTTTTTGTGAATAGATGTGTTTTTTTTTTTTTGTGAAGTATACAGGATGGCATTAAGAAAAGGTAAATCTGAAATGGAAAAAAAGGGTTAGGACTAAAAATTTAGACCAAACCGCCTAAGATTGAAACTTGCCATGTCACGGGAACCGGAAAAAAAAAGCTTTTCAAAGTCAAATTTTTTATTCAATTTAGGATATAAGATATCACTTATTGAAAGTCAATTAGACTACATCTAATCTAATCGCTATTGATACCTTATTTGGTAAAGTATCCTATACTGTAAAAGGCGAGGTAAGTTCAGGGTGCCCACCAATTGGCTTAGGTAAACAAATGTTTGCCTTGCCTTACGACAATAGTCGCCTGGAGATTTTGAAAAGACAAACTGCTTGATGCTTAATATTTAATTTCTTTAGGGCTTTGGTGCGATTAGACATTATTTCCCTGTATAGTTCTGTGTATTAAAACAACTAGTAAACCATTTACCCTTATTATAAAAAAGCGCTTGCTAAGCTGCAGGCGAAGGCTAGTATCTTAATATACCCAACCAGTAGGTTAATAGTGCAAACTTGTTCTCGAAAAAAATTGCACAACGCGTGCGCCACGTGATGAGCGAATCGTATAGCTACCTACGTCCTCCATCCGTACAATTTACTCATAATAATTTAAAGCAATTTCGATACATACCCAAAAGCGTAGCTCTGTATTGTGATAAAACCAGACAGCCGGAAAAATAATGAATAATTCATTTTCGCCACACTTAACTAGTTATGTAGATACATAAAACAGTACAGGTAAATTCCGATAACTATGTACCGGACTTTAGAAAGAGGCAGTCGGCTATTTTTGTATTTCATAGAGCGTTATCTATATCGCACGCAACCTTTATAATGTTTGTTAGTCGTGCTTCTAATGCGGTATAGGGTATAGTGCAGTCGCGATCAAAATATCTATGAAGTTGTAAACGTAGTTGAAGTTGGAGTTAGTTTTTTTTTGTAGCCACCAGCAGCTCTTTATAGATATCAAAAGTCCTTACGTCATCGATTTAACGTTACAAAAAGTTTGATGTCATTATTTGACGTTAACTACATATAATAAAGTCGATTTCCACGAGGTTACGAGACGTTCGGGAAAGATTTTAGATTTGATTTTTTGAACAGGTTGATTACTATAATTACATCAGAATGTTGGAATGTTAACTATAGCAATATGTTACAAAAGTTGCATGAGGGATTTGATCTGTATGTAATAAGTAGTCGCGTACCGAGAAACATGCGAAATAAATTGCTGAATACCTACTAACAAATTGACTAGACGAAATTTTTTACGCGTTTGTCAAACCAGACGGCGTTAGAAACTGTCCGCGTAAACAAAGCTTGTAAAATGTGTTTACGTTGCGGTCACACGTAGCTTGAATTTTTTATGGGACCCTCTATCTATATCATTATCGATGGCTAGCGCTCTATCGCGACGCTTTAGCGCCGTCTGTTTGACAAAGCCTTTAGTCAGTGGCGTAGCGATGTGTGTGCGGGAGGGCGGCCCGCTCCGGGCGGCACATTTAAGGGGGCGGCAAAATGTTACAAAAATAATAAAGACAGTTGTTTAATATACTTACGTATCTATCATAACTACAAAGTTATGGTTTTGGCAGAATCATCAGCGTTGCATCAATGCTATTGCATTGCTTGCAACATAAGCTGAGTCAGGGCCATTTTGCGCCCACAACACTTACAATATACACATTTGTTAATTATATTTTATTTGTTCTTTTTGTCTTTTTTAACTAGTGTATAACTTATTATTGTATGTTTTGTGTGCACAAATAAATATCTGCCTATGTCTATGTCTATGTCTATTATAAATTTTCAGCTTACCTTAAGCGATGCCATATCGGAGACAGAGCGGTGGGTCTGGATGGTCTCCAGCTGGTCGAGGCACCAGTCCAGCTCCTCCACCGTCTCCAGGGCCATCTTCATGTATGCTTCGTCTGAGAAATTTCATTTTCATTAAAAATTTATTTCATTATAAAATATTTTTTTTAATAGGTAAGTATTATTATCATTATTATACCTATAGATACTCTATACAAAAGTATTCAGTAGTAAAAACATAGAAAAAAATCGCATTTGCAAGTAATTTTGTTAAAGAAAAATCGAAATTTTGTGATAATAGTATTTATCCTCATTATTAGATACGTCAGCGCGGTCTCGATTGCCCCCACACGGTAAACCACAGAACAAGAGAATACAATAGAAATAGCATCATGAGCTTTTAGTACCGAAACCAGTGTGCCCAAACTCACACATATAAACCAAACGCTCACTATGAAATCCAAGCTACCATTGGTGATTAACGACAATGCCGAAAAGATCTACATCACAAAACTTTGAAGTAGATTATGAACCTTTTTTACAAATAAACAAAGATCAAAATCAAAAAACAATTATGAAATACTTAAGATAATGATGACATACATATGATAAAAGAATGAAATTAGGTTTTTCCAAAGACATGGTAGAAAGCTATACATCCTCTTTGCTTTAAAATCCTCACGCATTGTCCCTAGTTTTACTATTCGACGCTAGATGGAACTACACCTTTTGTACTACCGCTACTAAACACTAGATGGCTACGTCGAAAAATGAAAAACTAAGCTAGGGATGTACATATTGCGGGAGAAAGTTTGTCGATGAGAAAAACCTATCGATATACAACTTTCTTTCATATGGCTACAGTTAACAATTACTTTTTTTTACGAAAATCTATGTGTATTTTACGCAAACGGCCTTCTTGGTGATTGGCGATGTATTGGTATTATCATATGAAAAAACCAGTCGCTCATAGAACAAAGTTTATTTTAGTGTACAGTTTATTTTTTATTTATTTCCAATGTCGTTTTGTATTCAACAGTTATGCTTCGCATAAATAGAGATTCAGAAATAAAAATGTGTTTAGTTATAAAATTGTATATACCTACAGTACTGCAAAAGTTATAATGCGCATAGAAATCTTCGTCACTGTTCGACAACGGTCGTATTCCCAAGCGACGGAAGACGATATGTATTTAAGGAGGTTAAGTGCATTTTCTGCATGCGTAATTTAGTAGAATAATGATTTTTTATTGAGGTGTTTCCGTGAAATCGACAATTAGCGAATCTGCATGCGCATTATTAATTTTGGAGTAAGTACTGTACTTTAAATGAAGCTTTATTTTAATCAAAGTAAACAATTTAGTTGGATGGGTAGATAGACCAATAAAACAAGATGGGTTTTATATTTATATTATTTTATCTTTTTTAATATCGAAGTACTTGCTTATTTATTACTTGCCTTAAACTCTTAACTAATCTTGGTTTTTTTTTAATATATAATATTTAGCATTTTTTCTTCTCTAGGTATTGTTTATTGAAACTCCTCTTAGCTTAAGAAGCTTTCATGATGGCTCTATCTTCAAGTTTATGCTTAAGTTTATTAGGTTCTGAGCTTGGCCCAAGGTGATCCAATAACATAAGCTGTAAATAAATGAAAAGAAAAATAAAATATAGCACACTATAAGAGTGACGACTTGTCTTTATACAATACTAGTCGACCCGGCAAACTTCGTACCGCCTAACCTATTATTAGAACGTGCATGTTTTATACTTATAAACCTTCCTCTTGAATCACTCACTCACTGTATTTTTAAAGATTTAAACATACCTAAGTACTGATGCGGAAAGCGACTTTATTTTTTACATATTACAACATTATCGATAGATTTTTATCGATAGATTTTCATCATGTTGAGCAATCTCTAACTGATTTCCATTATACTGTTGTCAAAATGTTCTAGAAAAAGTCATGAGTCTAATACCATAGATAAAGAAGAACGCTATGAAGGTACAGTCACAGTCACAGGCTTCAATTAAAATTCAATTTTACTGCTCCGTAATTAGGGTGTTTTCATTTTCTCACTTATGATTTTGTTTTCTTGTTCATGTATAATTTCAAATTTATTTAAAAATACAGTGAAATATTACTTACCGATGTAATGATACGGCAGAATTAGTACTTTTAAGTCCCCAACTTTAATTTTTGCATTCCAACACAGCACAATATTGCATTTTAGTGGGTTTTTTTTCATATTTTTCCTGGTGGTTTGTTTACAAGAAGCATAAATCAACTGAGCTTATCAAATCTGTCAAAAACTACGCATATGCACTGCAGAGCTAATGATAGGCACGCGGGCTCCGCCTACTCGCGATTTCTATTTAGAGAGAGAGAGCATCTTCCTTGTTCTGTGCGGTAAACAGACGTGATCTCGCGGCAATTAACAGTTTTATTTGACGAATGAGACGCTCATATCCCCATATTATTATGTTTTTTTATCTTTTTGATACACCCAACTGAAACTCATAGTGAAATGCTATCTAAAGGAAAATAGTATTTTCATTTACTATACCTTAGAGAAAGGGCAAATACCTTAACAGCTTTGAGATTTGAATATATGGAGTTGTTTGCTGTTATTAATTTGAAAACTACAATATGTTGTAAGATGTACCTATGTATATTTACGCTATTGCTCAATAAAGTTTTTTAAGGTGAAAAATAAACCGCAGTTAAAAAATAACCTTTCAATTAGGTTAGGTACCGTACAACAAACATTATACGTAACAATACTTATTATTAATCAATAATCGATAATAAAGTTTCTTTTCTAAATAGTAGTTTTGGACAATATTTAAAAAATAAATTTAAAAAATTCAGGAAATCATTTATAAAAAATTTTCGCCTACGTTGGCCTCGAGAATGTCTTTTTTTTCAAACACATAAGTAAACACAAAATTGGCTACATTTGTCTTTGAGAGAAATCATGAAAAGTGATTTTACAAATGAGGGCGCCACCATCGGTACTACTTCACCTTGAGCATGATTTGTCCTATCACGATTTGTCGTGTCACTATCCATAAACACAATTTAATGTGTTTTGTTTTGTATTAAGAATCCGCCATCTTCTATACATCTTACACACTCATACGTGCATGTTATTAAATTTACAATATTTCCCGTAGCTCTCTTTTTCCGGTCGAACTCACATGGACATGACATTATGACTGTGTTGGTTAAAGAAGATATATTTTATTTATTCACCAAAACCGACAAAAAGTAGTGGTTACAAAAAATATTACAGGCAATTTATTAATGACGAGCTGTCCCGGTTTACTTCGTTACGCCATGGAATATAAGATACTACTAAAGACTTGGCTCTTTAGTTGACTGCTCAGAATGGGCGAATTTAAAAACACAACAACAACCACCAACTTACTGTCAAAATATGTAAACAACGGGTAAAAAATGCACCTTGGGCTACATTATTCGAGTTTAAGTAGCCTATTCGTTACAAACAAACAAACAAACAAATCTTTCCATTTTATAATATTGGTATAGATAAGACATTTACTGATTTTAAAATAAACTTAGCAAGCATATCAATACCAATATACTTTGTTTGTTTGTTTGTAACGAATAGGCTCCGAAAATACTGAACCGATTTGAAAAATTCTTTCACTAGTAGAAAGCTACACTATCCCCGAGTGACATAGGCTATATTAGATTTTCAAAATAATTAGGGATCCTTACTTAAACTAGAATAATGTAGCCCAAGGTGCATTTTTTACCCGTTGTTTACATATTTTGACAGTAAGTTGGTGGTTGTTGTTGTTGTTTTTAAATTCGCCCATTCTGGGCAGGCAAAGGAACTTAGTCCATACAGCCAAGACAGTTGGAGGTTTGTTGTTGTTTGTTATTTTTATTAAGCCCATTCTGGGCAGTCAAAAGAACATAGTCTATAGAGCCAAGTGTTATGTAGTATCTTAAATTCTGTGGCGTAACGAAGTTCGCCGTGTCAGCTAGTTGAAAATAAAAATAAATATAAAAAAAGGGACAGTGATCCTTTGAATGGATTCATCATGCTTTTTTTTAATTAGTACGGAGGGTAAGCGATTTTTTGACGGCTAATTGACCACTACTGTGAGATGATTTATATGTATCCAAATAAGGTCTAAAATGTAACAGACATTTCTGTATTCTTTAATTTGTATTATTTTAGTTTTCTATTAGCTTATAACTATAACTTAGTTATTTTTAAGCTATTTCCTGTAAGCCGTAGCATATATGAAATAAACATTTTTATTTATTTATTTATTACTAGTTATTGTAGCGAAACACTTTTATTAGCCTAGATAAATGTAGAGCTACTCATTGAGGTACCTATTAATAAAAAATACTCAAACTAACCGCCAGGGTTAACATTTTTCGGCTGCGGCGTCACGGCGGTCGCAGCTCCTGAAGACCTTCGAGACCTGAAAAAAATAGAAGAGATACAATTTGTATACACTCTCCTCTCGTAGTGACCACGAAACTACCAAGATAGTAGTTGCAAAAGCCCTAATCTACTGTCTATCTACTATCAACTTATATGAAAAAGTCAAAAGTCAAAAATTCTTTATTCTATATAGGATACAAGATATTACTTACTGAAAGTCAATTAGACTAATCTAATTTGTATTGATACCTTATTTGTAAAGTATACTATACTGCGAGAGGCGAGGTAGTTCAGGGTGCCCACCAAGCAGCTCAGGCAAACAAATGTTTGCCTTGCCTTACGACAATAGTCGCCTGGAGACTCCCTCAAAAGATCCCTCTTCTGTCAAATGATTCTACTCTCTTTTGCAATGATTTCACAGCGTAAAGAAGAAAGGGGTAACAAACCCTACTTTACAATTTATATCGTCTTTTTTTTTTCAAAATCAAAAATTATCTTGGTTTGTTTGTCTCGCCAAAACTCGAGAACGGCTGGGCCGATTTAGATGTTTTAGGTTTTCAAATGTTTGTCGTAGTCCAGGGAAGGTTTGAAGGTTTAAAAGGTTAGAAAATATGGATAAATTGAGGGGAAGTTAGTAAAAACAACAATTTAATTTTTCATACAAACTGTACCATTACTGTTTTATCCATTTTCCTGTGAAAGGATTTGACGTTGTTGTTTTTAGGTGGCCCAATCTGGCAAAGGAATATAGTCCATACAGCCAAGCTTTCAGTAGGTAGGTAGTAATAATAATCGTGTTAACTTATAATCTAAGGCGATACGAAGTTTGCCAGGTCAGCTATTTATTACTGGGATTTATTAATTTAGGTTTGCAAATATTACGAACCTAGACATACAATATTTTTTTATTATTTTACATTGTTTGGCGTTATTAAATGAATTTGACGTAATGAAGTCAATTTTATTTTACTTCTTAGAGCATTCCACTGGTAGGAACCGAACGGTAAAGGAAACCGAAGCTTTTCAAAGTAATCATATGAAAAGGTTGGCCCCTCAAGATACGGGCACTCGGCAGTAACAAAGATTTATTTCTTGAAAGAGAGCTCTCATCTTTGATGTGATTAAATTTATCTTCTTGTATTCAGCACTTTGATGTTTATGGTTTTATTAACCAAACAAAAACTGATTGAAAAGCGCGTGAAGTCGCGAATTTTCAATAACATTAAATTTCTCGTATGGATGTATAATATATTTAAACAAATTACCGCAAAAAATCATGAACGGTAATTATGTAACATTCACACCTTAAATTTACAATGTAAAAAAGTGCCCGAAATAGATTTAAAATTATTTTTACAAGAATGTTAGAGGTACTTTTTAGAGATGTTTGCAATGTTTGCAAATAATACGGTCCAATGACCTAAGTATATCGATGAGGTGAATTAGGTTAATGCAAGTCACATTGTGTGGCTGCAGCAGATGTGTAAACGATTACTTTGCTATTTTTAGAAAATGCAGCCATATCCTATGCCAGAATCATCTATCTTGGTCGCGAGGTCAGATAAATAGTAAAAAGCATAGGTTTTTATTCTATTCATTATTTATGAATGCCGGCACTATAAAGACCTAACAGCTGAATTGATTCTTTAATATTAACGTACTTTTAATATATTTTTATGCAACACTGCATTTTATTTTATTTTTTACGGTCATATTTAGTCTGAAAACTACCTATAATAACTTCTGAGCTTTATTTTAGAGTCTTTTCTATTTATTTTACTCAAAAAATAATAATTAAAGGTTCAGTTGCGTAATGCTTTAGTATGTTCGCGATTTCCTTATGTGCGCTATATACGCTTTGAATCTAAATAAAAAATCAAAAACTTCGATCTAGTTTTTATCTCCACTGTTTATTTCAAATACTAGGTCGCATGTAGTGTGTGGGTACATTTATACTAGTAGTACTTATATATTCTGAGCTTGTACATTTACTTCCTGAAATGAAAAGGTTAAAGATACTTTTGTGACATCAAAATTCGATATTTACTTTGAGTTGAACACACTTGTGCTCACTCTATAAGAGGTTTACAAAAAAGCATCTTAAAATAAATAAATAAGTATAAGTAACCTATACATATTGACTTTGTTATCATACCGGAAACCTTCATCCATCGGGTTTAATTGATAAACGCATTACTCGGGGCTATATTTCAAAAATGAAACCGAGCAAATAGCAACAAGGTGGAAAAGATCAGAAGATCACAGTGAGTTGATTTTTTAAGGTTTTTTGAAATGGCCATAGTTTTAATAACACAGGGTCTACATTTTATTTTGTATTTTTCTGGTAGCTGTAATATTAAGTACTTGTTCTATCTCCTGATTCCGGTTTATCGTCGACTTTTGGGACACCCTGTATATCAATACACAGTATAAATTAAAGTCGCTTTCCGCGTCTGTCCCTATGTATGCTTAAATCTTTAAAACTACGCAACGGATATTGATGCGTTTTTTTAAATAGATAAAGTGATTTAAGAGGAAGGTTTATGAGTATAATACATGCACAAAATAGAAACAGGTTAAGCGGTACGAAGTTCGCCGGGTCGACTAGTATACTTATATAAAAATTAATTATGGTTCGTTAGTCTTGCTAAAACTCGAAAACGGCCGGGCCGATTTAGCTGGTTTTGGTTTGGGAATGCTTGTCATAGTCCAGGGAAGGTTGAAAAGGTGAGAAAATATGGAAAAACTAGAGGCTGCCCCGCGGTTTTTCCCGCGCAGATTTCTCATTAACACAAAATTCCCGTTTTTTTCCCGTTCCCGTGGGAATTTCGGGAAATACCTTCTTAGTGCTCACCTACACTTTCCAAGGAACCCACGTGCCAATTTTCTGCTTTCTACGCCCAGTAGTTTAGGCTCTGCGTTGTCTGTCAGTCAGTCAGTCAGTCAGTAACGGAAGAGTTTTATATATATTGATAGAACGTTTAATTATTTGCGACCTTGCAGGTTCGGCTTTCGCTCTACATAAGGAAAGGCGGCACGTTAGTGATAATGCGATTACTAGTAACCTCCGGGTTATCGACCCGCACACCTGATTGGCGCACGCTGCCATGTCGTCACTGCAGGCTGCAGGCGCGTCAAGCACGTCACAGTTACTGCGAGACCTTGGGCCGGCCCGGGGCGCATTAAACAGTTACCTGGATAAACCTATCTACATTGGTAAAATGCTTTTGTGTTGGGGGGTCACAGAAAAGGTACCGTACCTAATTATTCATGTAAGTACAGTCTACAGTTCCACAATACTTATGAATAACGTCATATTACTTACTAGTAACACCTAATTTTTTTCATGAATTTACATGTAGAGGTAATCTTTATACCTATAGTGAAAGGTCATGCCAGCGGCACTGACCGCAAAACTTTTTCAATTGATTGTAATATGTGGTAATACCTCAGAGTAAGGAAACCGCCGCTGAGGGTAATACAATGAAAAAAGTTAGTGGAAGAAAAAAAATAAAAACGTAATTTAAAATTAAGATAATGAGCGGGCGAAGAGCGTCAAATCTGTACATAGTAAGTAAGATACAAGATATCGCTCATTGATAGTGAATTGAACTAATCTAATTAATATAATGAATATTAATATTAATATAATGAAACTGCAATAAGTACCTATACCCAATTTTTTGATTCGAGGAAATGACCACAGAACAAGAGAATACAATAGAAATAGCATCATGAGCTTTTAGTACTGAAACCAGTGTGTCCAAACTCACACATATAAACCAAACGCTCACTATGAAATCCAAGCTACCATTGGCGATTAACGACAAAGCCGAAAAGATCTACATCACAAAACTTTGAAGTAGACATGAACCTTTTTTACAAATAAACAAAGATCAAAATCAAATAACAATTATGAAATACTTATGATAATGATGACATACATATGATTAAAGAATGAAATTAGGTTTTTCCAAAGACATGGTAGAAAGCTATACATCCTCTTTGCTTTAAAATCCTCACGCATTGTTCCTAGTTTTACTATTCGACGCTAGATGGAACTACAGCTTTTGTACTACCGCTACTAAACACTAGGTGGCTACGTCGAAAAATGAAAAACTAAGCTAGGGATGTATGTACACATTGCGGGAGAAAGTTTGTTGATGAGAAAAATCTATCGATATACAACTTTCTTTCATATGGCTACAGTTAACAATTACTTTTTTTTTACGAAAATCTATGTGTATTCTACGCAAACGGCCTTCTTGGTGATTGGCGATGTATTGGTATTATAATATGAAAAAACCAGTCGCTCATAGAACAAAGTTTATTTTAGTGTACAGTTTAATTTTTATTTATTTCCAATATCGTTTTGTATTCAACAGTTATGCTTCGCATAAATAGAGATTCAAAAATAAAAATGTGTTTAGTTATAAAATTGTTTATACCTACATTACTGCAAAAGTTATAATGCGCATAGAAATCTTCGTCACTGTTCGACAACGGTCGTATTCCCAAGCGACGGAAGACGATATGTATATAAGGAGGTTAAGTGCATTTTCTGCATGCGTAATTTAGTAGAATTATGATTTTTGATTCAGGTGTTTCCGTGAAATCGACAATTAGCGAATCTGCATGCGCATTATTAATTTTGGAGTAAGAACTGTACTTTAAATGAAGCTTTATTTTAACCAAAGTAAACAATTTAGGTGGATGGGTAGATAGACCAATAAAACAAGATGGGTTTTATATTTATATTATTTTATCTTATTTAATATCGAAGTACTTGCTTATTTATTACTTGCCTTAAACTCTTAACTAATCTTGTTTTTTTTTAATATACATAATATTTAGCATTTTTTCTTCTCTAGGTATTGTTTATTGAAACTCCTCTTAGCTTAAGAAGCTTTCATGATGGCTCCATCTTCAAGTTTATGCTTAAGTGTATTAGGTTCTGAGCTTGGCCCAAGGTGATCCAGTAACATACAGGCTGTAAATAAATGAAAAGAAAAATAAAATATAGCACACTATAAGAGTGACGACTTGTATTTATACAATACTAGTCGACCCGGCAAACTTCGTACCGCCTAATCTTTTATTAGAACGTGCATGTTTTCTACTTATAAACCTTCCTCTTGAATCACTCTATCTATTAAAAAAAACCGCATTAAAATCCGCTGTATTTTTAAAGATTTAAACATACCTAAGGACTGATGCGGAAAGCGACTTTATTTTTTACATATTACAACATTATTGTAATATGATGATGATGCTAATATAATTTCATTCATACGCAAGAGTCTAAGTTGAAAGATTCATATAATTTCATTCGTATTCAAGAATTTAACTTTAAAGTAAATCACATTTTAAACCAAAAAAAGGTAGAGGTTTTCAAGTCGAAGCGAATACCTATTTTTTTTTCACTGAAAATTATTATTATCGATAGATTTTTATCATAGAAAATTATCGATAGATTTTAATCATGTTGAGCAATCTCTAACTGATTTCCATTATACTGTTGTCAAAATGTTCTAGAAAAAGTCATGAGTCTAATACCATAGATAAAGAAGAACGCTAAGAAGGTACAGTCACAGTCACAGGCTTCAATGAAAATTCAATTTTACTGCTCCGTAATTAGGGTATTTTCATTTTCTCACTTATGGTTTTGTTTTCTTGTTCATGTATAATTTCAGAGCATTTCTACAGAGTGAACAGATTTTTCAGACTTCGGTGCCATTTTTTTTATTTTGACCTAGAGACTTCATAATTAAAAACCATACAAAAGAGCTAATTCTGTATTCAAATATTGTTTTGGCCCACTTCAAAAGATAACAGTTTCAGAAAAAACTGACCTCAAATATTTTGTCTCCATCGAAATCAGAAAAATTTCCTACCGAATCACAATTTTACCACTGAAATCAGAAATCTATCCACCGAAAGCATAATCCCATACAATTTATCGTTAAAATTTTGAATAAATTTTCATTCAAACAGTATATATAGTTGTAGTAGTAAGCAGCGCTCATTGAAAAACAAACATTGAATTTTTTGTGTGATTTGGTAACAATATTTTCGGAGTATATATTTTCTTTGAACTCTGTATCTTTTCAAGAAGAGTTTAAAAAATAATAATAATTTAAAGTATATCTGAAAATATTTACATCAATTTTGAATTACTTTACTGTAATACTATAACTATCGTATAAAATTATTGTTCAATTAATTTTAATAGTCAAAATAATAAAGATAACGTTTAAGCATTATAAACATTTTTATAAGTATAATAACAATAACGATTATTTACTTATTTTTTTTTATTCAAATGCAAAGTTTGTTTGTACATAATATCAGTACATTTATAACACAAAGTCGCTTCAGCGAGAAGCTTCTGTGTATGTATGCTTTGATGCGGTTTTTTTTATAGATAAAGTGATTAAAGAGGAAGCTTTATGGAAAGTACATGCACAAAATAGGATAATTATATTAGGCGGTACAAAGTTCGCCGGGAAAACTAGTATTAAAACCCACCTGACTTAACTCGGCACAGCGCTGTACTGGTGTTCAATATTAGTTTTCATACTACCCTCCGAATAAGTTGAGTAGAGGATTAAAAAACAAAAATGGTATGAATTTAAATGCACATTGTTTACTACCACTGATAATCCACAAATAAGTAATATTATCACAAAAATGTGAAATATGAGCTATTTTAGCACTCGGTCGAAGTAAAAATCTGAATTTGGTGGATGTTTTTTTGACTTCGGTGTATAAAAAACCACCGAAAACCACCGATATCAGAAGCAGCGAAATCACAAAAGAGTACAAATCAAAATTTAACTCGAAATTCAAAAACAGCACAACAATCATCTGTACATCAAATAATACTAACCCGATGACGAGTGCATGGCACTAGTCGAAAGAAAAATATTTCTTACGGTTAGAAAAATTTTACCTACACCGAATTCAGGACTGAGGGGTACCCAAAACCACCGAGTGTCACAATAATCCTGAAAAAAAAATACTGAAATGTCGGCTGGGCACAGGTTTCTGGTTCGCGGCGTGTAGGCCATGACTATATCAAGCTGCAGAGTACTTCAGGTAGTGCAAAAAGTTAATTACTATGGTTGTGGGTGATGATTTGTAAACACCATCGAAATCAGGGAGAATTTCAGGACGCTCATTCAGAGTGGTGTATTATAAAAAATATAGAAGTTTTTGGTTTTTCATGGTAACTACAGCCTTAATATACTCATCACTAAGGCGTGAACAAATATAAATTAATCAAATATCACTTCATTACTTTGTAACAAGTGACTCTTTCATGAATTCTGGCAACAGGACACCCCACCGATGTCAGGTTTTATGACTTTCGGATTTTTTTTCAGGTATTTATATTATATTTTCAAAAACGTTTCTATGCTCTCCAACTGCGTACCCATACGTAGTTGTGGCTGAAATAATTTGAGCAGCCTACTTCACTGGGGTATATTTTATTTTCAAATTGCCACTGAATTTTGCCCGTCTGTAGAAATGCCCATCAAATTTATTTAAAAATACAGTGAAATATTACTTACCGATGTAATGATACGGCATAATTAGTACTTTTAAGTCCCCAACTTAAATTTTTGCATTTCAACACAGCACAATATGGCATTTTAGTGGGTTTTTTTTGATATTTTTCCTGGTGGTTTGTTTACAAGAAGCATAAAGCAACTGAGCTTATCAAATCTGTCAAAAACTACGAATAGGCACTGCAGAGCTAATGATAGGCACGCGGGCTCCGCCTACTCGCGATTTCTATTTAGAGAGAGAGAGCATCTTCCTTGTTCTGTGGAAATGACCGACAGCTATCATTTTTGAAATTTGTAAATAAACAAACCTTTTTGAACTGGCACATTTTTCAAATTCAGGGAAGTCTAATGAAAATCAATCAATGTGACCGATGCGACGTGACAACTAACAGCGGCTTTTATTTATTTATATGGTTTGCTATGACTGAATATTTGTTAGGAGTGATACCAAAGAAAAAAGTAAAGTGCATAATTATAATTAATTCAATATTTTTTTCGGGATATTGAATTAATAATTTTGTATTCAAATACTATAAAATAATAATAATCGTTTATTATAGGACATTATAGTTTGTAGTAGGTAAGTAAATATTATACAACATGCGAGTTTAAATTTGTTAGGTAATACTTATACGTAAAATAATAATTTTTGTTTCCGTAATAGTTTATCAAAGCAAATATTTTTAAAAATATTTACAAAATATATCCAGGCAAAACATATTTTATTAGGCATCTTATTATTATTTTTTACTCTTGTGTGCGATTATTTTCCCTTTTTCGGCGGAGATTTTTATTTGGTAGCAACACCTATGAATCGTCAAAAAGTCCCGAATTCTAAGATAGACTACAGGGTGACTTTGAAATCAGCCATTTTTTTTTAAAAGGGCACTCCGACTATCATATTTAATAGATAATAAAATAGTTTTAAAAAAATTGGCCTTGTCAAAAAAATAAATAAAAAAAAACTATTTGTACATCAGTAAAGAATAAGAAATCACTCTTGCTACTTTTAAAAATAAAAACAAAAATAAAAATAAAAGTCTAAAAAAATATATACATATTAAAAACACTTTTATACAACAGTGTATTTTATGTTGAACCTGATTCCGTCTCACTAGTCAGTAGTAACATTCAACCAGCTAAACTACTCACACGCACCAAATTTATTTGTTGTTTACAACTATACCACCTTTTATATCAACCTTTATGAGACAGAATAAAAGCTTAAAGCATTTCTAAAAAGCTTAAATTTTCGTTTTACCCTCAATTTGTGGTAGGTTAGGTTCCCGGCCTAAAAAAAAAAAGGTTAGGTATTCATTGGAAATAACAAAATATGTTTTCTAGGTTCACTCGCCTTAATCTTCAACGTTAGGGCGTATTTATGTTTATATAAATGTGTGTGTTATTTGCGTGCAAGCTGTTATAGACTTTCTTTTATAGGTAGGTATATGCACTTTTAAAAGTGACTGTACTTTTCAATCATAAATATATATAAAACTCTTCCGTTACTGACTGACTGACTGACAGACACCACAGAGCCGAAACTACTGGGCGTAGAAAGCTGAAAATTGGCACGTGGGTTCGTGCGGTAAGCACTAAGACGGGATTTCCCAAAATTCCCACGGAGACGGAAAAAATTGTGATTTTTGTGTTTATGAGAAATCTGCGCGGGAAAAACCGCGGGGCAACCTCTACTCTAGTCAATATATATAAAACTCTTCCGTTACTGACTGACTGACAGACAACGCAGAGCTAAAACTACTGGGCGTAGCGGGCTGAAATTTTGCACATGGGTTCCTTCAGGAGTGTAGGGGAGCACTAAGGAATAATTTCCCGAAATTCCAATGGGAACGGAAAAAAACGGGATTTATGTGTTTATAAGAAATCTGCGCGGGTGAAACCGCGGGGCAGCCTCTAGTATAATGAGGCAAATAAAAAAAAATGAGGCAAACAAAACAGCTCTCGTAGAACACTCGAAACGATTAAAACATGTGATTAAATTTACGCAAAGGGCTCAAAATATTTTTTTTATTGCCACATCTCAAAACAAATCGAAAGCCGCTTGGAATATTATAAAACGTTCTAAAGAAACAAAACCAAAAGAATATATAAGCGAAATACATGCACAGAATGGAGTAAAATCTATAAAAAATCCCATTGACATTTCAAATTTATTTAATAACTTTTTTGTTGACGAAATTCTAAATAATGTAGGTTTAGTACGTGCAAATAATAAAATAAACACTTTGACTTACGGCAAATCTAATTCCATGTTCATGCAACCATCGACTCCTCATGACATGTACAAATTAATACTAGGACTTAAGAATACTAACAGCACAGGATATGATGCAATAGCTACCAAAATTCTAAAATTTGTAGCAGACCAAATTTCTCCCGTTCTTAGTCATATTCTGAATCAAAGTATCGAGGAAGGTGTTATCCGGATGCTCTTAAAATCTATATAATAAAACCGTTATACAAAAAAGGTGACAAACTCCAAAGAAACAATTATCGGCCAGTTGCTCTTATACCAGTGATATCGAAGGTTTTTGAGAAATTTATACACCAAAACATTTACTTCTACTTTGAAAAATATAATATACTAACCAGAGAACAGAAAGGTTTCAGAAAAGGAAATACAATTAACATGGCTATCTTTGATTTTCTTTCAGTTATACTCACAAACATTGATAGCCGGACTCCCGTAGCAGCACTGTATATGGATCTGTCAAAGGCTTTTGACTATGTTGATCATAAAACACTAATAGATAAGTTATCATGCTATGGTATTAGAGGAAATTCATTAAAGCTTCTAGAGTCCTACCTTAGCAACAGATCGCAACGTACACAAATAGATAGAATGTGTATTAGAACAAAATCTGAAAAAGTGTATCTCTCGGATAGTAGAAACTCCCAATATGGTGTACCCCAGGGTAGTGTGTTAGGTCCACTACTCTTTATTGCTTATGTCAATGATCTACCTAATGTAACGGTACATCCCATGGTACTTTTTGCGGACGATAGCACTATAGTGTTCGTGGGTAACAAAAATGGAACTACGGACGAATTTCAAAAAGAAATAAATGATACTTTGTCTAAAGTTATTGAATGGCTAGTAGGTAATAATTTAAAGATAAACATAGATAAGACAAAATTAATGACATTTAAGCGAAAATCACAATTAAATATAAATTATAACGGACAGGCAATTGGCAACACAAATAGTACTAAGTTTTTGGGCATTCATATTGATGATGACATGAGATGGCAAACACACTTAAAAGAAATATGTACTCGACTGAACAGATTCGCTTTTGCATTATACAAACTTTCCCAGATTGTAGATGAGAAGACAGCTTTGATTTCATACAATGGATATGTAGACTCTACATTAAGGTATGGAGTAATATTTTGGGGTAACGCTGTTACATACAACATACTGTTTTCAAAGCGCAGAAAAAATGTATTCGTGCAGTATGTAGGTTGCGCAGACTGGATTCATGCAAGCCTCACTTCAAGAGATTAAAAATTCTCACTCTATATTCGCTTTACATTTTCGAAATTTCAGTATTTGTGAAGTCCAACTACAGTCTATTTACAAAATTAAGAAGCAACCGACTTTGTAACACAAAAAGAATACCACCGCATTATACAGCATTATTTAAAAAGAATGTATTTGGCATGGCTCCAAAAATCTACAATAATTTACCAAATAGAATAAAAAATATTGATGGCATGTATAAATTTAAAAAAATACTTAAGGAATTTCTTAATTATAAGTTTTATTATTCTATTAAAGAGTTTTTAGAAGATACCGATAAATAGATAAATTATTAAAATACACAATTTATCATAGATTTGTAAATATGTAGATGTTAATGATGCATGATATTAGAATAAGATGTTGACTAAAAATTTGTATGCCTCATAGGCCGGACATAGTGATACACAACTAAGTAATTTTATTATCCATCTATAATGTTACCTATGTTTTCACGAATAAAAATTTGAATTTGAATTTGAGTATAATATATGAATGGTAGTTATTTTTACTTAAATACGCAGGCATTTTTTTTTTCAGTGTGGCTGCAGCATTGAATCCGTAGAACTTTTGCTCAAGTCATTTGATCCGATAACTTTTTTTAAACGGATGTTATCCGTGGTACAATGATGATACAATGACACTATCAAATAAAATGCGACTGTGAGTTTAGCTTATGTGTCGATATTTATCATTGTAATAGCATGAGCCCGCGACTTCGTTTCGCAGGATTAGTATCACAACACACAATATTATATACTTCTCTCAGTCTAACCTCCCTCTTCCTGACATTCCTCTTCAATCACTGTCACCGTGCTCTGTCCTTCCTTCCTCCTATATTATTAGGTACTTACTTGGAAGCTGGCACATTGGTCAGGCTGAGGAAGTTGTTCCGCACGCTGCGCAGACTCGCGAGCACCTGCGCGAACGGCGTCACGATCAGGTCCTCGCCGTGGCTGCGGACGAATAGACAAACATTATAATTAAAATAAAATATTCAAATAATATTGTCCTTAATATCATCGCTACAACTTATGAAATGGAAATCCGAAAAAGAAAAGGATGTAAATTTGATATGTGATAAGAAAAAAATTTAACCTAGTAAAAATAATATTTTTCCTGATATATACTAAAAGGGTTTTATACATACATACATAATCTCACGCCTTATATTCCCCGGAGGGTTCGGCAGAGGTACCAGCCGAGTTTATGCTTTTTATTACCAACGTGACAAGGGGCGTTTGTCGCCGCTGTTATAACGACCACTACCTGCGGCCGGGACCAACGGCTTATCGTGCCTTCCGAAGCACGGAATCATCTTACTTTTCGGACAATCAGGTGATTCAAGCCTGCAATGTCCTATCCAACCGAAAACAACCACAACGTGATTTTTATGAGAAATCAATATGTGGTGTTTTCTGCGGGGATCGAACCCACAGCCTTCAAAGGCGTCCAAAGGCGCGACGCGCTACGCCACTGAGCTACGGAGGCGGCTTTATCTTCTTGTACAAAATATATCAAAACAACCAACAAGCAGTGCAAAGAAAAGGAGAGTGGTGAGCACCTTAAATAACGTACAAAATACAAAAAAAACTAAAACTGTTAGTAATATAGGTACATAACTAAGAGTTGGAATTGGAAGTAAATAGGAGAAGCGATCATATTGATCGCCAAGACATGAATATTGTTACGTGATGGCCAGAGAGTAAAGAAGAGAAGTTCCTGGAATAATTAACCTTTTGTTAAATCTTCCACGCATAAGTTAAAAGATGAAAGACTTTACTTATTTTGTTACCTTGCATATAAATTATGCTATATTATGTTGATATCTAGGGTTTTCAGTCAAAAACAGATAAAAAAAATCTCTTTAGGTAGGTATCATAAATCTAATTACACCCACAGTTCTTTTCATCTAGGGCTCAATAGGAATAAGTGTAATGTGACACTAACAAATATTAAAACAAATGAAACGCCGACTGAAACCCTGATCACGAGAACTAAATTACATACCTACACGACACGGGAGAATCATCCTGAAAATGATATTGCTCCAAATTAATTTAACTCCGCTAAGTTTAACCTCGACGAGAGACTGGTTGTTGATGGAACGCTTCTTAAGCAGATAGGCTTTGAGTTTGAACTTTGATTGCGAAACTGAAGAAGCTTATTTTTACTTAAGCATGTTATTTGGATATAGGTAAGTTTGACAGTCGGTTTATAATTATTTCCTCTACTGAAATATAACCGTTCCGGATCGTATGTTGTCGTAGGTACCTTGTACGTAAAACAAAAACACTCTTGTGTTAAAAATTCCAAATGTAGGTATATTGTGAATGTGAACAGATTTCCAGTTTTTTAGCGGTTGATCTATCAAGAGTTCATAAAAATTTATAATCCTTTTTTTAAATTCCAGTAAAATCATAGCACGAAATCACGCCGACTCAGACCAGACTCAGTTATTAAAACAGATTTCCGCCAGATCTATAAACTAATTATGATTTTTTATATACAATTTAATTATTATTCTTATTTGTGTCCAAATAGTAGGCTGCGGAACCCTAATTTAAATAGTATTTTCAGAGTGAAAGGGAAAGAAAGAAAAATTCTAAGAAAAATATTATCATCTCATCGGTTTTTGCAATACAATAGAGTAATTAATTAGTAAAATGTAGGGTTATTATATGATGAGGAAATTGGTACTGAGAAAACCCGCGATTTACAGCCCTGACATTGTAGTTATAACGAAGAAGTAACGTCATTTGTCGTATTAATCTATAAATTAAAGACGGATGAGCTAACCGACGTACAGAAAAGGAGAAGTAGTGTCACTTTCCACAGGGATCTGTTTGCATCGTAGGATGGAGCCCTATTTAATTAAGTAACTCTTTCTTCATATTTGCGGGAAAAAAACCAAAGTGATACTGGATGCGATGATTTTTGTTAATTGCATGCATGCATCTGTCTGTGCAACATTGCACTTTCACGAAAGAAGATTATTGAGATTTATTTTTTTTGCAATTAGTTCCGTTGCGAATGTTTTATTAACCGACGAAAAAACAAAAAGGAGGAGGTTCTCAATTCGTCGCGTATATATATATATATATATATATTTTATGTATGATCACGCATAACTTTTTACTGTGTGGACCGATTTTGATAATTATTTTTTTAGTCGACAGGGTATACCTTGAAGTTGGTCCCATAAAAATTTGGAAATAAAATTCCAACACTAAGGGTGGAAAAATAGGGGTGACTTTATTGTTCACTCACAGATTATATTGCCGTGTTGTGATTTACATGAAAACTTCTAGGTATAATTATGAGACTTTTTTATATGAACTTTGATAATCATAATCTCAGCCGATAGACGTCCACTGCCGGACATAGGCCTCCCTCACAAATCGCCTCACCGACCGGTCGTGATCGAACCTCATCCTGTTAGTCCCTCAACCTTCACCAGGTTGTGTGGCCACCTTGTGGGGTGCGACCACCCTGTGAAACTAATATATATAAAAAAAAATAAGCCCAAAAAAACTGAAAAGCAAAAAATAAAAACTTTTTATCAAAAAATTAAACCGCCGGAAAAACTGAGAAGCATTAAATAATAGGGAAACATTTTCTATTAGGCCTTAATTTACTCACTTCTTAAAGTAATTTTGGATTACCAAGAAATTTTGAGTCGGTGCCACAGATCACTAAATTACCTGAAATTCAAGGAAATAACCGAAAAATGTGTGTCGCTGCGCATCGCGCTTTACGTAGATGGGTGAGGCCGCCAATTTTGCCACTTTTTGCTACACTTTTAAGTTTTCCTAAATAACTTTTAAAATTTTCAAATTTTATTTACTTCGGCTATGCTTTCTTGCAAAGCAATCTTTAGGGAAAAAATGGCCGATTAGAAAATGGCTGTAGCTAGCGTAGTTTTATTTTAATTAATTTTTTTGTAAGTGAGTTTTTTTTTTTCATACAAATGATCTTTGTTCCAAAAACACTTGCTGACGAAATTTACAAAATTATGAAATTTTTTTTGGAGTTAGTAAAAATCTTTCTATGCCTAGCCCAAGTACGATATTTTTATTGTCAAATAAAAGAAAGAATTCTATCATAACTCTGTTTATTTAGTTTTTATCAATGTATGAACCCATGTCCCGAGTTTTTCACTTTTATGTAACATTTTTTTATGTGACGAATTATCTCGAGTTACGTAGCATTTGAATATAATTGGGTTAATTGTAATGATTACTTTGGCAACACTAACGATATTTTTTTTCATAAACCTATAAAAACTCTATGATTTTGAGAATGAATTGATGTCAAAGTGGTGCACACGTGCTTCGTCAGCGAAATTGCAAAACATATTTTTTTTTATTTTAACCTCTGCATACGCTTGTTTTTGATGAATGTTGTATTCATAGTTTCGACAATGCTTATATTATCCGAAAATCTAGGTTTAAGCCTGCTATTCTGTTTACTTTCGAAATGCTGACCAAAAAACATGTTGAATTTTTCGCTTTTATGTGACTTTTTCGTTGCTTTTATGTGACTTTTATGTAACCGTTAACATTTTTTTTATGTAACGTTACATAAAATGATATAAAGCCATGTGCTCATCGAATCTTGTGTTTGTAAATTTTTATATTAGAATTTTTTAAATAACTATTTTTCTTTAACGATTTAGCTATATTTTTAGTAACTCTATTTATTTAGTTGAGAGAACAAGCTCAACTATTAAAATCTATTTGGGTTTGTGGGTCGTTTTGATTTATTTTATTCCTAAAACAACTGTTATTATGTGAATAAAGAAAACCCTATTTAACCATTAAATATGAAAAATAATAGAAATAGATTCGTACTCATTACATTTAAAAAAAATATATACTCAAAATATTACCTAAGTTGTGTTCTTAGCTTTACAAAAAAATATGTAACTTTTGCGTTACTTCTGCGTTACCGTAACGTAAAAGTGTGTATGTAACTTTATGTCACTAAGTGGCAAAATTGGCGGCCTTACCCAGTTAATGAATTTGCTTGTGTGGTGTGGCACCGACTTAGAATTTCTTGGTAATCCAAAATTACTTTAAGAAGTGAGTAAATTAAGGCGTAATAGAAAATGTTTCCCTATTATTTAATGCTTTTCAGTTTTTTCAGCGGTTTATTTTTTTGATAAAAAGTTTTTATAAATGATTATTTCAATACACTATACCGCGAATATACTATAACATATGAGTGTACAGTGACGTATTTACGTAGTCCATAAAAAGTTAGAAAAAATAATGGCATCCAGTGATCCCATTTACCGGCATATTCGCTACGCTCACAGCGTCTGTATGTAATGAATGGAAATGTCCCGCTGGCTTAAATGCCATTTGAGCACTTTTTTTTTACAGATGTGTGTGGTATTTCCGTGCAAGCTATAATTTTAGACTTCACATTATGTATGGAATTTCGTAAGTGACATTACCTACGGCAAAATGTGGCGATGGCGTGGCATTGGCCGCGAGGTCTGGCCGGTTGCCCAGGAGATCACGAGAACCGAGCTCACGGGTTAATCCTAATGAATAACTATTACTACTGTCTGTCCATTTCATACAAGCGTCCGCTGCCGAAACAGTATTCCATATATTTTGTTTTAACTACCTCCTAGGCCTGTAGGGTAGGCCTGTACCTAGGTAATAATCAAAATCTCATCCTATTCTCATTGGCTCATCATATGAGAAATATTCAATATTATTTGATATTAATTTTTTCAACTTGCAAGATAACAAAAACAACTTTTACTGCAAAGTGATATCGATAAATTTATGTTTTGAGTCTAGGCTATGCCAATATTTGGCTGATAGGTTTAAAGTCAATTTTACCATAAAAAAACTTTAGAAGAATTTTAGAGCTATTCCAAGCAAAATTTTAATACAGAAAAATGTAACTAGGTCAAAAAAAACATTTATATCATACTAGAGGCTGATCGCGGTTTCACTCGCGCCGATTTCTCATAAACACAAAAATCCCGTTTTTTCCCGTTCCCATGGGAATTTCGGGAAATCCCTTCTTAGTGCTCACCTACACTCCCTAAGGAACCTACATGCAAAATTTCATCCCGCTACGCCTAGTAGTTTCGGCTCTGCGTTGTCTGTCAGTCAGTCAGTCAGTCAGTAACGGAAGAGTTTTATATATATTGATAACTAAACTTGAATATTACAATTTAAGCGGGCAGCTACAATCTTAATGGATCTTATTGTTTTGAATCGCACAGAGAACAATCATTCCAGCCAGAGTACCCACTTGCCCCACTTGAGCTCATCCTGCCCGCCGGACAGTAATCATGCGCAACCAAGTATTACAGTTTAAATTATGAACGAGCATTCCAGGAACACATTATAATTCCAGGCGCGATTTGTCCTCAAATATAACTTTATCTTAGAAACTTAGTAACCTTTGTTTAGTTAGGCAGCTGCTAGCTTATTGATATTATATTTGTTCAAAATATATAAAAACTAAAAATGCTTATAATCTATAGAAAACTAAACAACCTTCGGCTCTAAGCTCTAACAGGCAGGTATGTTTGAAAAAGAGAGCAGGACAAAAAATAGTTATTTATGTGACTGATACATAATAAGAGGCATTAATACACGAGTGTGGTTTTTCATAATAAGATCACACGAGTGTTTTAATGCCTAATTATGTTCAGTTGCATACATATCTTCATTCATGTTATAAGTTTTCTACATTATGTGCTGTAATCTCGGCAAAATACAATACACCTACAACCCTAATATAACTACTAACTAAAATAACTTCTCTGATCTTTAGAAGTTCGTTCAAAACCATGAAACAAATTATGTATGTAGGTACAGTCACGGACTAGGAGGCCGTAACAGATTTGTCTATGGTTTCGTCAGCCCAAGACTGTAAGTATTGCCATAGGACAAGAGCTATTTTGCAATACAGAAAAACCGGAAGTGTTACGCCGATCGTGTCCGCCACTGTACTACTGACATTCAAAAATTTTATTTAATTCATAGACAATATAGACTTGAGTCGATTTCGATTCTCAAATCGATTGTAATAATTCGAGATTCGAAAAAAAATATGGAGCAAGAATTTCATATCGAATGAAATGTCGAATCGACACAGTCGACAATCACTATGAATTATTCTTTTTTTTCTAAGATGTTATAAATTTGAACCTAATTATATTACTGCTGTCGATAACTTAAAGTAAAAATTATGATGCACCCACTGATACCGGTTTCTTAATATAGGCCATTAACTTATCGCTTCTGAACATATTATTGGAAAGTTATGATATGGATGTAGAAAAAAGCAATTAAAATTTGGATTCATATAGTTTCTATTCAGCAGCGGCACGTTTAAATTAAGCTAAGGTTTAACAAACATATTGAAACGCAGCATCCTAGGCGTTCGATTAGTGGACAGAGTCCGACACACCGAACTGCGCTCCAGAACTAAAATTCAAGAAGTAGCTCGGAAGGCGGCGGAGCACAAGTGGGACTGGGCCGGCCACGTAGCCCGCCCGCAGCCGGATCGTTGGTCCAAACGGACCACCGAGTGATTCCCAAACAATCGATGGCAAGTGGCGACGTGGTCGACCTAGGCAGCAGTGCAGCGATAAGCTGGGAGCCCACACTAAGACCTGGTGGGAATGTGCCCACGATTGAGAGAAAGTGGAAGTAGGCCTTTGCCCAGCAGTGTGACGCTACAGGCTGCAAATTATAATAAATCATCATCATCATCATTTCAGCCGTAAGACGTCCACTGCTGGACATAGGCCTCCCTCAAGGCTCTCCATCTGTACCGATCGCAGGTGGCCTGCATCCAGCGTGGACCTGCAGCCTTGCGCAGATCATCCGTCCATCTGGTCGGTGGACGCCCTACGCTGCGCTTGCCGATCCGTGGTCTCCATTCGAGAACTTTTCGGCCCCAGCGGCCATCTGTTCTGCGGGCTATATGACCTGCCCATTGCCACTTCAACGAGCTTATCCGCTTGGCTATGTCGGTGACCCTGGTTTCTCTGCGTATGTCCTCATTTCTGATTCGATCCCGCAGAGAAATCCCGAGCATAGCCCGCTCCATGGCTCGTTGAGCTACCCGGAGCCTGTTCATAAGCCCTATAGTGAAGCACCACGTTTCAGAACCGTATGTCATCACTGGCAGCACACATTGGTTAAATACCTTCGTCTTCAGGCACTGAGGAATATTGGACGAGAAGACGTTGCGTAGTTTCCCGAACGCCGCCCATCCGAGCTGGATTCGACGATTGACCTCCTTCTCGAAGTTGGACCTACCTAACTGGATGGTTTGTCCTAGGTATACGTACTCGTCGACAACTTCGAGAATAAATAGAGTTATAATAAATATATATAATAATTACAAATATGATTAGCAGAATTATTCGTTTAACTAGAGGCTGCCCCGCGGTTTTTCCCGCGCAGATTTCTCATAAACCCAAAATTCCCGTTTTTTTCACTTGCGCAGATTTATCATAAACACAAAAATCCAGTTCTTTCCCGTTCCCATGGGAATTTCGGGAAATCCTTTCTTAGTGCTCACCTACACTCTCTAAGGAACCTACATTCCAATTTTCAGCTTTCTACGCCCAGTAGTTTAGGCTCTGCGTTGTTTGTCAGTCAGTCAGTCAGTCAGTAACGGAAGAGTTTTATATATATTGATTTGGTCCTGACGTTTTATCAATATATATAAAACTCTTCCGTTACTGACTGACTGACTGACAGACAGACAACGCAGAGCCGAAACTACTGGGCGTACAAAGATGAAATTTGACATGTAGGTTCCTTAGGGAGTGTAGGTGAGCACTAAGAAGGGATTTCCCGAAATTCCCACGGGAACGGGAAAAAACGGGATTTTTGTGTTTATGAGGAATCTGCGCGGGAAATACCGCGGGGCAGCCTCTAGTCAATATATATAAAACTCTTCCGTTACTGACTGACTGACTGACTGGCAGACAACGCAGAGCCGAAACTACTGGGCGTACAAAGCTGAAATTTGGAATGTAGGTTCCTTAGAGAGTGTAGGTGAGCACTAAGAAAGGATTTCCCGAAATTCCCATGGGAACGGGAAAGAACTGGATTTTTGTGTTTATGATAAATCTGCGCAAGTGAAACCGCGGGGCAGCCTCTAGTCAATATATATAAAACTCTTCCGTTACTGACTGACTGACAGACAACGCAGAGCCGAAACTACTGGGCGTAGCGAGCTGACATTTTACATGTAGGTTCCTTAGGGAGTGTAGGTGAGCACTAAGAAAGGATTTACCGAAATTCCAATGGGAACGGGAAAAAAAATGATTTTTGTGTTAATGAGAAATCTGCGCGAGTAAAACCGCGGGGCAGCCTCTAGTTTAGTATAGGATGACACCTGTTTTTTTTTTTTTAATTCTAAACAATGTCAATAGAAACTGGAAAATATAAAAATGGCTAATTGTAAAGATGTCTTGCTTAATACAGATTATTATTTTGGTTTATTTCAAGGTTAGCTGCTACAGGCTGTAAGATCAATTTTCCCGGATATCTTACTTTTGAAGGGCTTTAAATAAAGTACTTATATTTTTACACAGTCAACCGTAAGTCATATTTTTAAACTTAAATACTTAAATGTTGGTACGGAAATCCTAAGCAGTATAAGCCGCTTACGGAAATATTAAGTTTAGATACCTACTTTAATAATTGTTAAAACGAAAAAGCAATACGGAACGTGCACTTGACCTAAAATTCATCCCTGAAATTCCCACAGGAACGAAAAAACAGAAAATAAAAGTTTATTATTAAGAAATAAATTTTCGCAAGTACATGCGTACAAAAATCGTGTGAGAAGAACTAGGTCAACTGTTCCAATTTGGTTCCTCGTCTACGTTACACGCGAATGGGAACAGTAAAACAAACAGTTATTTTTTAAAATGATCAAACGAAACGGATAGGTAAGATAACATTCTGATCGCACAAAAATTGCAGTATAGCGCCTGCAATAACTTCTTTTTGTTTTAGTGACCGATTTAAGTTTTGGTTTTATTAAAAGTCTGTATAATACTCGTAGTATTTTATGAATATAATTAAACATGAAATAACCCAGGTTTATCCTTCGTAAGTGTTTTACGTATCAACATAGTTTAAATTTAATACTTACTACTATGTCAAGAAAGTACCCTGAATAGATAAATAGAAGTTAATTATCAAAATTAATTTTATCGATACACACCAAATAATTATCCATCATAAATAAAAGCTTTTTCCGGAGAATTGATTTGAGATCTGGCCGCGAATTTTCCTGTATAGCATCTATGGAATAAAAACGAAGTGGTAATTTGAGTCTTGGAAAAACAAAGAAGTCGGCTGGAAAGTCAAAAAATTGTTCACAACCGATTGCCTTGTGAAGGCGCATATCGTGCAAAATCCAAGAATGTTTATTTTCCACCTCTTTCGTTGAATTTGCTCTCACCGCATAACGTTCGGTCGGTGGGTCGTTTTAGGAAATAATTCTATTTCTACGTTGGATATTAAACCCTGACCTCCAGCGCCACAGTTTTCACTGCGCCTCTGAGGCAGTCACTACTACAGAAGTCTATTATGGTAAAGGCTGGTAGGTAAAGGGTCAGTGGGTCGCAATTACCAATTAATGTTTACATAAGTAATAGATAATTAAACGACTGAGTAAGTACGGGGCAAGTAGTAAGATTAACTAACCTCATTATTAATCACACGAATTATTTAGGAAAATGGGAAAATGTATTTTTATATTGGCAAGAACCTGAAGCTGCTATCAGAGAGAAGGTAAATCACTAGCTGCTATAAACATATGGCTACAGATTACATAGTAAGTTAATAGCGTAGAGATTAGGTCTATGGCCATGGACATCAGAGAGATGGGAAACGCTACAGAGAGATGGGAAACGCTTTCTTTGGACATACAAGCGTAGCGGCGGTTTCCTTACTCCGAGGACATACATTATAATAATTCGATAAGTTCTAAACTTACGTACAGTGGCGGTCTAGGACGGCGTTACAGTTTTGTCTATGGTCTCGTGCACCCTAGACTGTAATACAAAAGAACAAGAGCTATTTTCAATACAGAAAAAACTGAAGTGTTACGCCGTCCTAGACCGCCACTGTACAATACATACGTCAGTTTATAAACAAACTTAGGTTAGGTAGGTTAGGTTGTATGTATATTTACTTTCCGGTAACATATCTACTAACAAATCCATACAACAAATACACATCACATAAAGTGCGCTTAGCTAAGCTAAGCCTGCGCACGGTAAAAATATGAAACAATTAGCATTCTGTCAGTCAAATAACGATTTGTTTTGAATAGCGGGTGAAGTACGTCAATTACATACACAGTGGCGCCCAAAGTCGCGCGCAGACTTAGCTGGCGCGGTGTACTTCAAGCTGTAATCCTCATCTTTTAAATCTTCGCTAAAACAAATTTTAAGAATGCAAATAATTAGTCATGAATTGATCCAAATTGGTCCACAAAGTAAAATAATTAGTCCACTTATACTTTAGAAGTTATAGCCAAATGTTTGTGAGGATTATGGCTTGACGTTCAAGCTGTAATCCTCATCTCTGGTCCAAGAAAACGGTAGGGTCTATCGACTTGGTTCAGGTCTAAATAATTAGTCCTCAATTGATCCACACGACATGCCAAATCTCAGAATTGGTCCTCCAGAGGTTCCGAAGTTATAAAGGCATCTTAGTGAGGATTATGGCTTGAACATTTGGCACCTTCAATTATCTCCGGAACGCCTATATCTATTGGTTTGAAATTTGGCCAAAAATTAATCCTCAATTGGTCCACCAGAATCATAATCATTTTTAACTAGGTTTTCTTTGAAGAAGTACGTTAAAATCATCGGTTTTACTTTCCCATACATTGCGATCCATGTACAGTTGTGCACAAAATAATTGATAAACATTGATATTAACCGGTTACCTAAACGATTCTTTAGAAGAGTAAAGTGGGTAAAGTATGTACTTATTATTTTGACGAGTTCCCAATTACGTAAATTTACTTACCAAGATATTTAACAAAAAAAAACCTTTATCTATGATTTATATTTTTGCATGTACTTCAATTAAAAGTTTACAATAGTTTTATTATTTTGGATGTAAGCAATAATAAGCGATTTTGTAAGGGCGACATTGGATCTTTCTGTCCATTACGCAAAATGTGATTTAAACGCGGAGGAGAGACAGCTGCGGGGAGTAATTAAGTACTATTTATATTACTATTATTAGGTACCTACTACTATTGTATAAAATACTAGTCGACCCGGCGAACTTTGTACCGCCTTACCTCTTACTACATTGTGCATGTATTATACTTTAAACCTTCTTAAATCACTATATCTGTTAAAAAAAACCGCATCAAAATCCGTTGCATAGTTTAAAAGATATAAGCATACATAGGGACAGACGCGGAAAGCTACTTTGTTGTATACTATGTACTAGAGGCTGCCCCGCGGTTTCACTCGCGCAGATTTCTCTTAAATACAAAAATCCAGTTTTCTCCCGTTCCCGTGGGAATTTCGGGAAATCCTTTCTTAGTGCTTACCTACACTCCCTAAGGAACCTACATGCAAAATTTCAGCCCGCTACGCGCAGTAGTTTCGGCTCTGCGTTGTCTGTCAGTTAGTCAGTCAGTAACGGAAGAGTTTTATATATATTGATTGATGATATTGATGACAACAGTAACAAACAACACAGTGTAAGGGAAGCTTACGTCTACTATCTCTATATGTATATATTGTAACACTGATCTCTATCTTCGATTGCGCGCACGCTGCTTTTGAGTGGAGACAAGGATAGCGCTATTTGGCCAATCCTGGGTTGATAAGAGACATCATGCGCGATACTCCTGTAGAGTTACATTAAATAATATATACACGAGTATAGCGCCTGACGAGCGTCGCGGGACTGTTGTCTCTTATCAACCCGGTATTGGCCAAATAGCGCTATCCTTGTCTCCACTCAAAGGCAGCGTGTGCGCACGCAACTGCGCACTTGAAAATAGAGCCAGGTTCTCGAATGTCGAAAAGCTAGTATTAGCTAAACTAGAACAGGACTAGAATGTAGCTAAAACGGGTATATTTGTAGCCAAAATCGGGAGATGAAAAAAAACAATGTAAATACTTGATAAAATTATTTCGTTTATTTATTAAAAGTATAGTTTCGCGCCATACCGAAAGTTACCACCTCACCATAAAAAACTGTGATTATTGCAATGAAGCAACTGTGATTATTAAAACATATTTTTTTTTGTTATTATTATAACTGAACTAACTGAGATTATTGTTAGTTATAAAAAATAAGTAAGTAAGTATAAGTATTGTGATATAAACGGTGATTTAATTAAGTTAAGTAAGAAAATACACTATTGTAAACTTTTAATTGAATATATACTTACAAAAATTTAAATTATACATAGAAGTTTTTTTTGGTACATTAATGATTCACCTGCAACTAGTGATAGCAATCAATCAATCAGGCTGTCTTAAGTCATAAGTACATAGCGAAAACCAAACCCACTTTCACTTTTCTAAAGAATCGTTTAGGTAACTGGTTAATATCAATGTTAATCAATTATTTTGTGCACAACTGTACATGGATCGCAATGTATGGGAAAGTAAAACTGATGATTTTAACGTACTTCTTCAAAGAAAACCTAGTTCGAAGTGATTATAATTCTGGTGGACTAATTGAGGATTAATTTTTGGCGAAATTTCAAACCAATAGCTATAGGCGTTCCGGAGATAATTGAAGGTGCCAAATGTTCAAGCCATAATCCTCACTAAGATGCCCTTATAACTCCGGAACCTCTTGAGGACCAATTCTGAGATTTGGCATGTCGTGTGGATCAATTGAGGACTAATTATTTAGACCTAAACCAAGTCGATAGACCCTACCGTTTTCTTGGACCAGAGATGAGGATTACAGCTTGAACGTCAAGCCATAATCCTCACAAACATTTGGCTATAACTTCTAAAGTATAAGTGGACTAATTATTTTACTTTGTGGACCAATTTGGATCAATTCATGACTAATTATTTGCATTCTCAAAATTTGTTTTAGCGAAGATTTAAAAGATGAGGATTACAGCTTGAAGTACACCTGGCGCGGACTCTACATAGGTATCTGATAACGGCCCGCATTCAGTTCCTCTATCTTCCGTCTTTGGTACTACGCTGTCTAGCGTATCGTTTTCCATCTCTCTGGACTTACACACCCACCATTCAAAACGAATGGGGAAGAAAACTGCAAATTTATCCCGCTAGTGTCGTTTGTACGGTCGACCCATAACAAACAAAGTTTTGTATGTGATTTGCATTGGTAGTCCAATTATTTATCAAAAGAACTCACTATGTAGCTGTTGGGTGTAAGGAAAATGAAAATCATAAGTTTCCTAACAACTCCCGGCTAGGAAGCTATGACTTTAAAGAACTTAAAAGAAATCAATACATGGTTTTAAAATAAAGTCGTTTTCCGCGTCTGTCCCTCTGTCTGCTTAAATCTATAAAACTACGCAACGGATTTTTATGCGTTTTTTTAATAGATAGAGTAATTCAAGAGAAAGCTGTATAAGAATAATACATGCACAAAATAGTAATAGGTTAGGCGGTACGGGTCGACTAGTTGGTTCATAATTTGACCGCGCGCAGACTTAGCTGGCACGCACTCTACCTACTCATGAAGCTAGTATAGTATAGCTACGGATACTTTAGAACTTCTTTGTTTATACTCATAAAGCTAGTTATAGCTACGCTTTATACTACACTAGAGGCTGCCCCGCGGTTTTTCCCGCACAGATTTCTTATAAACTCAAAAATCCCGTTTTTTCTCGTTCCCGTGGGAATTTCGGGAAATCCCTTCTTAGTGCTCACCTACACCCCAAGGAACCTACGTGCCAATTTTCAGCTTCCTACGCCCAGTAGTTTCGGCTCTGCGTTGTCTGTCAGTCAGTCAGTCAGTCAGTAACGGAAGAGTTTTATATATATTGATTTAAAGCAACAAAGAAATAAAAACAGGTCAAATGAATATTCAAAACCCTCATAAAAGCGTTGTTGACGTGAAGATAACGAGTTTTTACACGTTTAAAGTAGAGTACGCTGCGCGCGGTCAAAATATGAACCAAATTAGAAATCAGTCAGTCAACTGAAGTACGTGAAGTACGTACACAGTGGCGCCCCTAGTCGCGCGCAGACTTAGCTGGCGCGGACTCTCGTAGGTCGATAAAATAATGATAATGAGTACAGCCGAAACCTCTTTGGAATCTTAGACATAAGACATAAAAATGGACGGTCTAAAACAAATTTACTGAGACTGACTCATAGACATATCGCTACGCTATGTAACTCTATGGACTGACTGAAGGCCAGCGTACCATCAGCGTACCAGTATAGTACAGCTCAAATCCCTGCTGCACATAAAACCTTAAAATTTTGCATGTAGGTTCTAATGAAATAAAGGTAAAACCTGAAATTTATATGTAAACGGGAGAAAATGAATTTTTGTTGAAAAATTATAAAAAAAAAGATGAAACTACAGGATGACTTTGAAATCAGCGGTTTTTTTTTAACAGGACACTCCGACTATGATACTGAATCGATAAAAAATTGTTTTAAATTAATCGACGTTGTCAAAAAAAAAAAACCTGTTCAGTAAAGAATAAAAAATTACTCTTGCTACTTTTTTTTAAATAAAAAAAACATTATTAAAAAAACGTTCAATTATTTTGTTATTATTAAACTAGCTGACCCGGCAAACTCCGTTTCGCCTTAGATTATAAGTTGACACATTATTATTCATTATACCTACCTAATAAATTTTTCCAGATATTCTCACCTTTTAAACCTTCCCTAAAGTACTACGAACATTTCAAGACCAAAATCAGCTAAATCGGCCCGGCCGTTCTTGAGTTTTAACGAGACCAAATAACCAACCAACTTCTATTATATAGTAGAAGTAGATAGATTATGTTCAATTCAATCTGATTCCGTCTCACTCGTCCGTGGTCGAGCGCGCGTCTCGTGATAGTGACGTGATTATGTATTGTGTATCGTTGAAGGCGGGTATCTTTTTGGAAAAAAGAAATTATTGCTTTATTTATCAGATATTTTAAATGCGAACTAATTTCCTAAAATTTATTTTATTTGTAATAGGTATGTAAAAAGCGTTCATTTATCAAAAAAAATATTTTGAATTCAAAGCCACCCAGTAGTTGCTTACTGATGGCACTACTACTCTACTAATCTAGTTTGTATAAGTACATATTTTTATATATAAGTTGCAAAACTACTTACGTTATTTGGTGATTAGAAAATATTAATTACAGGTACTGAGGTAATTCTACGTGGCAAGAGTTTCTGGATACTCGTATTTAGGTACTCTAAAAGCTAGTAGAATAATCTGTGGTTGTAGTGAAAATCGATCGCTAGCATTGTCGACATTTGCTGGTTACAGCCGACACTTGGATATCAATAGGTATCTGGTTACGATCGTATATAAAGTACATTTGGTTTATAAATCTCCCTTTGATATTATAGTGAGCGAGAAACTAGCAATTTTTCACGCAACGATATTCGAGCACGAAAGGTGATACGGCAGTACCTCAATGTAGAAAAAGATGAATGAACATGGCCTATCGTATTTTTTGTAAGTTGTAAGCTTATAACACGTTGTAAACTATCGATAAACTTGATTACTAAGATATAATCATTAAAAATATTAGTTCGGATAGTCTATTTTAGGACCTACCTATCTACCTAAGTTCTAAGTAACAAACGTGATCGTTATTTAGAACTTAAATTATGCAAACTGTTCTATTGTTGACCTTTATAAATTATAACATAAAATTGGGAATTTATATAAAACTTTTTTAAACTACTAACTTTAATTTTTCCCGTGGGAAATCGCTAAGCAATTGCGTTTTCTTGTTCAGCAGCCGCGCTACTGACGGAGATTTGCGATAGAAATCCGAAGGTCTCTCTTATTTTCCCCGTCGTATTTTGCTACAGTAGCAGTAGCTTATCAGGTTGGCAGGTTACCTTTCAAGGCACTATGCGGCTAGACAGCTAGAATTCAGTAAAATTACAACCAAAAAAGGACAATCGTGAGAAAAACGAGTTAAAATTCGCGGACCTGCAAAACCGCCGAAGGTACTATTATTAAGATTACTAAAAATATCCCAGTTTTTTTAAATTATTTAATTGGTAAAAAAATATCTCAGCTCAAAGTTTTACAGCTTATATAAAGCCGTAAAGGGATAATTCAATAGGGTTTCCAGATTTGCGCAATTGGTTATCTCCTCTTTTATACTTGCAAAAATTATTTTGGATCCTTCCTGTAAATTATAAATTTTTCAGTAGGTGGTACGATGTTTAAATAACTCCACTATTTTTAGTTACATAAAAATTTAAAAAGTGTGTATAATATATTGTTCAGTTCATGCAAATTCCCTATAACATTATTTCTGCCAAAAATTGCCAAAGTTGCAGGATTAATATAGGTACCTATACAATACATATATTTTTTAATCCCCTCAGTAAGTAGTTATCGTAAATAAACATTTATACAACCAAGGTCACAAAGATAGCAGGATAAGATAATAGTCCACCATTCACCAAACGAAGACCGAAAATGTCCTTTGGGGGTAATAATTACAGTAAAAGCGATTTTTTGCTAGTGACTAGCCATACCTATTGCATATTTGCGTCTGAGGTATGAGTGAATGAACATGGTAAAATTGCATATCAATCGAAGATACTAGTAAAGTATGCAGTCGTTAGTGAGTAGAACTGCTGATAACCAGGTTGCGCGCGATTATTTTTAGCTCCCAGCCTGTTGGCCAAAAGTTAACAAAGCGGTTAGGTAGCTAATACTGCTAAATATAATACTGAATATCTGGGTGGCAATTAGTATAAAGAAACGATCTACTATCATCAATATATATAAAACTCTTCCGTTACTGACTGACAGACAACGCAGAGCTAAAACTACACTTAGCTACTCTACACTACTTAGGAAGTGTAGTGGAGCACTAAGAAATAATTTTCCGAAATTCCCATGGGAACGGGAAAAAACGGGATTTATGTGTTTTAGAGAAATCTGCGCGGGTGAAACTGCGCGGTGCAGCCTCTAGTATATATATAAAAAACTTTTTATCAAAAAATTAAACCACCGAAAAAACTGAAAAGCATTAAATAATAGGGAAACGTTTTATATTAGGACTTAATTTACTCACTTCTTAAAGTAATTTTGGTATACCAAGAAATTTTGAGTCGGCGCCACAGAATCAACGATTAAAGATCACTAAATTAGTTTTAAAGATTAAGGCATATATAGGGCAGACGCGGGAAGCGATTTTGTTTTAAACTTAATGTATTGATAACAATGCTTTAAGTTCTGCTACCAGTAGATATTAATAGGAAACTATTAAATATCTCTTTGTGCCACTGTTTGAAATAATAGCCCATAGCCCCATACTGAGCCCGTAACGACCATTATGTGTGGTGAGATTACATGTCATATGAGACATTTGCTACGAAAAATAAAAACTTGGTACACAAGAAAAATGCCCTGGAGAACTAGTTATGGAACTAGGTATACATTTAGAAAATGGAAGAGAAATCTTACTTCAATTAATATGATATTTCTTTTAAATATCGTTTTTTTAAGGAAACCATTTCCAACGTCAGTTTTTAATTAAGGAGAACAAAAAGAAAATACTTTTTAACAATGGCTTAGTAAAGTTATTATTTTTTTTTTCATTAAAACGTAACGTTAGGTTGTCTGTGAGAAAATAATGAACTAGGTGCAAAAAAATAAGATCAATTGTAATGCAGAGTTAATTGTTTCTAAGAAAGATAGGCAGCAATTTCCCGTTGCTAGTTGCTCCTTTTATCATAAAATACGTATATGATATGCTTACATACTTACATTTTCAACTCAAAAATAATATAAAACGACTCAGAATCAGGTTTATGCTGAGCTCAAAGGAAAAGGTTCGAAACAGAGTTCTCAGAGGAACCAGGGACAGGCAAAGTTTTGCATCAATCGCAAACTTCGTTAAGTCAAACAAGCGATCAATGCAAAGGTCTTGTTACTAATACTTGCCTTTGTAATATTATAGCTACCTAACATTGTAGCATGTAAATAGCGCATCAATTTACCTATTTTTGTTGAAGTCTCCTTTTGTTTTGATGAAGGCACATTAGTATACGATTTATATGAAGCTCATTAATTTAAATTAGAAGAAAAAAAACTAAAGAACTCATATTTTTCACATGGTCCTAAACAAAAGTTTCATCTGAAAGTAAGTCGATTGAAGATTATAAACTCCCCGTAAAGTATACCGAATTGTATAAAATATTCAAGGAGTAACATAACATACCTACTGATTGCACTTGTGATAAGTCCTTGATTATAATAAAATGTATCTTTCTCTAAACGGGTTAAATGAATTTTATCGAGTACAGCCTTCCAACCAGAGGATATCACTAATGTGGTGTACTCACGCATCCCTACGCGTGCGCTCGTCCCAGAACTTCTCCCAGAAGGTGGACCTGTTCTTGATGCGCAGCACGCTGGTGCTGAGCGTGCGCGGCAGCGAGCCGCCGCCGCCGCCGCCGCCGCCGCCGCCGCCGCCCGACCCGCCGGTCGCCATGCTGTGCTCCGAGGCCGAGCTCTTGGTGATGAACCCACTCCCGCTGCTTAATCCCTCTGTCTGAGATTCAGACTTTTGCATTTTTATACCGACTGCTCTACATTACACGTAAGTAAATAGCGAACCGTTTATTGAGGGAACCATCCGGTTCCGCTACTGTGACAGTGCTCGAATGAAGCTTAAACAATAGAGGTACCAACGTATTGGGAAACAATTCCCTTTTATTTAGAAGAGGAGCGACGCTTAAAGGAAGCTTAAAGGTTTATTGTCGTCGCTACTGTGAATGTCCTGGTTCCCACTGAAATCCCAACAGGGTAGATAACAGAGCAGCAGCACTATAAATTTTATCTCTTATCGAAACTTATCACTGACAGCTTTGACCGACATAAGTTCAAAAAGTATATTTTTGAAACGACTTCGACTAAGCAATAACAAGAGTTAGTATATGTATGTACCACATTTTTGACATGCAGCAAAATATACTTTTGCAATGACAGCCGATAACCAGTTTTTCAACTGTTCGACCTCGACACTGACCAGAACGAGTTGCATTGAAACTACACAGCACTTTGTGTTATTAATTAGAATAATAATTCCTGCTTATCACAAACTGATGCAGAGTAGGCTTAAGATCATGTTTCACTGAGTTGGATCGTCTGTCTTCAAGATAAAGTTTGTTCACATGTGACACAATAACAAGCAAAAGGTAAGTCTCGCGGAGAAGGGCATGAGAAGTAAGGTGGCGTGCCGCCGGCAGCCTGCGCGGACTATCAATGGAGGAGAGAGGAGTGAGTCGAGAGAGCGGGCGGCGGTGGCGGCGGACGGAGCGGCGCGCGGCGGTGGCGCAGCGGCGGGCGGCAGCAGCGGGTCCCGCTCTCCGGCCGGCCGGGGAAGCCACCGCCGCCACCGTGCCGCCGAGCACCAGCGACGCCACCCGACGATAAATTTGGCACGATCGCTCTTGAAAATAAGCAGTGGTGGAAGCTGGCTTATAAATCAATGCTCGATATGAAATTTAAATCGAGCGCAACCTGAGGCGATATCAGTCAAAACAGGTGCTCATCTTTGTGAATCAGAGATAGATATTGAATGCAGTCAAGATACATTACTATTTGGATTTACCTATATAACAAAAATAAATCAATTCCACATTTCAAGAGTAATTGGGACAGCATACAGGTCGTTAGAGGTTGTCGTTTTTACCTTGGGCCCGGACTACCTTAGTTCTTATTTGGTTTTTGGCTATTGTGGTTTCAGAGACCTGTAGTAATATACGAACCCTGTCTCATTAGTTTGGTTGTCATAAAAACCGACATAACGAAATTAGTATTCAGAAGATTCAGGAGGATTCAATGAGGGTTAAATTTATCTAAAGGTTTATTTTTAAATGTGTAAGTTACAATCTACACCTCATAAGACATAATGTATCGAGTTAACTCCTAAAAAATCAAATATAAATATTCTTTGAATTAAATTTTAATGGCAAATGCCTTTTGTTACGTTGATGGTTCAGGTCATGTTAAGTTTCCTACCTAAGTGTCTATACGGTTTGGTTAAACCCACGCTAAACCACACACCACATTATTATCTTATGTATATATACAAAGGTAAGTAGGCATATGAATGAATCCGTTTCTCTGATTTCGCTAATGAGGTACCACCCACCCACGACGTGCCTATTATTGAAAAGGTATCGTATGTTTGTGCGGATTATTCTGATAGGCTTAAGCAGCTAAATATGTGATAAATCGTATTATAATTTAAAAAAAAATAAACAGTTCAAAAATATATTAGAAAGGATGTAAGTTTTTGTTTAAAAACCTAGGACTGACTTGATATCTTCATGTGTTCATAATTGACATTATGCCTAGTTAAAAAATATACGATAGTAAATGTTTTCTAAACCATGAATGAATTAGCAAAGGAAGCAATATACTGCTACGATATAATATTTCAAAGATACGTTACTTATAATCCTTAAGGTGGTAACTCACGGTATGGCGCGAAATTCAAATTTTTATACGTTTTTTAATTATTTTGGCGAAAGTATTCATCTCTAATAAAGTTTAAATTAATTCGCGTACGTAAAAACCAATCTCCCACATTGTGATATATCGTTTTTGAAAGACAGTGTTACCGATTTTGTGTATATTCAAGGAACTTGATTTTTGGCCTTTTACCCCTTAGACACAAAATCTGTAGATCTGTCTTCAGAAAACGTTGTATTACAATGTGGAAGAAGGTTTTTTACATACGCGAATTCATTATAACTTTATTGAAAACAAGAGGCTGCCCCGCGGTTTTTCCCGCGCAGATTTCTCATAAACAAAAAATCCCGTTTTTTTCCCGTTCCCGTGGGAATTTCGGGAAATCCCTTCTTAGTGCTCACCTACACTCCCCAAGGAACCCACGTGCCAAATTTCAGCTTTGTACGCCCAGTAGTTTCGGCTCTGCGTTGTCTGTCAGTCAGTCAGTCAGTAACGGAAGAGTTTTATATATATTGATGAATACTTTCGCCAGAATAAATAAAAAACGCAAAAAAATTTGAATTTCGCGCCATACCGAGAGGGACCACCTTAAGGGGATACGTCATTGTCCGGCGCGAAATATATGTATATTTTTTTGCGTTTTATTTATTTCTTAAGTATGTATTAGTTTTAAATAAATTTAAAATGACATTGCTCTTAAAACCATTTCCTACATTTTGAACAACGTTTCTGGAACACAGAGTTACTGATTTGTGTGAATCTTGATTTTTGTACGATTTCAAATATTTGAAGTGAGGATCAATTTTAAAAATTCAAAAACATAAGATAAGAACGGAAGTACATAAAGTTTAACATTTCTGATAACCTTTGACTTATATAATCTGCTTTATTGAAACATAAACTGCAAAATCTTTGTAACATTTCTTTTTTGAAATGACTTGTGTTACAATTAAAAGTTACAATAAGTATTATTGTTCAATTATGGTTACAACTTTATTTTATAACTAGAGGCTGCCCCGCGGTTTTTCCCGCGCAGATTTCTCATTAATCATTAACACAAAAATCCTTTTTTTTTCCGTTCCCGTGGGAATTCGGGAAATCACTTCTTAGTGCTCGCGGTTTCACTTGCGCAGATTTATCATAAACACAAAAATCCAGTTCTTTCCAGTTCCTGTGGGAATTTCGAGAAATCTTTTCTTAGTGCTCACCTACACTTCCTAAGGAATCTACATGCCAAATTTCAGCTTTGTACGTCCAGTAGTTTCGGCTCTGCGTTGTCTGTCAGTCAGTCAGTCAGTAACGGAAGAGTTTTATATATATTGACTAGAGGCTGCCCCGCGGTTTCACTCACGCAGATTTCTCATAAAAACAAAAATCCATCTTATTCCCGTTCCCATGGTAATTTCGGGAGATCCTTTCTTAGTGCTCACCTACACTCCCCAAGGAACACACATGCAAAATTTCAGCCCGCTACGCCCAGTAGTTTCGGCTCTGCGTTGTCTGTCAGTCAGTCAGTCAGTCAGTCAGTCAGTAACGGAAGAGTTTTATATATATTGATTGAAATCCAGCGCTACTAAGGACATAGTTACGAGGAAGGTAGGTACTGTATATGCATCATGCGCCCAATCCACACCTTTTCGCTTTAATATTATCAGACAACAAACAGATGAAAAAATATTAATAAAAGAAAAACTAAATAGCCACAAGAAATTTCGAAACAATAAATAAGAAGGTTTATAAAGCGTGCCATGCGTGTGTGCATTAGTAGTAAATACATACGATCTATCCAGCTGGGCTGCCTCGGTGTCCTTGAATCTGCAAGCAATTAAATAATAAGGAGAAGGAAGAAAGACCAAAAATATAGCGGCCACGAACTACACCACCTAAACAGAAACTTTCAGAAGGTTCATGATGAGCTTCACACCAAAAGATAGAGGAGCCTGCGCATCAAGCAAAGTGTAGAGCTATGGCGGTCGGCTTGGAGAGGCGTGAGACTGTGAGTAAGCTGCACCAATGTTAGAACAGAATATTGTGTAATACTGAAAAGTGTATAGTTAGGTACATACTTTAAGCTACAACGATTTGATGCAGTATGTATATCATACATGCCATCAAATCATTGTATTCGTTATATATTTATTCATCAATCGTCATATATCTTTTGATGCGATCTCATTTAAAATTAAAATATTTAAGATATAAGATATCAACTGTTATCCTTCAGAAAAAAAAAAAACTGGTAACCTAAACATTATAAGATAACTACAGTTTTTGACTCAATATTCTAGAAAATTAAGTAACTGTGGCTTACAAATTTAGGTACCTAAACCTATAACCACAAAACTTGCGTAAAGAAGAGCTTAAGAAACACATACATATAGCGGTTGGTTTTGGACCACCTTATAGGAACTGTCGGTTATATTATAAGAGCAAGAGCGCGACGCTTCATGTGACACGTTCACAATAAAAATAAAGTTTCTACATAGTGTAGGTATGTCAAACTGATTTCAAAAATAATAAATTGAGTTATAAGCGCAAAATCACCGATCAAGATTAGATTGCGTGGAATGTTACCGATTCTCTGCCAAGTACATTTTACGTAGTCGGTCGCTGACGTAGGAGCTACGTATTTTTATTTATACATCCGCAATGTGTAATGTTACTACGCTGCCTGCCGGACAATGCAAAGTGACTCACCTTCGTAAATACTAAATAAGTGATAGCGATTTTATTATTAGCTGATTCACTTACCTGTTTTATTTATATACCTATAGTAACTGGTTCAAACTTTGATGGTCTAAAACGGAAAAATATTAATAAAAACTCATGCTGTCGCCTCCTAACAGCAACCATGCAAATGCAAATTACGATTTTCGGGAAAATCGGTAAATAGGTATACAAATAAAAAATAATCACAAAGACATTGATGTCCATTGCTTCGGCAATAAATAATATTATAGGTTTATACGTTTTCTTTTTTTATGAAACCTTTTTTATGTTTGTTTTATGAAACCAATGCATAGGTTTAAATATGCATTGGTTTCATAAAACAAACAACTTAATTCGACCACATTTTTATCACAAAAAATCTGTACGTCAATATCTATACCAATATTATAAAGAGGAAAGATTTGTTTGTTTGTTTGTTTGTTTGTTTGTAACAAATAGGCTCCGGAAATACAGAACCGATTTGAAAAATTCTTTCACTGATAGGAAGCTACACTATCAGTGAGTGACATAGGCTATATTAGATTTTCAAAATAATTAGGGATCCTTACTTAAACTCAAATAATGTAACCCAAAGTGCATTTTTTCCTGTTGTTTACTTATTTTGACAGGTTAGTGGTTTATTGTTGTTGTTTGTTTTACTAAGCCCATTCTGGGCAGTCAAAAGAACATACCCTCTTATTCATAAAAACTTAAATAACATTTTAGTTATTTGACGTATGTCAATTTAGACTGGGTGACACGTATTTACCATACAATAAACCAGAGAAGTAGACCTCCAGTAACGCTACTTCAAATCTACTGTATTTTTATGAATAAGACGGATAGTCTATAGAGCCAAGTGTTAAGTAGTATTGGCCTAATAAAGTTCGCCGTGTCAGCTAGTAGTCAATAAGCAATTGCGAAATTTGAAAAAAAAAAAGGTATGTACAAACCTAGTTTTGAATTGTGTTTAGTAACTTACTAATATTTCATGGCAAATGGAAAATAATACATACATAATCTCACGCCTTTTATTCCCCGAAGGGTTAGGCAGAGGTACCAGCTCAAGATCCGGACCCACGTTTAGCCGCGTTTATTGCTTTTATTACCAACGTGACAAGGGGCCAGCTTGTCGCCGCGGAAAATAATTAGTAGTGGAAAAATGTTTTCTCTTTTTGTACGGATGCTTACGGGGCTTATTACGGGGTATTCCGTCGTCCGGTAGCAAAACAGGCAAATGGGACATCTTAGTGCCTTAACATTATTTATGAGTATTACTTTGTAATGGACCTCTGGTAATAATATTTTATTGTACAGTCTCCTGCAGTCTAGTAGATTCCAGTTATTTGTAATAAGTATGTAGAGGTAGGTATTTATAAGAGATAAGTACAATAATATTATAAAAATGGTAATAGTGGATCAGCTTTGTTAGCCACATACCAAACTGAGACAATTTACATTGACGACGCAAGTGCAGAGACACTTACAATATAAACAATGGGGGCAGGCAAGGCAAACTTAAAGGATAAATAATAAATATGGTTACATACAAGATTACTAAACAATCGAGATGGCATACAATGAATAATATGAAACGACCGAATTTACGAATCTTAAATGAACTTTAAGTTTGCAACTATAAAAACTTATCAATTTATATACTGGGTGTTTCTAACAAGGCGGTAATAAATCAAAGGAGGGATTCTCCTCACCATAACTAACAACTTTCCCAAAGCAAAATGGGTCAAAATCTCAAACAAAATAACAGCTGTTCCATACATTGGTTCGATCTGCTGACGGGGTCAATGTACGGGACGGCTGATTTTTGTTTTGAGATTTCGACCCATGTTGCTTTGGGAAAGTTGTTAGGTATGGTGAGCAGAATCCCTCCTTTGATTTATTACCGCCTTGTCAGAAACACCCTGTATATAAATAAATCATGAATCGTTAGTCTCAGTAAAACAACTATTTAATTGTCAACCAAGTACCAAGATACCAAGTTTGCCGGGACAACTAGTAATTTAAAAAAATAAAATAAGGCTTTTTTTTGGATTGGTAAGGAAGTAAGTAAGTAGGTAATTCGCTGCTACAGATAAACAATTAAGTTTTCGTTAGCAGCTTAACGCATGTAACTTTTGTACTTTTAATATTGTTTTGAATAAATAAAATAAAAAAAAGGTTACTTTAGTACGTATTGCTATATAAATTAGTAGAAAATATAACAAGTACCTAATAAATATTCAAAGAAGAAAAAAATTGCTTGCTTGAAATAATTAAATCAATTGCATCTAGTTACTCTCACGTAAATAATATCACAATGTTACAAATTATATACTTACTGTGTTTTGGAAAATATTAACTAAGTAAAAAATAAACTGATTTCTCAAATATGAACTCGTTCGTATGTACATGTATACTGTACAATAATACAAGCACTAAACATCAAAAAACTGTTATTTTTTTAAAGGTATGAAATGTTTTAGGCATGCCGTGGCACTGGTCGTGATACTTACCACGTTATCGCAAGAATATCCAATAGTTAATATCGAATAAAATTTACCTCTCGCTCGCAATCGAGCTGTTCCTTGACATGGACTTCGGTGACATCTCGAAGTCGGAGTCTGATCTGTAGAGGAAGGACTCCCGGCGCTGCGGCATCGCCTGGAGCACGAGCGCGGCCGAGGGGGAGCCCCCGTCGAGTGGGGAGCGCGCCCCGCCCGCGCCACCCGCCCCGCCACCTCCATTCTCAACATCGAAACTGAAACAAAAGAAACAACAATAAATCCTTGCCTTGGAGAACACTCTCAACATGATTAACCAATCAATCCTTGCCCTGTAGCTCAATATACTTCATGTCATACTTACATAACGCCCAGATAACGATAACATGAATGAGCATTAATATAATATGGTCTAGAAGAGTAAAATAAATCATTACAATAATATAAGACTGGGCATTAGACTGCAATACCAAATCACAAGACCTTTCTTGCAATACAGAAAAGCTGGAAGTGTTACGCTGAACTTTTCGTGACTGTTTCGTTGGTGCAAAAAACAAGTTTCATATCCAATATGAAATAAAAAATGTTAATCATATTTTAGTAGACGTTGTGGCATTCATTTGTTTCTCTGAGCGTGATGGTGGTATTGGAGCAAATTATTCATGTACAGGCAGGCCAGTAGATACGGGTCGCGGAGTTGAACTTAACGATCGAAAGATCACCCGTGACCCCCTTGCTAACAGCCGAGGAGGACACCGGCGGGGTTTTAGTGGGTACGAACCCCACATAACCCTGCGGCTCCCCCTGAGACTGCAGGGTACTCGTTAGGAGTTTCCCCGCCTTAAAAAAAAAAAAAAGGCCAGTACTTAGATACGGTCACGTTTTTACTCCTAATGCCATCTGCGGGGAAATCTATGAACTATGTTGGAAATTGTTTCTTGACTTGGGGCGGCTGTATGGGTAGGTATAAAATGTTTCATATTTTCAGGACAAAAATTGCTAATTAATAAGAGAATTGAATTTTCAATTAAATAATGTGTACGTTACATGTACACATACATAATACTTACAACATCAAATGATATACATATCGAAGGAAATATCTACATTAAAATTGATGCAACAGTAGTTAGTAGTTAGTACTGAGATTATTTGAAATAAATTTAATTGGTAAAGATGTAATGAAGCTGGGGATTCAGCTTCAACTCGCAAAATTGAGATTTACATTACAACCCGGTCGCGGCACCGGCGCCGGCGGACTGCATGCAACCCTTGTTCGGTTAGTTAGCCAATGTAGCCAATAGACCCACTTGACCGATCTCTCGTTTCTCTTTCTTTGGTAACTTTATAATGAACAACATAATTAAACTTTGCAGTGCTAAGTTTAGTATCCAGTTTTTATTACAATGCTATCAAAGCACCTATACGTTAGGTAGGTATATGTTTTTTATATAAACCTTACCGTACCATACCCATCGAGAAGTACTTGGTTTTGTAGAAAATTTGAAATGAAATGAAAATATGAAATAAAATAAAATATAATCTTTTTTTTTTACTATGTTTATCGGCCTTTTTAGTTTTTAATTACACTGATTGGAGTTTTGTGCCTTCAGTAGGCGAGATCTGGGCAGTTGGTACTCAATGACTTAAGATGATGATGATGATGGCTCAAAGGGACACACAAAACCACACACTGTGACACACATAATGAAAGCCTTTAGTCTTTCATTATAGCACCCAAGAAATACGTTGTGTGACCAAATAAGAACAGTTCAGTGTCTTCATCATGTTCCATGTAGTGTGTACCAACCTGCCAGTGGTCCGTCTCCTGGCGGCCACTGGAAGTCTCCTGATTGGTCGCCTTGAGGCGCCCCGCGCGCTCCACCGCCGCGGAGCCTCGCTCCACCTGTTTGCACTAAGTAACGTCAGCTCCAGCCGCACCAGACAACCCAGCTTAAAGTACTCGGCAAACGTGGTTGGAATTTCATTATTACCAAATTTTGTGTAATTAAATCGTAATAACATTTAATACAGTTTAAAAAGAAAACCTCTACATTTATTGAGTTCTCGGTTTTTTAGTGTTTTTTTGGTCAAACAAGGCCGTCTTTCAGATGCTACTGATTCCGATAATTTGTGCAAGATAAACCTAGATTACGCTTAATTACTACAATCTCGGGTTTTCTTTACTTATCCTAGGATTAAGCGGCGTGGCCGCGGCGGCGTCTGCAAGCTGCCTGCTGCCAAGCCATGCCATTGCCAAGTTTCAGATTTTTATCTTTAGTTGTTCAGATGTGCGCTGTGATTCTTTTGACAAGGAGGTAATAATAAAGTTTTCGAATGAGTGAATCAGCATAAATATATACCATATATCATATCCATTTTCCGACTGCTAATTGCATACTTCATAGGAATGGCTGAATGCAAAAAACTCGCACATTGTGAATAAATATGTATACTTATAAGAAGAGACTTTCACCTTTAGATAAGAAAATTTTTAGTATTTAAATAAAATGGATAGATACCATGAATATAATTTTATTTTAATAATTTCCGGCCTAAATATCTAGGGTGCTACTCCTATATAACAACTTCGGAGGTTTAGAACCGGGCACCATTTATTATGGGATCTCAAGAGTTATTCACAGTATCTGCATATATAATTTATTGTCATCATTATTTTAGCCGAAAGACATTTACTGCTTGCCAGAGATGTGACTTATCTAAGATAAAAGTATCTTAAATACAGATACAAGATACAAAATACGTATCTTCAATCTTGTATCTAGATCCTTTTTTTAAAATGCATTTTGTATCTGGTATTTAAATACTTTTGTAAGGTATCTTAGTATCTTGAAGATACTTTGTTTGCAAAATACTTTTAGATTGGTTTATGAGTGTGTGTTTGTGCATGGCATTTATTTTTTTTCTTTTTAAGAGGGTAAAAAAACTGTTTCTTTGTATCGAATAAACTCCATCCATAACTAACTAGACCGATATTTAAAAAAAAAAACATTAAAATCCTGAATTATTCCTGACTAGCTTTTCCAGTGAACTTTGTATCGCGCCTTACAATTTTATATGGAAAAATTTAAATGTCGCTTTATTAAATAACTTCTCCTCCGTTTTCCATATTTCCTAACCTTTTAAACCTTCCCTGGACTAGAAAGAACATTTCAAAACCAAAATCAGCTAAATCGTCCCGGCCGTTCTCGAGTTTTAGCGAGACTAACAAACCACGATACATTTTTATAGATATAGTAGAAGTTAGAATAGAGTATATTCAATAGACTATAGATATAGAATATTCACAAGAATTCAGAATAGTGGAAAATGCTTTAATTATGTAAATGTATAAGTATTATTTCTTTCTTTCTTTCTTTAAGTAATATTTGAGCTATTGCTTGTGCTATTTTGATTTTTTGCGAATATTCTATACTATAACTAGTCGACCCGGCGAACTTCGTACCGCCTAACCTATTGTTGTATTTTGTGTATGTTTTATACCGTTAAAAACCGCATCAAAATCCGTTGAATAGTTTTAAAGATTTAATCATACATAGGGACAGACGCGGAAAGTGACTTTATTTTATACTATGTATTGATTATGTTCATCAGGGATAATTCATAAGATGAAAAAATAAAACGGTCCGGTAATTATGAACCTATTCGATGCAAACGAACACAAACATTGTAGGGCGGTACGAAGGGGTTATTCCATTAGTCTCCAAAATTCATTTTTTTTTATTTCCATTTAGTCTCCAAGCTGATTTATTCTTATTCTTATTTAATTATTTTCCATTTCCTATAGTCTCCAAAATATTAACAGGCAAAGATGGTATCGACGGCAAAACAAGCAAGAAAACCCAGTGTTAACAGCATTACCAAATAAAAATATAGTAACCGATACAAGATTATCGCCTAGATTTGAAAAATATTTGCACTCGTTGTCCAAACCTTACAAACTCTCAGCTACCTGTTAAGGGGCGGCTAAGACTACAACTAGGTACTAATTAAGTTTTACGGAAACAATAGCCGTGCGGTTATTAAATCAATCACAGAGCGCTGCTCGGTAGTCCTTCGGCGAAAGTACCGTTATTTAAAATTAAAAAAAAATGTGCATGTGGTACTAAATTTTTTGTAATCCAGTCTGATCTTTGACTTGAGGAGAGATTAGGCTAGAAACTTATTATATAAAATCACAGCGTAAATTACTTATTACCACGTATTGATTTTGATTACTTATAAAAGCGTAAATTGTATAAAATAGGTAAAAACGCATGCATTTATTTCGTAATCTTGTAACAAAATTTAAGACACGCAACTCTCCTCTCACAATCCTAGTTCCGAGAATTTTCAGCTTTGATTTGCAGGATTACTTACTGGCTGCACCTCCATATTTCAGGACCATTTTTAAGTTTGTGAATTATAAACAGAAAAAAGAACACTGATTTAAAAATGTGCAATGAAATTAAAACAAACAACTACATGAGTAAGTATTTAAGCTGCACTTTTGACAGGAGCTACTTTTTCTTTGGATTAAGCTTTCTTTTAGAAATACTTCAAAAATGCGACTAGATTTGAAATACTGGCATGTTCTAAAATCTTTTATTTTCAATCAATTATTATTTTCTTTCTGTTTTTGCTATCGTTATTTTACTTATTTTGGAGTCAGTGGGCCAAATTTTATTTTTATTAAAAATATTTTACAATAGAGTCGATAGGACACGATTTTTGGAGTCGCTGGAATCAACCCCTTCTGATTGTTGTATTTGTGAAAATTTTATTCCCTTACCTAATTTTAACAGTCATAAGTTTTTTTTTTTGTGAAATTCACGATAGGTAGTTCATATGTAAATATTTAAAAAACTTATTATACTAAAAACTATGTTTTATTAAAATTCCTAAACCTTTATTGTTGTCTCTACATAGTAAAACTTACCTGGAGACTAAAAGGAATAGTTGTATGAAAACAATTTTTTGTACCTACCTTAACCAAAAAAGTGTTTTGGAGACTAATAGGAAACGTTGTATGGGGCGGCAAAATTTTAGACATCAAAGGTTTTGGAGACTATCGGAATAACCCGTACGAAGTTCGCCGTGCCAGCTTGTTTTATATAATGTTGTTTGTCCAATGTACGAAATGAACGTGATTTACTCTTTAAAAAAACTCAAAAAAAAATTAATGTAAAAAGTATTTTATCAATAAAACAGTAACTTAAAGATACGTATTTTGTATCTTGTATTTCAGATACTATTTTAGAAAGATATCATCTGGTATCTGAAATACTTATTTAAAAAGGTATTTGTATCTTGTATTCAGATACTTTAATTAAGGTATCTTGTACATCTCTGCTGCTTGCCATATAGGCCTCCCCCACACTGCCTACTCTACTCTACTCTTTTTCAGCGCGTGGTCGCCACCCAATTTTGGCTTGAGCGACTGATTTTTACGATTTTACAATTGTTTGGGCTAATTCAGTGGTTTTGTTTCTTCTGTGGGTTCATAAGTTTTGTTTCGATCAGGCAGGGAAACTGCAAGCAAAACCTTTTCTATTGCCATACCCATATTGATTTGTGCTTTCTAATAAGGCCTAAAAAGTTAGGAACAAACAAAACACACTTGATTTTAAACTTTAGGCATTGTGGTAACTCTGTGGTAAATTGTGGTGTTCACTCAAAAAAGGTTTTCTTTCACTTATTTGAAAAAATTATCCAGAATTTTGCTTGATTTTGTGTCCGTTTGCTACGATAACATTATAATTAAAAACCTTCAACATAATTCAGTCCAATTAATTCAAAGTTAAGTCGCACGATGGAGACGACTTTTATGTCATGTTTTAAAATGCAATTTCCTGTCCTGTAGATAATTTCAATATTCTGTCTGAGGGTCTAAGTTTGAAAAGGAAAGGCTGACTTCTGAAGTCTCGTAATGGGACTTCCGGACACTAAATATTTTTACCTTTCTTGGCTGGTCCTTTTAAATTATAAATTCGATGACCTTATAACCTTTTAGATATATTTTATAGAAAGCAAAAAGTGAAGTACCTAATCGTAAACTGTGAAAATACTTAATAAGGATACACATAATTGTGACTACGTGGTGACGTATTAAATTCTAAGCAAGATTATCTAGGGAGTCAAAGGTGGACATTTTTGATTACGGCCATTGATTAGAAGATATTAATAATTTAGTGGCGCTATTATCGCACCGTTTAGACCCTTAAAACGCCGATGCTAGAGCCATTCGCGGAATAAATAAAACCGATGCTAGAGCCATTCGCGGAATAAATGAATATCTTCTAAACTAAGGCAAATATAAAAATTGTGGCACAGTATAAAACTAGATATAAAAGCTTAGTATTTTTAGGGCACTTTAGATTAAAATCCAAAGAAAGCTTACTAAGTGTTGCTAAAAGTGTCCACTTTTGGCCACAATCTTGGCTTTGATTATTTGAATTCTTATGCTAAGGCAATGTTGTTTTGATATTGCAAGTCTGTTATTAAACTACTAGAGGCTGCCCCGCGGTTTTTCGCGCGCAGATTTCTTATAAACACGAAAAAATTTCCCGTTCCCGTCGGAATTTCGGAAAATCCCTTCTTAGTGCAGAAATCCACTAGAAAGGATAAAAACATGTTCATTAATAGAATATGTGATGAGATTGAAGGTCATGCTAATCAATGCCATACTAAGGACCTCTTCAGAAAGGTTAAACAACTTACGGGAACCTTTAAGCCGAAGTCATACATAGTAGAGGACGTAAATGGTAACGCCTTGACAGACATGGAGGACGTGCTGGAAAGATGGAGAGGTTACTGTTGCGATCTATATCGGGATGAGAAAGGTTTCTCTACAAAGAGAAGATGGGATGAACATACTGAAGAACCTGCCATACTTCGCTCGGAAGTAGTGAATGCTATAAAAAAGCTGAAACACAAAGCGGTAGGTCCTGACGGTGTGTCAGCGGCCATGATCCAACATCTGGGTACAGAGGGTACTAAGATCATACACAGATTGTGCAGCAAAGTCTGGAAAACTGGTCAATGGCCACAGGACTGGACACAATCCGCTGTCATCCCTCTTCACAAGAAGGGGTCTACAAGAAAGTGTGAAAACTACCGCACACTATCATTAATGTCTCATGCAAGTAAAATCCTGTTGCACATAATTAATGCTAGACTATCCGCATTCACAAATCAGCAGATCCCCTGTGAGCAAGCTGGTTTTGTTGCTGGTAAGGGAACCAGAGATCAAATTATGAACGTTCGTGTGCTCATTGAGAAATGCCGAGAATTTAATAAACCTGTGATCCTGTGTTTCATTGACTATGCTAAAGCATTTGATTGCGTGCAGTGGAGTACTATGTTGGATGTGCTCATAGAGATGGGAGTGCCTGAACACCTAGTATTTCTGATACAGAATCTTTACCTTGATGGCACAAGCTTTGTAAAGTTAGATGACAAGATGTCGAAACCGTTTCATACAGAACGAGGGGTTCGTCAAGGTTGCATTTTGTCTCCAAAACTCTTTAACTTATATGGCGAGTACATCATGAGGAAAGCACTGGAGGACGCAGAGATCGGCATCTTTATAGGCGGCCGTAAGATCACCAACCTTAGGTATGCAGATGACATAACACTTATAGCATCTAACGAGGAAGAGATGGCTTTTATGCTGAAGAAAATGGAAGCAGAGAGCATCAAGCTTGGATTGAGAATAAACCACAGCAAAACCAAGATCATGGTTGTGGATAGAGCCCAGGTCCTTCTCCAATCCAATGCTCTAGATAGTTATGAGAAAGTAGACGAGTTTGTATACCTAGGTTCCTTAATAACAAATGCTGGTGGTTGCACACAAGAGATTCGCCGACGTGCTGGAATGGCTAAAAGTGCTATGACTAACCTCAAAAAATTGTGGAAGAATCGAGGTATAGGCCTTGGTACCAAGGTACGTTTGGTGCGGGCACTGGTATTCTCCATTTTTATGTACGGTTCAGAAACCTGGTGCATCAAGAGCTTGGACGCATCCAAAATTGATGCTTTCGAGATGTGGTGTTGGAGGAAGATGCTAAGAATGCCATGGACCGCAATGAGAACAAATGAGTCCATTCTGGGCGAATTGAAAATCGCAAAACGTCTCTCAACAATTTGCCAAGAGAGAATTCTCAGATTCTTTGGGCACATAATGCGCTCACCACACCACAGCCTCGAACGTGACATAATAATGGGAAAAGTTTAGGGGAAGCGCGCTAGAGGAAGAGCCCCTACAAGATGGTCGGATTCCATCAAACAAGCATGTGGTTCCATGCAGAGGGCAGCCCACATAGCCCTTGATCGCGATATATGGAGGGAAATAATTATTGGTCACGATCCTCAGCCATGAGGGAACGACGAAGAAGAAGAAGAAGAAGACACTCCCTAAGGAACCCACGTGCCAATTTTTAGCTTTCTACGTCCAGTAGTTTCAGCTCTGCGTTGTCTGTCAGTCAGTCAGTAAGTCAGTCAGTCAGTCAGTAACGGAAGAGTTTTATATATATTGATGACCATGACCCTTTTTAACAAACAATCGTAACCATCAATTGATTTTTATCAACCACATCTAATTAAGGGTCATAAGTACTCACAAGCTGGTTACCCATAAATGTTCTTATATTAAATGCTAGCCTACATTGTCCCACTACTGGGCAAAGGCTTCTTTACCCCTTTTGCATACTTTCTTAATTACCTATCCTTAATTAATTGATGGTTAAGATTGGTTCATAAAAAGGATCATGGTCATAGTTTAATAACAGACTTGCAATATCAAAACCATATTGCCTTAGCATTAGAAGTAATCAAAGCAAAATGTAGAGAACTTTTTAGCAAAAATAACACCGATGCACCGCATTCGCGAAAAACAAAATATCTTCTAAACTAAGGCAAATCTGAGATAAAGCGCAGCAGCGTTCTACTACGTCTATGAGGCAAAAATCAAAAATGTGGCACAGTATGACACTAGATAATCTTGCTTAGTATTTTTATTTTAGATTAAAAATATTTTTACAGAAGGACTTGTCATGGCCAATGGTAACTATTCATTCAATAGGTACCAAATTAGTTTTGCTTGAAAATTTTGAGCACTACTGATGATTCATAGTAGAATTGTTTTCATATTGTTTATAATGTTAAATTCTATTAGCATTCAATGAATGACAAACATAATAAACCATGCCACTAGCTCAGTATTTTAAAAATTTACAGTACTTTATGCTGGAGTTAGGTGCGTATTAAGGCGGTAACTCACTGTATGGCGCGAAATTCAAAAAAATTCACGTTTTTTAATTATTTTGGCGAAAGTATACATTTGTAATAAAGTTTAAATGACGTTCCTATTTACCCAATTCCATTATTATAATTTCAAAGCGTTGTTTTAATTACAAAATATTTGTAATAGGCCAGGGTTTACATAACGGCGTATTACCCTTTATTTTTTGACTGTTGGCATTTTGTTATATTCTACAGGATGCAGACAGTGAAGTTAAGCCACGTTTGCCGAGAGTATTCTAGATGGCACGGATCTATAGACCTCTTAGATTGTTCCCCGCTGCTGGTGTTGCTGGAGCTTGTGTGGGCGCTGAGCGATGAGAGGTCGCTGGAGGCACGCGCAGAGCGCAGCCGCGGCAGCGCCAGCGGCTCCTCCGCCTCCGGCGTGCAGCTCCCCGCCGCCCCGGCCCTCGGCGAGCCCTGCCACCCCAGTGCCCGCGCCACTGACCACAACGCAAACAGAAACGTCAACATACTATCGCGGCATACGACGCCGCCACCACACTCTACACGCATGCATAGGTCTTGTTTACTGTCATAATCACTATCCGCAAGCGGTGGCGGCGTGCCGGCTCCACGGCTCCACGTGTCGCCACTGGCAAGGTCACGACTGCATCGCGGGCAGACGGAGCGCGGCTCACCCGGCGTGAGCTCGCCCGCTACTGTGCCTCTGTCGGTGCTACAGGTTTTTAGCCGCGCCACACTTCACTCTTATCGTCATATCATCGATGATTATAAATACACATAGAATGGTTAATATACATTATAAAGAATACATTTTGAAAAGACGTCCGATTATTTTTATTTCAAACATCCACTGCGTGAAGTAGCGGTGTTGTGTACGAGATGCTCAGAAACGTGCACCGCGAGCGGAGAAGTCATCAGCGGCGCCGGTGAGGGTGTGCTTGTTGACATTTGATTGGTATGGTACTTATGGTACCCAGTCGTTGCAAGCGAATGAGTGTCGAGTGACGAGTTAAAATCTGTGTTCTGAGTCGGCGAAATATCCGAGATACGTCACTGTCGACGGTGCTTGAATTACCTACGCGCCGCTGTCGCTACACACGTATTGTGTATAAAATACATGTTAGGTACATTTAAATAACAAAATATTACGCATTGTTCGTTTACACATAATTTCAGTTCTCCTTGGCTATCACTTGTTGCATACACGGTTATTTGGATGTTTTGGCACTGGTGTAATTTCACGCTTTATTTTTAGTCCAATTTATACATTTAGATAAAAATCTGTACTTTTTGCAGGGAAATGCGAGTCTACTGCGCGACGTGGCTGTAGGGCGCCGGAAAACAGTGTCAATGTTTTGTCTGCCAGGGACAGTGTACGGGTGCACCCCTCGGTTTCTCGGGCGGCAGCCATGTTGCCATCGCCATTTTGCCGGTTTGAGCAGGGCAAGCCGCATGCGTGCGCCGTCATGCGACCCCTAGCGTGGGAAAGGCGAAAGTCATCAACTGCTCCGTAGCCAATGTGATCCCTAACGCCACATAATTAAGATTTGAATTCAAATGAGAGATAAAGCTGCGTCGTTTTATAGGTCAGGTGAAAAGTTACCGTGCCCAATCAAGCTCATAGCAAAGACTTTGATTTCAATTTGATGAAGTATTTTATTCGGGTTCTATTTTACTAACAAATTCAGAGTGTTGCGATCCGATAAAGTGATCAATCGACATCTGATGAAACTTTTTATCATCAGTAACCGAGCATTAGAAATGAACAAGGTAAAAGTGTGAAAAATATTTCAATATGTGTATATAAACATAGAAACTTAAGTAAGTAGGTATACTTAAACAATTTTATAAAATCGTATAAAGCGGCTTATTTTTCGAAAAAATTAAAGCTGACTGATAAACTTAGCTTAAAACCAAAATACCTAATTCAATAAAATACCTTGGCAACGGCAAAACGATGAATATATAGTCACGCACGGTATATCTATATAATGTTACCTACCTCTACATATATCGTCGCGTCGCGGTAGGCCAACGTCACACGTTGAACATTGTACATACGTGGCTTGCTATTGAATAGCTTACAATGCCTGTTACCTTGGTTTCTAATAGGTTGCTAGCGTTATTATAACGTTGGACGGTACATAATTACTATGGGATTGTATGTATATACAATTACACTGAAGATATGAGATATTTCGGTCTCTGTCTACATGCACTTAGCTGCTGCAAAGACACACACAATGTAGATAATATTAATATATTTATGGAAAACAAAATATATTTACTGAAACAGTGTAAGTTTGTTGAATTCGAGCATATCCAAAAAGTACAGAAGATATTTTGGAAAGTTTCAAATAAGTAGTAACTTAATTACCATTTAGCGGTATAATAGCGGAAAGCGCTTTGCAAGAAAAATCATAAAAATACTTCCGCTTTTTTTATCGGCCTGAAAAAAAAATTTTTTAGGGCTTTTGTAAGTTTATTTTACGATTAGACTAGATAAAAAAATCCCAAAAATAACAAAACATTAAACGAAGCCTGTATTCATTTGTATAAAAAAATATTTATTTTATATTGGAACGAACTTTTGAAACGAAGTTCCGTATCTCGGCTTGCGGTGGGGACCTAGCCAAGAACAAGTGCAACGTTACGGCTGAAGTGAGCCACTAGAGCGTTACAGCGAAGGAGAGAATGAGAGAGACCGAGAACTATATACATATATATCTCTCTCTCGCTCGCTCTCTAGCTGGCAGTACTCGCTTCCCTCCCTACGGGCAGTGGCTTGGTCGACTGTCAGTCGATCTTCGTTCCTATCGCGTGTCCCATGACTCGTTCTCCTTTTTTTAATACTAGCTGACCCGGCAAACTCCGTATCGCCTTAGATTTGAAGTTAACACGATTGTTATTTTATTACACTACACCCAGTAGAAACTTGGTTGTATTGACTATGCTACTTTGGCCGCTGAGAATGGGAGAATTAAAAAGCAACAACGACAAATTAATGTTTGACAGGATTTTTTTTAAAACAGTAATGGAATATTTTGTGTGGGGAAAAAAAATTGTTGTTTTTACTCACTTCCACTAAATTTTTACAGATTTTATCACCTTAAAAACCCTCTGGACTACAACCAACTTTCAAAACTAAAATCAGCTAAATCGGCCCGGTCGTATATTAACCAAACCGTATATTAGCAAGACTAACGAACCACGATTCATTTTTATATTTTAACTAGAGGCTGCCCCGCGGTTTTCCCGCGCAGATTTCTCATAAACACAAAATTCCCGTTTTTCCCCGTTCCCGTGGGAACTTCGGGAAATCCCTTCTTAGTGCTCACCTACACTCCCCAAGGAACCCACATGCCAATTTTCAGCTTTCTACGCCCAGTAGTTTCGGCTCTGCGTTGTCAGTCAGTCAGTCAGTAACGGAAGAGTTTTATATATATTGATATAGAAACGCACTTATCGCATAGCTCTCCCTACTATTAATACTGCTTTTGCTCGCCGTTTTGAACCTTTTGTTTCCTGTCTTGTTTATAATAGCGTAGTCAAATCATGTGATATCAAACACTGTTCTGTATCGGAAGCAAAAATAAAGATTAAGAAATGGTTATCTACACTCTCGTACGAGGAAACAGAAAGCTTATTTTGTAGGTCAGCATAGGAAGATACTAATAACTACTTACTGTCAGCACTATTTTACCGCAATTCAGTACTTTTTCTTAGTTATTGGCACGGAAAAAAAAAATTTGCATGTTTTATATATTTTATATTGCATGTAGCATTGTATAACTTAGATAGGGAATTTTATTTAATTTTTCAATTATTTTAACGCGGCGTAATTATATTATTTTAACACGGTCTGAGGGCCAGCGATACAGGCTTGCCTAGTGCTAGCCCTCAAATAGCATATTCTTTTAATTTTATCTCTATAAATATGTCAAATTGATTATCATTTTTATCTTAGTATTTAACACCTGTACCTGTACATATTTAAATAAATAAGTTTTTCATTTTCATTTTCATTTTTTTCATATAAATTTACATATGTTTATGTAACGTACCACTCTCGCACTTCCAGTGACAATCAGAATGCGTGTAAGACAATATGGTCGCCCGGTAACGAAGTAGTAAAAAAATACTGTATATAATTTACTGCAGCGATATCGTACCACCAAGTCAGTAAGGAGCCTAAGTTTAGCCCGAGCCACAGCTCACACTTTACACTTTACAGTGCAACTTTTTAATTCCTGTGAGAAATATGTTAAACGTGCCGCTTCGCCCGCCGTAAGCTTCCAGCTAGCTGCCTGCCTGCCTCGCTGGAATACATAATACTGGTGTCATGTATATTACTATTCTGACATAATTGTGCTCCTGGAGAGATTATCAATGAAATTGGCTTTATAATTGTATTACAGTTTCATCAGATTTTCCTGTACAGTTTAATTTGTTTAGTGAATTCTAGAAATTCCAATTTGAAATTCGAAAAAAAAAACAATTATGAATTCAGATAGTCCTTTATATAAATAAAATAAAATTTGTGATTTCGTAGAAGTTTATCAACAAATCGTAACTAATATATTAAATAAAAATGACAGCTGTTCTCTCAGTTATCTATACCAATATTATAAAGAGGAAAGATTTGTTTGTTTGTTGGTAACAAATAGGCTCCGGAAATACTGAACCGATTTGAAAAATTATTTCACTAAGGTAGGAAGCTACATTAACCCCGAGTGTCATAGGCTATATTAGATTTTCAAAAAAATTAGGGATCCTTACCTAAACTCAAATAATGTAACCCGAGGTGCAATATTTTTTCCAATGTTCACATATTTTGACAGGTGGTTTGTTGTTGTTGTTTGTTTTTAATTCGGCCATTCTGGGCAGTCAATAGAACATAGTCTATAAAGCCAAGTCTTTTGTAGTATCTTATATTCTATGGCGTAACGAAGTAAGCCGGGAAAGCTCGTTACAAATAATAAGGTAGATCGTAGATCTCTAATATACATAGTTTTTCATAACGAAACTTTGTTAATTTATCATCTTCAATCTATGCCGTATATAGTTTAGTCTGTCGTGGTCGTGTATAAAGAAAATTCGACATCCTAACTTCAGGCTAAGCTAACACCTTTGCTTTGGATTTTGTTCTAGCACAGAACCGATGTTTTGTCTTTTATTTTAAATTCAGACATTTGTTATAGTTGGCACAAAAATGGCGCGAAGTGGGAGCGCAAGACAGGGCCTGTTGGGAATCCGCTAAGGACAGGGACGAGTGGAATAAGGTCAAAATAGGCCTTTGCCCGGCAGTGGGACGATCTAGGCTAGTTATAATAATAATTATATAAGTAGGTAGAAAGCAATGCTAGAAACGCTTAATTGTAGCCAAAATACCAATGGTATATATTATATTCTATTCGTAGCTAATTACATACTTTTATATTTGACTGCTCCGTAGCTCAGTTGGCAGTGATGTGGACTGAGTAAGCGTGAGCACCCGGGTTCGATTCCTGGGCGGGGCGAATATTGATATGATGAATATCGATGTTTGTTTCCGGTCTGGGTGTGATGTTCGTCTCTGTGTGTGTTTCGGACGCCCTAGATACAGGTTCTTCCTAGTTAGGGGCTCTGAGTGTGATGTGTTATTATTATTATTTTTTTTTTTCTATAAACAAGGCAAGTGAAAAAGTAGCAGAGAATCTTAATTACAAGATAGCCTCCAGTGATCCGCCGTCCCGCGAGCCAGTGTAATTGCATTGACTGTCGATACACGGCGATTAGATCAGCTATTATCCTATTATACACTTGCCATGTCGTGCTGGCTGACGCAGGAAAGATTTGCAGTGTTAAGAAAATCTAGTAAGTAGATAATTTTTTATTTTATTTATTATTTATAAATAGCAGAGGGTTTTTTAAAATGTTTTTGAGGTAAATTTTTGTTAATTATTATTATTAATTTAATTTAATGGACTTGACTACTTCAGTGGAGTATTTTGCCAATGTCAAGTTCACAAATTAGCTTATAAGGGTGGGCTTAAAGCCCGGCAACGTTGTACGGTTATTATAAGTTTATTGGATTATTGTTCAAAAGCCCGCTAACAAAACACGTGGTTTCGGAACCAACGTTAAAACAATAATCCAATTTTTGTTAAGTTAATAAATATTTATATCTGACATAAATGTTCTTATCTCTGCAGAGGTATAGACAAAAATCTAACTGTTCTAGAACTAATTGGTTGCTTCCATTCCATCGCTTTACTCAAAAGAGTTATATTGATTTCAAAAAAGCGACCAACATCTGATTTCGTACCGGGTGTGATGCAGGTGGGCGTCACCGTGGGGCCGCCGGCTCCTCTTCCTTTTCCGGCGGAAGCACCAGTCTTGGCCCATCGCATCACATCCCGAGCGCCGCGAGCTGCCGCCGCCCAGGTTACTTCACTCCGCGCACATCACTATGGTTCTTATGCCTTTCACAGTTAAACGCAGGTTTCCGAACCTTTTTGTTTTAAGAACATAATATTACGTAGTTATAGCGCGCTTCAATGGAATGAAGATAGAGATCAATTGAATGATAATAATGGTTTAATTAGAAAGTTAAATATCACAACAAGCTTTACGTACCGATTCAAGTAACCTCTGTGAACACTTTTGCATAGAAGACCCTTTCTCGATGAGTCAAAAAGAATAACAAATACGGTAGGTAACTACCCAAAAAAGATCATTTATGTCACTATTCTTTATAGGTTACTTTGGTTTGAAGTTATATCTTCACATTCTATAATATTATAGTTAAAAAGTTACTGATTATATACTTATTTATCTAATCTTAAATTACCAAAGAAAAGTAAGTATATTTCCTTTATATTTTCTATTTAAAAAAATAAGTGAATATACTTGTAAGGCTTCGCCTCCCGCGGTGGTTCCGGGGGAGCTAATGTGAGAGCAAGTAGGATACTTACTTCTTGCTACAGCGAATTCCCATTTACTTATATATTAGTCAAGAACTCTAACTGATGGTTGTTTTTGTGTAAGTACCTATATTTCAAGTATTTTAAATTTGATTAAAACTAAGGACATTACGAATTTTCTAAATTCATAAATATTTCAATTGCAGTAGGCGGCCTTATCACTTAAAGTGATTAATTTAAGACAACCCATTGTAGGGCAAATACAAACTTTGAAACAAAAATGTATATTGTAAAACAAAAAATAGTAGGTGAAGAAGCTTTTTTATGTAATGTACATCATCAATATCAATATCAATACATTGTATAAAATAAAAGTAGCTTCCCGCCCGCGTCTATCCCTATGTATAATTAAATCTTTAAAACTATACAACGGATTTTAATGCGGTTTTTTTATAGATAGATTTATTCAAGAAAAAGGTTTATAGTAATAGTAATAGGTAAGGCGGTACAAAGTTCGCCAGGTCGACTAGTACTCATAAATAATGATAGACCTACCTATTATACTATAGACGATTCGAATTAAACGGTTAATAAAAATAATACATGAATATGCCACCGTGTGAAAAAAATTCCGGGATAAATCGCTAATGAATCAAAGATGTGTGTCAAAAAGATAAAAAATTTAAGTCTCTAATTCATTCGTTCGAACTGCTAATTATGTCTTTGTTAAATTATGTTTTAGATTTCCGCCAATGATTCTAAGGGAAAGATTTATTACCAAAATTAAGTACTTAACAACACAAAATTAAGTAAGTATAGTTTGTATCAAGAAATTATTAAGCATACAGTTTTTACTAGAAAATACTTTAGGTTCTTAACAAGGCCAATCATTTTAACAAAAATTACACTCAATGTAAATAATATGAGACTGTGTTAAAAATATACCATATAAATAGAACCACTACATAAATATTTACTGTGAGACTAAAGAAGACGAGTTATAAAATAAGGTTTTTTATATAATTAAGTCAACAGTTAGATACGTTAAATAAATAGAAATGAATAAAAAAAAGTTATCATATAAGGTAAAGATAAGAGCTTATAATATATTAAAATTAAAACTTAGCCACGTGTGGATAGCCATATAATTTTGCGTATATGCAGAAACCCAGCTGCGAACTAATACATTCGTCACATGGCTTGCAAAATAGTGTCCAGGTATAAAGTATGTTTGCTATTCCCAGTTACAAGTACAAATTAGTTAAAAAACTAAAGAGGTAAACTTCAGTTAATTGAACTGTTAATAAAAAAACAAAAAGTAAAAAAATACTTAGTAAGCTGCCTCTAGTAGCATTCAACAAAACCGCAACAAAGTATATTGCACTTCAAACCAAAGCATTGAGCTTCCAAAGAGTAAGAGGTTATGTTTTGTACTCAGAGCAAAATGTTAATAATTTTAAAGGTCGGGCGCCTGCACGAATGCCGTCACAGAGGTCACTTAAACTACCACCACGTGGAGGCCAGAGGTACGAGTAACTGACCGTTAGCACGTTATCGGAAGTATTAGATGGGAGCTCGTGATTGTTTTGTTTAATGAGGGCGTGAATCGCGCGCGGAGACCGTCGCTGGTGGCACTGGCGCGCCGCCGCCGCCGCCGCCGCCGCCGGGACGCTCGTGACGTCAGGGACTCCCCATACAACGCATGCGCTCTAACAATGCGATCATTCTGGTTAGTAGTTTTAATAGTTCTGTTCTGTATATAATAGTTTTGTTTGTGTATTTATATAAAAAACTAATTTTGCTTATTACTGTTTATGCAGAGCGGAACTCAATTAAATGAAAGAACAAGGTAAGGCTTTTACGAAAACAAATAGAAGATGGAAGGTGGAATCGACTCTGCGCACGACGCTTGTCGTACTCGAGCGCCTCAATCAAACATTCTTCAAGACATCTCTTAACTCGAGACATTCAGGCTTATTTCAGGTCAAATAGCGACGGTTTCCAACCTCTTTAGGTCAAATAGATTTTTAACCTACTACGTCAACAAATAATAGACATTTAGCCTATATTATTTTGCTTTTTTTTATTAATTTTATATTCTTCCTTTTCTTGTAATTTTTATTGTCACTGTTTGTGGGTAAATGAATGATCTTTCAACTTTACAAAATACACTAAATCTTTAAAAAATATATATTAATCCATAAAAATATATTTTTCGGAGTGGCGGACCTTCAGCGCTTGGGTTTTGGCTTGTCGCTGGAAATCGCGACCATATTCCGGTATTTTCTTACATTTACAAATATCTTTTTTGTTAAAAATTTTGTCATTATTTTAACTAACTAGGATTTATATAAATCTTAATAACTAAAGCGGCGCACTTCGTTTTGCTAGCTGAACTGAACCGACTGACAGTTATATCATAGGCATTATGGGAGTTTAGATGGAAAAAAAATCCTATCTTCCTCGCAAAATTTACTATATTACTCAGCGTTTAATCAAACCTTCTCCAAAGTAGGAAAAATGTTTTAAAAACAAAATCAGCTATATCAGCCCTCGAGTTACCAGTTCTCGAGTTTTAGCGTGACAAACGAACCATTGATTTACATAAATATACGTAGAATATGTGGTCAGCTCGTCTTTTATACTTATTACTATTTATGTTGTTCAATCTAAATAATATTAGCTTTCATTAAAAAAACATGTAATTTTGTATATTCAAAGTTATTTGAAAATATTGTTGAAGACAAAAATAAACGTCTTTTTTACCTCTCCATTAAATTAATGAAATAATTATTAATGTAAGCTAAGAACTATACCTAGCTACCCTAGCTACAATGTATGTACGTCTGTCAGCTAGGCCGTCCGAATCGGCTATTTGTCAAACCGAAGATAAAGAAAAATGTGTTTTTTTTTTTTCATATAAAAAACTTTACATTTTGTGTAATCAACTTTACTTAAACAGTGGAGATTATTTTTTTACATCAAAAACCTAAAATGTGTAATTAACAGAAACTTAACATATTATGTACATTTATTTATTTTATTAATTAGATGTTAGTAGCCTTTAGTAACTTGGAGCTAAAGTCGCATCTGAAAATAATAAACATCAACGACCAGCCCCCGCAGCACGACGGACTATTTGTCGAATCTAACTGTCACTTTTAATCGCTTTTGACATTTAAATGCGGGAAAATGTATGGAGACAATCGACAAAAGTGACAGATAGATACGACAAAGTCGACAAAATTTTCGTCATGTTACCACTGCTGAGTTAGCTTTGTGCGTAGTAGCGTAGCAGAGATAGCTACGTTACTACAGTGCGTGCTACGCCGTAGCTGTAAATTATTGCGTAGTCCCTTAAAATTAGAGACATTTTGGTAAACTAACTCGATATTCACTGAGTTCTCCGTGTATATTGAAAAAATAAAGTTATTTTAGGTATCCCTTTATATAGATTTTCGCATTACTGTTCATTAAATTTAAAATAGTAAATGAAAGTTTAATATAAAAGAAAAGACGACATGCTGTTGCTGTTGATGGTACATTTACACTTATTCTTTCTATCTTCTTTCTTCAAACATTAGCAAAATAATATTAAAAAATACATATAATAAAAAAAACTTTAATTGCAATGTTTTATACAAAACATATACAAAGTCGCCTAAAGTCGCAGCCGACTTGGGGAGTGCGGGTGACGGAGGGGAACCGGTGCCACTGACGTCACGGACATGACGTCAACTCCGAAGGCGCGGCGCAGCGTACGTCGACACCGTGTCCATGCTCAAAAAGTTTGACCCAGAAACGTCCCAAATTAAATTAACTTTTATTAGGACCGAGCAAGAGTGATATAAAATTGAGTTTAAGTAATGGAAAAAGAGGAACCCACATTTTCCCAATATTCTACTTATTTATTCTACTTGGTACTTTGGGTAAAAGAAAACAAATCAAATAAGTTATGAAAAAAAATAATAATAATAAATTCGAATATTTTCTGTAAGTAATCTACTATATATATAACAATTAATGGTGGTTAGTTTGTCTCGCTAAAACTCAAAAACGGAGGGGACGATTTAGCTGATGTAGGTTTTGAAATGATCGTAGGTAGTCCAGAAAAGTTTAAAAGGTGAAAAAATATGGAAAATGGAGGGAAGTTAGCAAAAACAATTATTTTTTTCCATTTAAAATTGTAGGACGCGACGCGAAGTTAGGTGGGACAGCTAGTGAAAAAATAAATTAATACCTGTATACCGCAAAGGCGACTAGCGCCATCTTACAGCATCAGCATGAACGCAAACAGTTTCTAAATTCAAAGCTTTGAAACGCGTTGAATGCAGTAAAATACGCACTGACTGCGGCAAAATCCAATAGGTGGCGTCAGTAGCAAAGGGAGATACAACATAGTTACAATGTGGATGGATAAAATACAATAGTTTCTGATATTTAACTATTACGCAACAAATTCCATATTTTTATATGAATTTTAACCTTACGAAACCTATATATTGTTTTATATGTATAATAAATAATACATACATGATAATACCTACTTACATAGAAATTTAACACATGCATGGTACCTGCCACAGAACAAGGAAGACTGCTGTATCTGTCGTACCTACTGTAAATAATAATAATAAGGCTAGAGCCAATTTTAAATCCCATCTGGTTTCAAAATACTTTCATTGTTATTTTCTTTGTATTGTTTAATTATTATACCTACATGGAGATTAATTAATTTTACTCTTTTTTTGGACTTCACACAAATTAGTTTATCTCTGACCAAATTATCACGCATAGAGCCCGGAAACATTTTACGGTTATTATAATGTTACTAGCTTACCCGGCAAAACATTTTCTCGTTTTAATAGGGCAAGTTAATTTATTACTTTTTGACTTTTCTGTTTAGCTTTCTTAATTTTTATTTCCATAAAAATACTTTTAAAATATTATATTATAATGAATTTAACATAAAATAATGAATGAAATCGGTTTAGCCGTTCTTTCGGTATGAGGTAACTAGACTATACTTCAAATCTAAGGCTACAATTGATAGACGCATTACTCGGGGCTATATTTCTAATATAAAAATGACACCGAGCAAAAGTTACGATTTGTACCAACAAGGTGAAAAAGATCGTCATAGGGTGTTAATTTTTTAGTTTTTTTTTTAAAAAGGTATTCATAGTTTTGAAACCACAGGGTCTAGAATTTTTATTTTATTTTTCTGGTAGCTGTAACCACTTGCTCTATCTCCTGCTTCCAGTTTATCGTCGACTTTTGGGACACCCTGTTTAAAAGATCGAATCACTCTATTGTTGCAATCGGAATCTCATTATGGGATCATGTCAAACAAAAATTTACGTGAATTTCCATACTTTAATATTATAAATACGAAAGTAACTCTGTCGGTCTGTCTTTCTGTCTGTTTGTTTGTCTTGCTTTCCTGAAAAAACTACTGAATCGATTTGAATGAAATTTTGTATATGGATAGTTTAGGGCCTGAGAAAGGACATACTTTTTATCCCAAAATTCCCACGGGAAATATGGGAATTTGATTTTTCAAGGGAAAATGCGATGGCGAAGCCGCGGGTCACCCACTAGTATACAAGATTTCTTCACCTAATACCTACCTAACCTACCTAATTTGTTCATCAGCCAGCTTCGCTTACAAATTATTCTTACCTTTTAAAATGCATAAACTGGTTAGGTTTACAGAGAACGTTAGACTTACCACAGCAGCTGGAAATTAAAATTGTTGTTAGAGCACCCTCATTAGACTTGAGGTAGAGTTACCTGATATTTTCCCGGAATGTTCAATTTTAAACAGACTTTTAGAAGATTACCATCCTTGTTCATTAAAAGTAACTTTTTTTTATCATTATATACATTTAAGTATATATTGAAATAAATTTATGTTTTAATTCTACAAGCAAATAGAAAATTTATTATAAATACTAATTATATATAAAAAATCGATGAGATGGTGTCTTTATTTTAAACACTTTCTACCTACCTACCTTTTAAAATACAAAAGCTACCCAAAAGGGCCTTAAAAATTATAATCAATATTACCTAGGGAGTCAAAGACGCATATTTTAGATTTCGGCCATGGTTTAGAAGATATTCATTATTTATCGCAAATAGCGCTAGTTTCGCGCCGTCTAAGCCCTAAGTATTTGTAGTTATATCCATCAAAGCAGGCAATGGCGCTAAGTATTAAGCGAACACGCACTTGACTGGTCATTTACTATTAACGGGGTGACATTTTACATTACAGTGGTAACAGAGTAACTCGTTGGGTCAGGTGGAAATAAATAGTCGTATGTAACGGAGGAGAGGTGAGGCCGATTGCCTCCAGCCCCTCGTTAAGTTGGCTTACCTCGCGTGTGTCGTGGCGGTACAATTTATTTATTGAACAACCATTTATTATGGACGTAAGGTGATATTACTTTACTTGCTTTTGGTGTTTAGTAGGCTTGAGATAAACTTGTAGAAAGTTAAAGGACAACTTATTTAATAAAGATCAATAAAACGTATTCCAACATCGTTAACTTTTTAAGAACATAATCCGATGATTGTGATTGATTAATGCACAAATTACAAACTTACAAAGTAAAAAGGTAATTTTTGAATAGATGCCATAGAAGAGCATACAATAGGTACCCCACTTTAGTATATATACTTCCTACGTTTTAAAAAAACATCTCCTAGATATTAGCGAAGATCTGCATTACCGACGCAGTCTTGTCGTGCCTTCTTACAGAAAATTAAAATAATAAAAAAAGATTTTTCCAGCCGAGTTCTTACATGTGCAACTTGAATGTACAATGCAATTTGAATGTACTTTCTGGCACACAACAAATTTAAATGCAAAATGCAATTTGAATGAATAAAATACACTTTATTGCACACACACAAGTAGGGTACAGAAGTAGGTGTACAGAGGTAGTACATGATACAATTTAAGGTAGAAAAAATTTAATTTACATGCAATGGGCGACCTTGTCGCATAAAGCGTTTTTTTTTTCAGGTTGCCAAAAGACCACTTTAAATCACCTTATTTTCACTGTAGTTATTATTTGTTATGGGAGGCCTATGTCCAGCAGTGGACGTCTTTCGGCTGAAATTATGATGATCGATTTTTTAAGTTTACAGTTAACTTACACCCCTGCCTGCAATACTAATAGAACGAGAGTTTAAACTTTAAAGCTTAAGCAGGAAAGTTTGAACGTAAAAGTTTCAGTTGATTCTCAAAGTAGAAATCAAACGTAAGAGACGAAGGTATTTTGAAGTACGGGAGTCTTATTTTTTTTATTAAGTCGGTGAAAACACTCTTCGCATTTTCATTTTATTACCAAGCTGAAACTACGCCACTCACAACTAACAAAACTACGCGTGGCTTCCTGCAGCCTAAGCTAAACTAAGGAAAATATCAAAAATGTGTCACAGTATGATACTAGATAATCTTGCTTAGTATTTTTTAAGCACAGATGTATGATCATTAACATAAAGATGTAACATAAAGATATGTGCCCTTAAAATACTAGGCTACATTATCTAGTGTCATACTGTGCCACATTTTTGATATTTGCCTTAGTTTAGAACATATAAATTTTATTCGCGAATGGCGGTAGCATCGCTGTAAACTGGCTAAATCAATACGTCAATTGAATTAAAGCTACTTGCACGAGCGCTTCTACATTCAACCTTTAAAAGCAAAATCCTATGCTGTTTAATAAAAAATATATATAGGTATTATTAAAAATATATACTCACCTACTTAAACTTGTTCAAGGGATTCAATATCACCGATCGCTTACCTTAGTACCTTGTTGACACTTAATTTTATTGATACCTAGTGTATTTTTATTCGCCCTTATCTCTTACCTGTAACAAAATAAAAACACTGGTTATTACCTATTTATCATCATCAATATCATCAATAGGTATATATATAAACCGGGTGTTTCTGACAAGGCGGTAATAATCAAAGGAGAGCTTCTGCTCACTATAAATAACAACTTTCCCAAAGCAACATAGGTCGAAATCTCATAAAAAAATAAAAGCTGTTCCATACATTGGGTCGATCAGCTGGCGGGGTCAATGTACGGGACAGCTAATTTTTGTTTTGAGATTTTGACCCATGTTGCTTTGGGAAAGTTGTTAGGTATGATGAGCAGAATCCCTCCTTTGATTTATTACCGCCTTGTCAGAAACGCCCGGTATATATATCAATCAATACATAGTATAAAACAAAGTCGCTTCCCGCATCTGTCCCTATGCATGCTTATATCTTTAAAACTATGCAACGGATTTTGATGCGGTTTCTTTTTAAACATATCGTGAATAAAGATGAAGGTTTATACAGTCAGTCAGTCAGTCAGTCAGTCAGTCAGTCAGTCAGTCAGTCAGTCAGTCAGTCAGTCAGTCAGTCAGTCAGTCAGTCAGTCAGTCAGTCAGTCAGTCAGTCAGTCAGTCAGTCAGTCAGTCAGTCAGTCAGTCAGTCAGTCAGTCAGTCAGTCAGTCAGTCAGTCAGTCAGTCAGTCAGTCAGTCAGTCAGTCAGTCAGTCAGTCAGTCAGTCAGTCAGTCAGTCAGTCAGTCAGTCAGTCAGTCAGTCAGTCAGTCAGTCAGTCAGTCAGTCAGTCAGTCAGTCAGTCAGTCAGTCAGTCAGTCAGTCAGTCAGTCAGTCAGTCAGTCAGTCAGTCAGTCAGTCAGTCAGTCAGTCAGTCAGTCAGTCAGTCAGTCAGTCAGTCAGTCAGTCAGTCAGTCAGTCAGTCAGTCAGTCAGTCAGTCAGTCAGTCAGTCAGTCAGTCAGTCAGTCAGTCAGTCAGTCAGTCAGTCAGTCAGTCAGTCAGTCAGTCAGTCAGTCAGTCAGTCAGTCAGTCAGTCAGTCAGTCAGTCAGTCAGTCAGTCAGTCAGTCAGTCAGTCAGTCAGTCAGTCAGTCAGTCAGTCAGTCAGTCAGTCAGTCAGTCAGTCAGTCAGTCAGTCAGTCAGTCAGTCAGTCAGTCAGTCAGTCAGTCAGTCAGTCAGTCAGTCAGTCAGTCAGTCAGTCAGTCAGTCAGTCAGTCAGTCAGTCAGTCAGTCAGTCAGTCAGTCAGTCAGTCAGTCAGTCAGTCAGTCAGTCAGTCAGTCAGTCAGTCAGTCAGTCAGTCAGTCAGTCAGTCAGTCAGTCAGTCAGTCAGTCAGTCAGTCAGTCAGTCAGTCAGTCAGTCAGTCAGTCAGTCAGTCAGTCAGTCAGTCAGTCAGTCAGTCAGTCAGTCAGTCAGTCAGTCAGTCAGTCAGTCAGTCAGTCAGTCAGTCAGTCAGTCAGTCAGTCAGTCAGTCAGTCAGTCAGTCAGTCAGTCAGTCAGTCAGTCAGTCAGTCAGTCAGTCAGTCAGTCAGTCAGTCAGTCAGTCAGTCAGTCAGTCAGTCAGTCAGTCAGTCAGTCAGTCAGTCAGTCAGTCAGTCAGTCAGTCAGTCAGTCAGTCAGTCAGTCAGTCAGTCAGTCAGTCAGTCAGTCAGTCAGTCAGTCAGTCAGTCAGTCAGTCAGTCAGTCAGTCAGTCAGTCAGTCAGTCAGTCAGTCAGTCAGTCAGTCAGTCAGTCAGTCAGTCAGTCAGTCAGTCAGTCAGTCAGTCAGTCAGTCAGTCAGTCAGTCAGTCAGTCAGTCAGTCAGTCAGTCAGTCAGTCAGTCAGTCAGTCAGTCAGTCAGTCAGTCAGTCAGTCAGTCAGTCAGTCAGTCAGTCAGTCAGTCAGTCAGTCAGTCAGTCAGTCAGTCAGTCAGTCAGTCAGTCAGTCAGTCAGTCAGTCAGTCAGTCAGTCAGTCAGTCAGTCAGTCAGTCAGTCAGTCAGTCAGTCAGTCAGTCAGTCAGTCAGTCAGTCAGTCAGTCAGTCAGTCAGTCAGTCAGTCAGTCAGTCAGTCAGTCAGTCAGTCAGTCAGTCAGTCAGTCAGTCAGTCAGTCAGTCAGTCAGTCAGTCAGTCAGTCAGTCAGTCAGTCAGTCAGTCAGTCAGTCAGTCAGTCAGTCAGTCAGTCAGTCAGTCAGTCAGTCAGTCAGTCAGTCAGTCAGTCAGTCAGTCAGTCAGTCAGTCAGTCAGTCAGTCAGTCAGTCAGTCAGTCAGTCAGTCAGTCAGTCAGTCAGTCAGTCAGTCAGTCAGTCAGTCAGTCAGTCAGTCAGTAACGGAAGAGTTTTATATATATTGATAAATGCAAAACATAGTAATAGGTAAGGCGGTACGAAGTTCGCCGGGTCTACTAGTCAATACATCTCTTCCCGCGTCTGTCCATATGTATGACTCAATCTTTAAAACCATGCAACGGATTTTGATGCGGTTTTTTTATAAGAAGACTGAAGCCAGAGGAATGTTTATAAGTAGGTATAAAACATGCACAAGATAGTAACAGTTTAGGCGGTACGAAGTTCGCCGTGTCCACTAGTAGCATTATAATATGCATTCAATCACTCGCTTTAATTGTAGAGTCCATACGTGATTTTATTATCATAAAAATATCTATAACCTTTTATAAATGGGAATAAGCCGCGCACATAAAAAAAGAGATTTGAAAATGGCGGCCGCGCGCATGCTGTCTCGCGTATAATATTATTAGTATGAGGGAAGAGTTAAGAAGAGAGACAGCCCATACAACGGCCGCCATTCTCAAATCGTTTCTTTATGTGCGTAGATTATAAAGTGTATATCTTAATGAAGGTAATAAGCGGACAACTAGGTTCAAGCAATTGCTCAAGGTATGGCAATCGGTTTATTAAAGTATTACAAAACTATTATGAAATATCTCCATTTAGAATAGAATAGAATAATTGGCTTAATTAATAAAGCACACATTTAATACTTATAAAGCATGAAAAATAAAACAAACATGTGGTTTTTTTTTTGCGTCAAATAAACCTGGACCCTAGACATCGCTGACACGAAGGCACTCGATTCCTCTAATTAAACTAGTTATTGTTGTATATTTACTTTGTACTCGTCATACAAACAATACTAATATTTTATTTATTTTTCATAAACTGGTTTATAAAAGCGTATTTTAATATTTATAGTTTTTGATCGCAATTCAATTTAGCTGATGGATATTTAATATAGTTTGGTAAAATACCGCGATCCTTTATTTTTTTCTCTAATTTCATATTTTTAATGGTTTTAAAGGAGTAACAACTGTATTCATACATACTGTTAAAGTTCTTTGTTATGCGATCATTTTTTTCAAGAGTTCGGACTCACACCCTGAGATAGCACCTACTACTTAAGGCGGAGCGCATCGTAGAGCATTTTCTGTTGTCAAACTACTATCGGCGTTGTCGTTTTCCGCAAAGCAGCCGCGTTCTTGCGAGCGAGATAACAACGCAAATGATAGATCATTCAATTTAATAAGCATTTCTAACCCTCCCCCCATGCAGTGGCAAAAAAATAAACAAAAAAGGTTAAGTACGAGCTCAGTGTACGAGATTTGCTGGCCCTATAATTGCGAAAATTTCATCAGCAGATCTCTTATCTACAGTGTAAACCCACACGGGAATTGGTTCAGAAACACTATACAGAAAACCGAATTTCAGTTATTATAACTTCAATACCAAATGGTTCTAAAATCAATTAAAGATTTCATTTCTCGAAGTGCTAAAAGCTTTCATTCGGTAACGAGCTCAATTTAAGTAATAAATTAACAACTTATTAAGAAACTCGTGTGTGCCACCAGCTCAAATTTTCGAGATTCCTTCTGAGTGTAGGCACTTCTTTATTTCAGTCTAATCGGGTTGTGCATACGTGGTTTTTCTGAGAAATAGGTACCGTAAGACTTTTATAAACTTTGATTTAATACGAACCTCACTTATTTAAAGGTTTATTTCTTGAAACTACTATCATGTTTAATAATGTCTCTATTAAGAGTCGAACGGTTAAGCGGGAAAACCTGTTCTTTTGATTAATGACCTTACATTACAGAATATATGTAGTATCCAATTAGAGCAATCGAAACGAGATGGTACAGAAGTCGTGCCGTTGTATTTCTAGAGTAAAAGGTTTTGAAAATAAACCTATAGCCAGCGGAAAACTTTCTTATGTTAAGAGTTATCGAGTTGTATGATAGCTACTTCTTAAGTAATGAGTGCTTATAGATATTAACTTATGATTATGTACTTACAAAACGAACGTTAATAAGAGGTTCTAATATTTAAACAATTTAAATAAAGATAGAAAGTTTAAAGGGCCACGTTAAATAAATGTGACTTATTTCTTTTTAACTAAGCAAAGTCAAGAAAAAAAACTCTAGAAAGAAATAAAGTTTAAATAAAAGATATAGGTAGATTATTAAATATATGCTTTATCCCATAGTGTACATTATTTACAGACAGTGTTGATATCAAGATAAAGAAAAAGGATTTAAAAATAATTAGAATTATTGATACAAGTGTAATAATATAAAGTTTCATATTCAGAAGGTAGGCAAGTATCTAGTAAGTGCAATTTAGTCAGAATCGATAAAACGTTATTATCAGTCAACCACCAAATTCGCTTTAATCGCAAATTGTTATGTTTGGCGGTGGCAGTGCGTAAAGCAGCATGTCAAAGATAGCGGAGTAATGTAATCATGCTCTACCGGGGCGAAGCTTCACTTTATAATATCGCTGTTGCTATTTTATTGATGTATGTTTCTTATCAACATCTATCTGAATTTGACAAGGTATCTACCGGTCTAGACCGGATAAAAACATACCTGCAATATTAAAATTTATGTATCTACAGAAAACCGTTTTTTTTTTTGTTGCCTTAAATTAGAAAACTTTTACGTATGTTTTAGAAGGTTACGTTAGAAGACAATTACTTAACTTAAAAAAACGTTCTGCGATACAACTACCAATGCATTCTACGATTTAAACAATCTATTCTTAGCTTGAAATGCAAATAAATATCCACTTCGAGTTGTAAGCTCTTCTGATTTCGAATTTATTAACTGAAGCAGAAGTTTTCTGTTGTGGAAAATGTCAAGCAGATATATAAAATGGGTGCAAAGTGATGCATTATAATAAGGGTGCGCATAGGGTTGTTACAGCACTCGAAGCGGAATAGATTTTCATCACCCAACGTTCTGTGATTTTCAACCATTTGACGAGAAAAAATAATATTTAGAAAATAAAAAATGCAAATACCAATGTAGGGTACCTATCTTTTTACCCGACTTCAAAAAAGAGGTTATCACTTTGACCTGTATGTATGTATGTTTTGTATTTATGTGTATTTTTTACATTCATGTTTTAGTACCTACCTATTTAGCTGACTTCGAAAAAGAGAACTTCCTCTTTTTCGAAGTCAGCTAAGTCAGATTATGTTTGCGTCAGTTCGTTGAGGGCGGATCCCTTTTTGTAAAAAAAAATATGATTACATTGGCTAAATCAGCTTGTTTTTAAAATTTCTTTACTTCAATTTTTGTAATAATAATAGTAAAGCAAAGTAAAACTGCCAAGTACTTAACAACTGTGCAAAACATTATACTTAAAGAAAATGTAAACAATAATTGCTACCATTTTTATACCTAACAAGAATAATGTAATAAAAATAAATGCATGATATTAAAATTAAACGTCCTTTAACTAAATAATAAATTTACTCTGGGTTATTTGTGTCCTTTGATGTAAGGGTACTTTATTAACTCGAGCTAACGGTTGTCACGAAACCCAGATCCCGAAAGGTACGAGTATCTAAATACAGCGCTGGCATTGAAATAACGGCCTCAATAATTTAAACAGCTTCAAATAAGCAATCGGTAATTCAAGAGAACAATTTAAGCATTAGTATACTTTGCTACTAAAATAAGAATTGGCACGCGTTAGCCGGAGCATTTGCCGCATTTGTCGACAAGAAGGCACTCACTCGTTGTTGATGTATCGTTAGAACGAAATCTGGATTTGGGAACAATCCAAGACTATACTCAAATTAAACATTGCACTCATTTAAAAAAAAAACATGCCTAGGTACCTATTTTGAATTATGAAGCACCTTTATGAAAGTTCATGTTATGATAAATTTGTGAACTTGATAAGTTGAAGAACTAGAAGTCATTAGATACGGAAATAAAGACTACAGAACAGAAAAGTGTGATGTTAATCATTTAATAATAATAAAGCTATCAAAGCAAGCGCAGCGTAGGACGTCCACCGACCAGATGGACGGATGATCTGCGCAAGGCTGCGGGTCCACGCTGGATGCAGGCCACCTGCGATCGGTACAGATGGAGAGCCTTGAGGGAGGCCTATGTCCAGCAGTGGACGTCTTGCGGCTGAAATGATGAAAGCTATCAACCAAAGTACATTTATATAAGACCTTTCACTTCATAGTACTGACTTCTATGTACTTACGCTATGTTATTAACCTGAAAGAGGAGAATCAAATATTCAATGTACTTTTCTCTTGTATATGCATAATGTAATCAAACTAAAAGAATTCTTGAAAAATAAGAAGTTCATATTAAAATAGGGACGCTCGGGGGTTCGGTGCTAGATTGGTATTGAACCAAAGGTGGGTGTGAATTGTGTGGTATATCTGTATTGTACCAATTTTCCGATCACGTAGGATTTTCGGGATAGAAAGAATCATAAAACTGCCTCGTGGTTTTAAGTTCTAAGCTACCTACATTTTTTTAGCTGTATCGGTTCAGTAGTTTAGACGTGATTGCGTAACACACAGACAATTGAAGTTACTTGTGAATTTATAATATTAAATACTACGTTTACGACACCTTTACGAATGCTTTAATGTAATACTTTGTAAATATGGAATATGTTGCATTGACATTATTCCGATTAGCATTTCTTTGTACTGACGGTATTCAGCGGCCTTAGTAGTTAGTCCTTGCTCTTGTCGGTGTAGCTTTTTACATTCCAGTCTATCGGAAGCCTTCGTATGTTCCCGTTAGTGAGAGAGTAAAAAAGTACCATGTCCCCAAAATCCTATCCTACAAAGTTTTCCTGTTTAAATACACACCTACTTATGTAAAAATTTATCTTATATTTAAACGACGATGATGGACAGATAGACAGACATACATAATGTAATTGCAGGCTGTGTTAATTCCGCTCTACTCTCCTTATACTTAGTGTATAACAACAACAACATGGGTTATAACCCATTAAAGAAAGAAAGAAAGAAAAGCATTTATTGCCAAACAGTGACACACAATTAACAACAACACAGACAAACAAAATACAAAAAAACAAAAAAAACGTAATTTTATGCCACTGTTGCAAAGGGCACTGCCTCAGCATTTGCTATGGGTGTGAACCCAAAGCGCTGGTTTTCAGTCAGTGCCGGTAGTGCCATTAACCCATGTTGTTGTTCTTATACACTAAGTACAAGTTTTCTTCTTCTGTAAAATGCAATCTTAACATGTTTTTTTAACCGTGTTAATTTCAGTTGTTTATTCTCGTTTTGTAATATTTTCGTAATTGTTAAAGTAACGGCTCATCCAAGGTCGTAATTGTTTTTCTAGGAAAGCATCCAGAAAATTCATTTAACGACCAATATACTGAAAGAATAGCTTTTCCAGAGAAACATATTCGTTGCTACAGATTTGATGTGTATAGTGACTCAGTTTGTATTATAATTTCATTCCAATGTGTAGTTAAAAAAAAAACTCTACCTTTCAAAGAAAACTTCGGATGTTTCAGAATCGTTCCGAGGTAAAATTAGTTTAGGCAGCACCATGCCCTTCTTGCGGCGGCCGCGGATGCCGGGCGGCGAGGGCCACTGCAGCTCCGTGTTGGCCATGGGGCTGTGCGGGCTAAGGATGGTGAGGCGGCGCTCGGGCGGCGGAAGGCTGAGCTGCTGTAGCACCCGCCGCTCTGAGCCCGCGAACAGTCCCCTGCGCTTTTCCGCCGATGCTCCCATATCTTCCCCAGAAAGCGCCCGGCGAGCAGGCGCGCCGCGCGCTTCGCGTACATCACGCTCGCTCGCTGTCAGGAACGAGCTGCGGTGCGTGCGCGTCCCCGTGCAAGAGCTCTGTGGCCGGCCTGGAGACACCTCCTTGTTAACACGCAAGCTCTCCATAGAGCGGGCCGTCTCTACTCGCGTCGCGACTAAGAACTGCCCGCTAGCCACTGCAGTTTGAGCGAGCTCGCACTCTTCTTGGCTAGAACTCGATGTGCCACTCCTAGAAAATGTACTCGTCTTTGACACGAAACTCCTATCACTGTACTGAGCTGTCGATATGCTCGATGAATTGGCATCGGCAGACTCGCACGACGCTTGTTGACGCACGATACTCTCCTCTAATGAGGAATGCACGACGCGCGCATTCAGCGAGCTGAAAGCTGCGAGATTTCGCCGCCGCCTGCTCTTACTTTCATCGTCTTCCTCCTCCATCTCTGGATTACCTTTCGTTAATGACACACAGTTTTACTTAAGAAGATTTATTACGAACACTTTTTACCATAACATAAAATATAATATTAAAATAATACACATTACACAGTCTTTAATCACTTTTGGAACCACCACGCGTGTTTATTTAACGACAACCCTGAAACAATACATAAAATGTATTAAGTTAACTATTTTTTTCAATATTACAAGTTAATTTATAATGTTTTGATGAATGATGAAGAAATTCATATGAAGCTCGAATGTCAAAAAAAAACTTGCGAATAATTCATGCAGAAACATTTACGACAGTGACCGAAAAATTCATGTTAAAATTCATATACAATTACTAGAGGCTGCCCCGCGGTTTCACACAAAAATTCAGTTTTTTCCCGTTCCCGTGGGAATTTCGGGAAATCCCTTCTTAGTGCTCACCTACACTCCCCAAGGAACCTACGTGCCAATTTTCAGCTTTCTACGCCCAGTAGTTTTGGCTCTGCGTTTTCTGTCAGTCAGTCAGTCAGTCAGTCAGTCAGTAACGGAAGAGTTTTATATTTATTGACTAGAGGCAGCCCCGCGGTTTCACTCGCGCCGATTTCTCATAATCACTAAAATCCAGTTTTTCCCGTTCCCATGGGATTTTGGGGAAATCCTTTCTTAGTGCTCACCTACACTATTTAAGGAACCCACGTGCAAAATTTGAGCCCGCTACGCCCAGTAGTTTCGGCTCTGCGTTGTCTGTCAGTCAGTCAGTCAGTAACGGAAGAGTTTTATATATATTGATAATATGTCTCAATTATTATTTCTTGCGCGGTAAGGCCTGCAAATTATTTCATACCTTGATAGAAATCTTATTTTCAAGGTGAATCACAATTTCACGATTTCGTTGAAATTAATTTTATTTTTAGTTTAGAAATAAATTGTGAGTTTTATCAAATCGCCATGCCAATCCAATACGATACTTTTTATGTTTGTAGTTACGATTATATGCATTGTTAGAGCAATAAATCACAGTTTATATAACGTAATAGGAGTGCTGCCTGTGTAAACGTATAGTTAGGTACCTAGCTGGTATTAACTATATAAAGTGGCGCATGTATTCTGTTTGTTTAAGCGGGATTACACTGGTTAGTTGTTCGAATAATGTGGCTGGTTACATGATTTATTGGGCTGGCTTGGAGTCGAGCGCCAGCTGCCCCGCTTGGCCGGCGCAGTCGGTGAGCGCCTTCACTTGTTCTGCATTCAGTCCCTTTGCCTTTACTTTTACATCTGCACTCTTTGAATGCTCCTTGCTCTCGCTGCTAGATTCGACTCTCTTAGTCGTCTCATTCCCAAACTGGTCTATGAAAGTTTCTTCTTCGAACTCCTCTTCATAGCTCTCAGAGTAAGACTCGCGGAACTCCTGCCTCGCGCTGATGCTGACTGCGTTCTGCGAGGATTGCTGTTGGATTAGTTCGTCCATGGACTTCTTGATAAGCTGCTGTCCGGCTTCCAGTTTCTTGCTTTCGGACATCTTCGCTGATTTGAGAATCTACAAATAATTGTTTACTCTTTTTAACAAGTAATTTGTATAGTATTAGTATAAAAAAATCTTATCAACCAATGATTCTACGATAATTAAGAACCGAATAAGCTTTGAATTTGTTTGTTAGCCTGGTAGTTCGTTTTATAGAGTTGATTTAATTTGTTTTTTTTTTTTTAAACAAAAAGGTATCTACGTATTTTCAAGTGATTCAGGACAAAATTATGAGAAAAAAGCGAAACAAAGAAAAGGTGTTTGTTCGATCACTCAAAGTCACATTAAAGCAATCGGGAAAATCCACGTTTGAGAAAATTTATAGCGTTTTTTGGATTCATGCCAGATTCAAAACGTTTGATGACTCGTACCACATTGAAATTCAAATTTATAAAGATTTTCTTTGTGGGTCCTTCTGAAGTTTAAGAATTTTCCTGAATAATAAAAATCAACGTGCTCTCTGACTATTAAAAGCTAGATCACCTGCGAGACTTCACTTGTGTGACCTATTTTTGGAATATTTCTGTTATAAGTAGACCTTGTTACCGACATTTGTTCCAAGGCGCAAAAGTAAAAATGTGAAATAGTAATAAAATATGAAGATGTAACTTTTAAAAATAATTTGAATGAATAGCTTATTTTATATTTTTTCAATAAAATAAAATTTGGTGATATTCTATCCGGATTTTATGGAAATATATATATTTTTTACCAAAACTATACCTGTGATATGCAAAATTCAATTTAATTCTTCTTTTATTTATTAATGCACAAATCGGACAAGAATTTAAAAAGTTGGAATAATTTCCAGTAACGACTACACTGCTGCAAGCTCACGTGTGGACTGAAGTTGCGTCCTGCGCAGACGCCTGAAGCTCGGTCCGGGCGCTTGGGCGGCGGCGCGGCGGCGGGCGGCGCGGCGGCTGCGCGTGGGCGGGATATGCCTCAGTATGCCACGTCATAAATATGAAACATTCTGGCAGGGGTTGCCATTGCATTTTGATTTCATTTTCTTATTAATTTAGGATGTAAAATTAAAGTTAAATATTAATTTTAATGTGACTAACCTACTTTTAAACCATTCATTAAAAATCATGGATACTGTAACTTTTAATAAATATAATTAAAAATAATAAATAATGCCAAGTGATTCTTAAAGTCCTTCGCACTCTTAATTATTAAACTCATTGCAGGACTTCTGATCTAAATTAAAAAACACTACTGTAATGAAATAGATTCGAAACACATACCGCTTTCCTTTTTTTATATACTAGTCCGGATATAGTGACTTCCCCAATTCTGCAAGAATGTAACGTGAACATTTTTATGCATTTGAAAAATATTAAAAAAACCTTTTTTACCCATTAGTGTAAGTATTTAAATTCAGCTTATTGAACAAACGTAACGCAGTACCTATGTAGTTCGTGTGTTTGCTCTTCCAACATGCTTAGACATATCAAAGGGCTAATTAATCAACACTCGGTACTAAAATGAATTATAAATCAGATTAAAATTCTGGCCAGCTTATTAGGGTCAAGGCGTTAATGTCTTAGAGAAGGTGTTTGTTGCAATTCGGGGAACTATTACTGCGAGGTGAATGCGCCATCTTGTGTCGTCAGCATTGCCAAAATGTTCCAAAAATAGGTGAATACACACATGTAAGCGACATAGCGGCGCAGACTCATGCGATGAGTGTTCTGATCGGGATGTTGTTGTATTCATAATGATTGGCACAATGCCCTACGACCTGAGCCTACGACTGACTAATGGGATATTGTTGTGATTTCAGCAGATTCAAATGATACACATAGACATTTGAATCAATCATAATCAAAGAAATAGAAAGTGTAGTCTCATACCCTTCTCTCATTATAAGACTCAAATAGACTCGAAACTATATAGTTGGCTACGCTACTATACTAAAATTAACTGAGATTGTGGGGTCCGTATAGAAATGAGTGTGAGATACTCTGCAGCAACAGTCTCAGACTCCCGAGTCTCCTGTGCGTTTATATGTCATGCGGGTTCGATTCCCGGCGGGGCGAACATTGATATGATGATATCGATGTTTAATGTTCGTATATGTTTCGGGCATCCTAGATACAGGTTCTTCCTAGTTAGGGGCTGAGTTAGTTCTGAGTGTAATGCGTTATTATTATAATTTTAATAGGAGAAGGACCTAAGGAAATATCGGAAAGTGGGCAATAGTTTGCATTATTCATTTTAATTTAAAATGATGTTGTTGAATTTAGATAAAGTTCGGTAATGTGGACAAAGGTCATATCGGGGTGTCAAAGACGTATCGATTTGGGATTACTTTTATCTATATTTATCGGAAGAAAGATATGTTGGTAATTTTGTCGTGTTTCTGATTATCAAGGATTTATTATTTGGACTTAAATATTTTATCAAAATTTATTAAGTGTATGGATCCAAAACATGTACATTTAGAGTTATTCAAGGAGATAGAATCGCCAATGATCGTCAGTTATACAATTCAAGCACTACTAGTAAGATAGACCATGAGATCTGATGTCTTATTTATTATTAATAAATAATTACCTAGGTTCTGATTTATTAAATACTGTTTTATATGTTACTAAATAATCACTCAACCACTATCTAATTTACTAGGTTACTGAAAAAATTTCGATACTTGTAAAAGTAAAATTTCTTTAAAGTTAAAATTAAAACAGTGAGTTGAATAATGTACACGCATGACAAGACAATGCAAAGAGAGTAGAGTTCGACCTATTTTTTTATATATAGAGCTGTTGCCTAGTCTAAATACCTAGTCTCTCATGTAACATAACTTTTAGTTCACGCGGCTAACCGGGTAAAAGATTTATGAGTATAATATATATCAAAGTATAACAATAGCAACTCTGCACACCTCGGTAATAAAGATACTTTTATCACTAATGCGGTCGGAACCAACGGCTTAACGTGCCTTCCGAAGCACGGAATCATCCTGCAATGTCCTATCCAACCGAAAACATCCACAACGTGATTTTTGTGAGAAATCAATATTTGGTGTTTTCCGCGGGGATCGAACCCACGACCTTCCGTGCCCTAATTATAGTCAAATTTTTTTCCAATTTCTTTGTTAAGTGTACACTATGCAGCAGTTGTGAGGGCACACCAAATTTAAATGAAACGAATCGGTGGATTGCCCGATTGGTCCAAAATTTGCGCTTAATTATTTAATTTCAAAAACCCTTTTATTCATTGATTTACAACATTAACTATACTGATTTAGGCAGAGATCGAAAGCTATGAAGAGATCGTTTTAGTTTTTATAAAGGATTTGTTTTGTGCACCAACCAAAGACTTGCACTGAATTTATGAACATACTTCGTTCATTTTAATTTCTCAGTTTTAAGTATGGAAACAAAATGGGGTAGAAACATTCTTACTTACTGTTACCTACCCACTTTGTTTACACACTACCTATCTAATTATTAAGTTGCACTAAATTAGGTCCTCATCTGAAGCAGCTAGATTTGCTATGAATCCAGAGCTTTATCTAGTGCAATCTTGTTTGTTAACAATTATATAACAAACCGAGAGATCTAAGTTGCCCCTAGAACAATTAATTGTTATACAGAGTATATTGCAGAGAAGTTACCAAAAGTATGTTTGATATAAGATATAAGATCCTAGCTAGTCGATTCCAGCAGTCAATCAACAATCTAATAAATTGATCAATGACGGAGTTTAAAATTGTTTTCATTAAATTTCAACATCAATAAATTTGTGCACAATTTTTATATATATGTGGGATGTAAAAGCCAAAGACACTGTATATTGCTGAATTACGCCTTTTAATCTACATCTACACTTATATTATAAAGAGGAAAGATTTGTACCTATTTTTGTATGTTTGTATGAATAGGCTCAAAGAGTACTGGGCCGATTTAAGAAATTCTTTCACCAATAGAATGCTACATTCTTCCAATTTGACATAGGCTACATTTCATTTTGAAAAAAAGTAGGGATCCTTGGTAAAATTTGAACAATGCAACCGAAGGTGTAGAAAAATGAGTCTTAAAATGTTTTTTCTCGAATGCGCTGCCGAAACTATTAGCGATAGAACAAAATAATGTACAACAATATTGAAGAACATCACAATGTCTACAAAAAACTCCGCGGTAGCATATGTCTAACTATTGTAGTTATGTCACTACAACAACTTTTTTCATTTTAAACATTAATGAAAATGCTAACCAAATTCAAACCATGCTATTTATGTGTTTATATTAATCCTTATACAAATAAATTATTTTATGGTCAAGATCATTTAACTACCTATAAAATAGTTTTTAAATTATTTAAATTGGACTCTCCATTCAAAAGATATTACGAATAAAAAAATTCAAACAGTAAACAAAACCGCCATAGCGCCGTGGCCGTTGTTTGCGATGCAGTCTGAAAAGCGCGCCTTGCATCGCGGCGGTCGGGATGGAGAGGAGGGGGGGGGGGTAGCCGCCTCGGCTTCCATCTCTCGGAATACCGAGGAGCTGAGGAACAGAACCTCCTCTGAGGAGAGCAGGCTGCTCGCGGCAGAGAACGCTCGCCTCAAGGGAGAGGCGAAGGCAGCCCGGGAGGAGGCGAGGAGCCTCCATGGAGAAATGGCCCTCCTCCGAAGGGAGATGGAGGAGCTCCGGACGATTGCTCGGTCTGGAGCCCCCTCCGCCCTTAACTTGGAGGAGGTCAAACGCGACATGATGGTCCAGTTTGGGACCATGTTGAACGCGCGACTGGAGGCCCTGGACGAGCGCCTCCTCCCGGCCCAGCGACCTCGGCCGTCCTTGGCGGCGGACAGAGCCCCCTCGGCTCCAGTTCCTCGAGCGGCCCCGGCCCCTCGAGCTACCCCGAAGGCCAAAGCGGCCGCGGCCCCTCGTGCGGCCCCACGAGCAGCCCCGGCACCCAGAGCGGCTCCAGCCCCGAAGACCCGAGCACCCGCCTGGCAACCAGAGGCGGTCACTTCTTCTGCCCCCCACGTCCCTCCTCCCACTGCTCCGGCCAATGATGATGGCTGCACCCTGGTGACGGGGGCCGGAAGGGGCAAAAAGAAGAAAAAGAAGAGGAAGAGGAACAGGGACAAGGAGCGGGCTGCTCCAGTCCCGGCTGCCCCTACTCCTGGGACGAAGCAGACGGCCTTGGAAAAGTCCAAGGCAGCAGCCAAGAAGCTGCGCACTCCCCGCACTGCGGCGGTGGTGGTCAGCTTTGGCCCGGAGGCTGTGCAGGGAGGTCTCACCTATGCTCAGGTGATCTCCGCTGCAAAAGGGAGGCTCGACCTGGCAGGTCTGGGCATCGACAGCATCCGCTTCCGTGCGGCTGCAACCGGTGTCCGCCTGCTGGAGATCTCCGGGCCTCCAGAAGAAGCCAGGGCCAAGGAAGACGCCTTAGCCCAGAAACTAAGGGAGGTGATGACCGAAGATGCGCCTCATGGATCTGGACGATTCCGTCACCCCTGCTGAAACCGCAGCCGCAGTCGCGGCAAGCGGTGGTTGCAGGGTGGCGGACGTCCAGGTGGGGCGCATCGTCAACGAGAGGGGCCTCGGCGCAGTGTGGGTACGCTGCTCGACAGATGCGGCGCGGAAGATCGCACTCGCCGGAAAACTTAAGCTCGGATGGAGCATTGTCCGGGCTAGGCTCCTCCCGCGGCGTACGAGGCGCTGCTTCCGGTGTCTGGAGACGGGGCACCCCCGGGCAGACTGCACCTCGCAGAACGACCGCAGTGGCCTCTGCTACCGCTGCGGTCGACCAGGGCACATTGCCCTTGGCTGGTCTTGCCGCAGCTGCACAGTCTGGGCAGCTGCGGCAAGACCAGCCAAGGGGCCAAAGGAAAGGGTAAGGGAAAAGGAAAGGGGAAGGGCCCGGTGCTCCCCCTAGGCCTGCCACCGCCGATAGCCAATTCGCGGTGGCCATGGATATCGTTCCGCCTCAGGACCAGTAATGGCCACCCGGATCCTGCAGGCGAACTTGAACCACTGCGCCACAGCCATGGACCTGTTCATGCAGAGTCTGGCGCAGTGGCAAATTCACGTCGCGGTGGTGGCAGAGCCCTACTATTTCGGAGGATTTGTGCCCAACGGATGGATCTCGGACCGCTTAGGCCTCGCAGCCATAGCCGTCCGTCCCTCCGCGGACCACGTGCTCCGGCCGGAAAGTATAACGCGGGGAGAGGGTTTCGTGTCCTGCATGCTGGGGGAGATGCTGCTACTCAGCGCGTACTTCTTCCCTAGCCGCCCATTGCGGCACTCAGAGGCAGAGTTGGCAGCGGCGGCCGAGCGCCTCCGCGGCAAAAAGACGGCACCAGGCTTGGATGGAATTCCAGCCAAGGCCTGGTTCCTGTCGTTGAAGCCGGAGGCGTTAAAGATTCGGCTCCGCAGCCTGTTCTCCACCTGTATGGAACAAGGTGTCTGGAGTGTCAGATTTCCGGCCTATCGTCCTGTTGGACGCGGCGGGAAAGCTGCTCGAGAGAGTCATAGCTGCCCGCATCAACCGACATCTTCAGTCGGTTGGGCCGAAATACAGGAGTGGGTCTTCGTCTTTATTAGGCAGCTCAGCGACGATTATTTCGTCGATCTGATCAGGCTGTATTTTTGTCTCCAGCCAAAACAACATATGACTAAATTGTCTACCCCGTGCGAAGCCGGGACGGGCTGCTAGTTATACTATACACATATTTACAACTCTCTGACTAACTCACTTCTTAAAATAAAACTCAATCCGTCATTCGTCATTTCTATTCTCCTTCCAATTACCAACTATAAACTCGACAGGAGTCAGCTTGCCGTATTGTCTATGCTAGGCTAGGCATAGACTTTGACCTATACCTACTCCCACATATATATTTAAGTATATATATTTTAAGAATTTATACCTTTAAAGGTAAAAAAACTAAAGAACTGATTTTTTGTAAGCTTTCAGTTAAAATTTTATCTTTATAGAACGGAGAAAGATTCCGGGATGGTATTTAAACCACTCACTGTCAATTCTTGCTTCTAAGTAAATCTGAACCTTATTTAATAATTCAGTTAAGGACCTGTAGTTTGAAGCTTCTTACCTAATTAGGTATGAGGGTCCCCCACCCTCGCAGCTGTGACATGCGCGCGTCGAAATGCGAAATGTCGCGGCAGTTTTAAATTTTATTACTTTTCATACAAGCCGAAGTTAAATCGAGATGTTTATACCTACCGCACAATTTTTCTTTCCGATTTTCGTTTCAGCTAACAAGAATTTGCGTTTAGGTAAGGTATTTGTAATAACGAGTTTTTTTTTAAACCATCTGAGAAATATAAAACAGATTTCTTAATTCTGAAAAATATAGATGTAGGATTTAGTTTAGACAAGTTATTAAAAAGTAACAAGATCTAATGAATTTCACTCTGTAGAAATAAAACAAAGTAAACCCTTTTTGTAGTGTTTTTTTCCATTAGAAATACACTACTGATTGTTTTAATTTGATTTTGTGACTCAAAAAACATTACATACAAATTACTATATAGTTTGAGTTGATAACTTTTTGCTCAATTTACTATGTTTACATACCTATAAATGCGGGAAATAGATACATCTCTTAAACCACTTTCCCTATCGTCCGTAATTTATTTCTCTAAGAGTAGTCGTCATTCCCTGGCCACCACCAGATCTGACTTCAAAGGACTTTTTCTTAAAGGGTTTTCTTAGAGGGTCTTTAGACTAAAGTCTAATAAAATAAAAACTAATCCGAAGACAATTATTGATCAAAAAGAAAATATCCGAATCGGATATCCGACTAAAATTACTTGGTATACCCTACATAACTTTAAGAACTTAGTAATTATATTATTATTTTATGCATTTCGGTTTTTTTTTCGGCGGTTTAATTTTTTGATAAAAAAGTTTTTAGACGTTCGTTTGCATGAGTGCCGCAATTGTACCTCTAATAATTACAATTATTGTAACGGATCACATTCAGATGGTGTTATTTTCAAAAAATAAATTAATATTGTAAGAAGTACACAATTTAATTATTTCTGAAAATGTACTTAATATATTTTTTTAAATATTTTTTTAATTTTAAGAAACTTGGGTTTCTTCCGATTTGACATTCTGTATTTAGGCATAGACAAAGTAGAACGCTGCGCTTCCGTATTGCCGCCGCACGTACTTGCAGGTTTATACCTAAAGTGCGGAGTAAGCCAGAAAAAAGGCTTGACAATACATTCATCATCATCATCATCATCAGCTTGTAAGAGCCCACTGCTGGGCATAGGCCTCTTCTCTGGCACGCCATGCACATTTACATTACATACATGTTATTTTATTTTAGTTAAATATGTAAACTGAAGGTAAACTATGTTTTTTGTTTTTAATTATATTGTAGGTATGATTTTGCGTGTACTGTTGGATTAAATAAAATTGTTGTGTACCTCTATTATCTATTGTTTAATTCTCAAACTGGCGGGCACACTGGATGCGGTAGCGCGTATATTGCATTGTAAGTATATAGGTTTTTTACGAGAAAAATTATTTAATAAGTAGATTTCCGGGTTCGCTGATAACGAAAATGACATACCTACCAACATTTTGAAACCAAGATGGCAGAAATTCGAGCTATTAAACTTTCCAAAGGCAAGTCTGAGCTATCAAGCACTATACGCAAAATAACTTGTGTAAAATATTTAGGTCTATGTATGTTTATATAATATTATAATATCACTGTCTGATCTGAGACCGCTCGCTGCTACAGTTAAACAACCAAGTTTTCGTCAGCAGCTATTGTTCTATCATCCCTACGATTTAAGTTTTGTCTGTGAAAATAAAAAAGGTAAGTTTGTAATGCGACGGTTTTTTAAATGTAATATCGGTATCAAAATTGTTTTTTTTCAGCTTCATATAGATCCTAATCAGATGTTATGGTTCATTGTTTTGACATCTGTTGTCAAAACTTGTTTACATTTGAATAAAAATAAAACGAAATACGAGAGCGCGAAAACAAAAATTTGACACAGAACCGGCCTCGGCCGTGGCCACAAGGGTACTGACGGGGTAGGGAGCGGCGCGGCATGGCATCGGACCGCGCGAAAACGATGTTTTTTTTTAGTTTTTGCTGGTTTTTTGTCTTTTCGTTAAACTTAAAAATTCTTACTATAGTAGTATGTCTAAAATTTAAGGTCAGCAATTTTCATTCCAAAAATCAAATAAAAACAATCAGCGGTTTAAAAATAAAATGGAAAAAACGGAACAAAAAGGGGTAACTTTAAGATTTTTTTTTATCAACTAAAATTAATTAGATCCTGTTTCCCTTTAGTATGATGACTAGATTAGATCCTTAACTAACACATATATTTTTTTCAGAATGAAGACATCAATTTTGTATGTCTCAGATTGTTTAAAAAAATCTCAAAAACACAAATTTTTGAACCACCAAGCCTTAAGGACATCTTATCTTACGTAAACATCTTTCCACTGGAGTATCTGTCAGTCCGCATTATACTTTAGAAAAGAGCGGCGAATATTATATCTAAGTAAATACATAACGAGATAATAAATAAAGTTTCAACTTTGAACTTTAACACTGAGCAAACACAGTTGTGTTTATGACGTCTTTTTCGAAGATCAAACATTTCAAACATTGTTTTTGATGATTGGCTTGATGAAAAACATCGAATGATGGACATATTTCTATCTAGAATTATGTGTTTTTTTCTGTAACTCTATTTTTGTTTCTTATCTGAGCTCTAAAGAAGGTCTATCAAAAGGCAGAATATTTTTTGCCCATATTGGGTTGTAATAAAAGGTGATACTTATTTTTTTTTAGTTTTATGATTTTTGCGTAAATCTCCGGAAATTTTAAGATAACATATCGCTCATGTGCTGCAAGAACGTGTTATTTCATAACTATATCGTTTTGCAGTAATTATACAGTAAAATCCGCAGCATCGTGCTCTACTTGCTGCAAAAACGCGATATTTCTAGCTCCAAAAATGACTGAGCAATGAGGAAAAAGGTCAGCAATCTCCGGTTTAGTGCCATCTCTTTCCGACCATATGTTTATTGCAAGAACGGTTTACGTCAGTATCACCGCTCGCTTAAGAAGAAAAATGCTGACCGATTGCGACAAGAGCGTTACAAGACATAGTGTCACGGTTTTGATGAAAAGGCAAACTCACTATAATTTTATTTCTGTACTAATTATATCTGCTAAAACGTAATATTTGTATCTAAACCATTTTTGTTGTAAAAATTTTAATCGCAGGCTATGGTTCAAATCGAGATGTAACGTTGTTGCTGAAAAAAACTAAAATTTTCGTTGGTTAAGTTCAGATGTTCCGTTACAGTTGATAATGAAAGTACAAAATATTTAGTCTTGATGTTGGTTATCTCAAGTTATCACATTTTTGATGAAAAATAACTTATTTTCACAACGGATAGCTTACAATGTTGCAATATAGATGAAAAAAAAATTGTCTAAATGCAACTTATTTTTTAGGTCTTGAAGATCGTTAACCTTGTCCGAAGGAATGAACGGAGCAAAATATCTCTGCGCTTCTCAATAAGTCGCATCTGCCATTAAATCTTCGATCACGTATGTCTGTAGTAGTTGTGATTAATCAGTGAACGACGCTATTTGGTGTTATGAGTAAATTTGATTGTGTGAAAAAGTTTATGACTATCACTATGCATGTTTAGGAATAACCGAACTACAGAAGTTTAGGATACAGAAGTCCTTAACCATCACTACTTATTATCAAAGACGCCCACTGCACAGAGATCAGACGTCGAGGTCCACAGATCGCAATGCCGACATCATTGCATCCCAACCACAAACTTGTGAGGGGTCTGCCTACTATGTGTCGTCTGGTGCGTGGTAGCCATTCGAGAACTTTTCAGCCTTTTGTGACCATCTGTTCTTCGACATTGTTAAGATGATGTGGTCATGTGTCGCGTGAATCGGATTATTATGGATAAGCAACTATGTTGACCACATACTCCCTCTCTAGTTTCTACCTCCATAGTGTCAATGTCGATGGAATGACTGTGCCTATTGACATTAAGAATCGCTAACCTAAATAATGTATGTGTTTTCAAAAGTTAATTTACTGGAGTACTTAACTAAAACTACTCTTAAAAAAAAATTAAGTCCTATATTGTATGTCTATAGAAGTATGAAGGTAATATAATGGGTCATAATTTACAATTTAATAGCAATTTAGGCTTTATTTTGAATGTCAATTATAGTGGGATAAGTCACATTTTAGACGTGCTCATTAAAATAATATTAAGCTTATAGAAAATCCTATTTGATATCATATATTATTAGCTAAGAAGTTTACTTCTTAATGCATGCAATATAATATATTGCAAATACTTTCGCTAAAATATATTTCAAGCTGTAAAAAATAAAATATAATGATTTTTGCTGCAGTAACGTGTCTTAATAAAAATGATCCATACATTTATATTATGGAATGATATATTTATATCACAGATTATCAATAAAAACGTTACAATACTACAAAACCCGTAAAATTTTGGGGTTTATATATTTTTTTTGTCAGCAAAAACGGGACATATCTTTTTGTCACTCAATATTTCTAAGTTTTTACAAGAATAACGCAACAAGGAGGCCCGTTTTTTAAATAGAAAATCATAAAAATTAAAATACTTGAGTAAATAGTCTGAATGCAAGCTATAACGATAAACGGATAGTTTTTGAAGATATGTTGTAAAGAACCGCATAGCCCAAACATAATAATAAAAAAGTTACACGAATTTTGAACTTTCAAAAGCGTTTTCCCAAAAATTAGGTTTTTTGACTTATCACGTTCTTGTCGCAAATGAGCGATATCACAAACACATAACGATGGGTTGCAAATACCATCATGATCTAATGACAAACATCATTCACGCATGTATATGTCGGAGGCATTTATATGTATGTATGATTCAGATTCAGCATTATACATAATGCGTCGTCTTCTGTTTACAAACGCTTGCGGTTAAACTAAATTCCAAAGGATTTTTTTCAAGTTCCCTTGTCACTTTATGAAATGACAAAACATTAACTGATCCTTTGAATTGCCAAGGCAAATTAAAGAGGTTAGTTATATTTTTCACCACGGGAGTCGCTGCTGATCAAAACAATAAAAATAGCGTCAGATTGTTGTTTTGTGTCGACAAAAAGAGTGCAAATTCGGACCATAAAATGAACATTTAGGAAAAAAAACTGACTTTAAGGATCTATTGCAGTGAGTTAAAAAAATCAATGACTTTTAAACGGGAACAATAAAAAAGTTTTAAGGGAGCTATGTAAAAAATGCTAAAGTGTGACCATCAATTCTGGTATTTGGAGGACTCCTGCGCCCCCGCAATATTAATGGTACAAAATAATAATGTACATACTTGATTGTAATCGTGTTAAGTCGGTAAATAATAATAAATAAATAATATCTTTATTAAGCTTTCTTTACTTAGGTAATGACATGGGGTCTCCTGTTAAGTATAAAATACCTGTGTTAGGAAAAACCCTCTTCCACAGTGACAGAAAGTGTTTTAGATTATGTATTGAGTAGTTCCATGGTGCGATTTAGAAAACAACTCGGTCGGTAGCAACTTAAATTTCAGAATGAGTGTTACTTTCTCTTCTTAAGTACTTCTTTGTTACTTTTTTACTAAAAATTTTGAACTTATAATTATTTGTTTATTAACAACCTAAATTTTTTTTATAATTTATGTTTTAAATAGCTTCTCTTAGATGAAAATCTAAGAGTGCCAACTTTTTTTTAAAGTACTTACACCTACCTACATACAGCTATGATGAACAAAGTGAGTAAGTTAAGTGACGATTTAACCAATTTTTTTTAATGATTAAACAAAAATACAATACCAACATGATATTAATTTAAATGGTTTTCAATTTGCCTTCGGCATTTACTTACCCGCAAGCGTTTGTTGACTGACGACGCATTATGTATAATGCGACATATACCTACAATACAACACAATACATACCTCTAGTACCAAACAAGGCGGTTATTGCCGTTGTCACTGAAAATAAGAATGAAAAACAGTTTGACATGTGATGTTGTTCTCAATGAAAATTATCATTGAGAACGGCACTAGATCCACTGAAAAGTAAGTACGGTAACGGTTTTTACAAATCATTACAAAAAGAAAATAACCTATACAAAGGTTTTTAATGAGATGTAAACGGTACGAGGCGGCGACGGAACGGATCACACATCAACTGTGTTCGTGATCGTGCGTGAACATTCAACATGCAAAGATATATGTTAGTAAAATTATCTAACTTTAAATGTATAAAATATTGAAATCTTATTAAATATTGTTTTTTTTATTGTTTTTTAAGTTTCCTTATTTTCATTAGTCGAAAAATTCTTTTGTTATATCAGAGCGTTTTTTAAAAAACATTTTGTACCGGTCATGAACCTAGACCATTTAATTTCAATAATTATCCACTTAGCAGTGGCTTGACTTTAACCACAGAAAACTTAACATTTATTTCGGCACTAAATAAGAACAGTTGTAGCAAACAGTCCTCGAGAACTCCGCTCATAATAACAACGCTTCAGTGTGTAGTTAGTGAACTTAATTTATACTGTCCATAACCTTTGCTGAAAGCGTTGGAGTGAAACCTTTAAGGGTAAATCGTATGGCTATACATTTGTGCACGAAATGTACTATGGTGCCATTTTGCGGGCCAATAAAAATATTGACATGTTTTTTATTTATATAGGATGCGGCTTAAATCTATTGGTTGATAAATAACAAATGTAAATAAACAGGCGTTGTTGAAGTCATTTGAAACCGGAAACCGCATATTATTTATTTTATGAGTTTAAAAAAGCGAATGATACCTATGTATTATATTTTTTTTTTTTTAAGATTATTATCGGCTTTTATGACTGTTAGTTTCATTTTGTTTTAAACTCTAAATACAAATTTTCAGTCATTTGAGACTACAACCCATGTATTTGCATTTAAACTGCCATCACTTGCGTTGGACGGAATCCAGTGCAAGGCCGAGTCATTCTTGTTCGTTTAGGCCGCCGTATTGGAGGCACGCGACCCCTCACTTCCGCCGCGCCTTATCTATGGTAGGTAACCCTATAGCTGGCATAGCAGCTATACCTACGTAGGAAATTTACAATTTACACGCCTCAAAACATCCTCAAACTACGAAGGTGATGATAAAACATTTTTTCAAACACTTTCTGCCAGAAAAAATAAAATAACTATAAATAGAAGCGTCATAAACCCTATAAAGTCATTTTTTTATTTTTGTGTTCGTTATTTTGGATTCAGATTAACATCGACCCAAATTGAATAAGTATTTAACAACACATAGTTAAAAATACATATTTTAATATTTCTTACCAATTTAATAAGCACCAGGAAACTAAAAATATGAAAAAGTTACTAGAAGCTTCCCAGCGGTTTCACCCGCGCAGATTTCTCATAAACACAAAAATCCCGTTTTTTCCCTTTTTTTTATTCCTTAGTGCTACCCTACACTACCCAAGTACCCAAGAAACTCACGTGCGTAAAATTAAGTCAATAAAATATGTAAAACAGTTTATAAGTTAAATTTTGTCACTTAATTTTTATAAAAAAAGGAATAGGTACTTTTTTACCACTGCTGGGCAAAGACCTCCCTCCTCTGTACCCACGTGTCCCTTTCCTGTGCCACCTGAATCCAGTCGGATAGATAGGAATTGATATCAATACTCACACAAAAAAAAAACAGTCAGGTGTATTGTATGTGAACCAATGATCGCGTGAAGTATTTTATTAACAGTTTACGGCTTATCATCTTTTTGGGTGTGCGTGTCTAGCTTAAGGGGCCACACGGTGCGAAACTAGCGCCACTTCCGATAAATAATTATATCTTCTAAACCATGGCCGAAATCAAAAGTATGCGTCGATGACGCCCTAGATAATCTTGCTTAGAATTTTTAAGGCTATGTTGTGTAGCTCTTGATCTGGGAAATTTCGTTCTGCAGAACTAAAAGTCGCCACTTTAGGCAACAAACTAATATTCATTAATTTGGAATTATTTATCGGAGGGGCGCTTGTATCGCACCCGTTCGTCATTTAAAGTTCTGTATGTAGCTTTTAGGATAATGATCTTAGAAATATTCTTATATGAAACTGAAGTGGCCACTTTAGGCAAAAAACGGTTTATTCCTTAGATTTGTACCTGAAAGCTACACAACAGGGGCTTAAAAATTCTAAGCAAAATTATCTAGGGTGTCAAAAATGCATTTTTTTATTTCGGGCATGGTTTAGAAGATATTAATTATTTATCGGAAGTGGCGCTAGTTTCTCACCGTGTGAGCCCTTAACTGCCAATCTTCTACTATCAAATAAAGCATCCAAGAAAACTACCGACCTAAATGGACTTATACTGGATTATCTTCGATTAAGGTCAAAGTTTTATATAGGCTTAAGTTTGTTAAATAGGTAAAATAATAATATTTATTACTCTAGAATACGGTACTTAAATTTCTTTTACAAGTCAGCCTGACAAATACAAAAACAAAAATAATAATTCGTGACAGAATGTGTTCTATTTTTTGTTCCTCTTCAAGGCAACTACGCAAATACTACGTAAATGGTTTGGTAATAAAACATGTAAAATAGAGCAATATGAAGTTGAAACTTATTACATAGCAAACAGTCCCATGTTACAACAGGATAACATACCTAATTTCATTGCAACCCGGAATGGTTGCAAACGAATGGTCGTTTGAGTCCGTAGATAGAATACTTGGCCTTTTTTTTAAGGCGGGAAAACTCCTTGAATACCTGGGGCCTATTTAATATAACTTACAAATTGTAAATCAAATCAAATAAAATTGAAGAATTGTAATTTATAGGCTACAATTTACAAGTTTCTGTTTTATAAAAAAATTGAGTTACAAGTTAACAATTGTAGAAAATTTACAAATTGTAGAATTGTAGCTACAATTTTACAATTCTCTTTTTAATAAATGTTTTCTTCTTACATCTGAAAACTTACATATTTGTAGAGAAAACAGTTTTATTGAACGCACAATTGTAATAAAAAGTTTACATATTTGTAAATTGTAGTAAAATTTCTACAGGTGAACTGTCATGTGTCAGATATTTACAATTTAGTGTATCAGTCTATAGGTGTTTTTTTTTTTGGAAAAAAGAAGTAGTTATACGTTTACACTGTTCTGTTTTATTAAGTACTACAAGTGAACTGTTTGTTTTTAGAATACTTTTTGGAATACTTAAAAATAACTAAGGACCAATATCTGACTTGACCAATATGTGACTGCTCCGTGGCTCAGTTGGCAGTGATGTGGACTGAGTAAGCTTGTGCACCCGGGTTCGATTCCTGGGCGGGGCGAATATTGATATGATGAATATCGATGTTTGTTTCCGGTCTGGGTGTAATTTTCGTCTCTGTGTGTGTTTCGGGCACCCTAGATACAGGTTCTTCCTAGTTAGGGGCTCTGAGTGTGATGTGTTATTATTATTTTATTATTTACAAATCGGTTCAGTATTTCCGGAGCCTATTCGTTACAAACAAACAAACAAATCTTTCCTCTTTATAATATTGGTATAGATTATTAATATCTAACGCACTAGGGAGCCCTTTTTTTTGATAAAAAGCCTTACTTTGATATGACTTCTTTTTAGAGTGGCGTCACTGATCGCGTTAAAGGACTCTTAACAAGTTTCTTAATTTTTATTTAAACTTGTGGCTACAATTGTCATAGAAATCTGCAGGGTTTTTTTAAACTTGAATACTTTTATTAAACGGCACTTGTAATTGGAATAGGTAATAGTAAGTTTGTTACCTGTAAAATTGTAAAATTGTAAGGTATATTAAACAGCACTTGTAATTGGTACAATTGTAAGGTTTTTACCTGTAACATTTTTACTATTTGTAAGTTTTATTAAACAGCACTTGTAAAAAACCTTACAAATATGTAGCTTTTTCTCACAATTGTGGACTTGTAAGTTATATTAAATAGGGCCCTGGCTTGCCTACCTCCTGCAATGTATATAGTTTCGCTGCGGCAGCCAACATTGTTTGTAATAGTGCAATGAGAAATATTATTCAGGAGGTTTCCAAGAAACGGTGGTAGGTACCTAGTAAAATGTTTAATTAACAGTCTATGAAAAAAGTTAAAAAAGCTTAACAATATAAAAAATTAAAAATCAAGGAAAATAAATTAAAATTATTTAATTTCATTATTTTTTTCATGTTTAAAAGCAAAAAAAAAACAATTTTACTCCAACAGACACACGAATGAGAAATTCTGGTAAAAGTGGCGCAAGATGACCTCAAGGCACGCACTAGGTCTCGGTCTGCAGGTTGTGCTAGGCGACGTAATTAGCTGACATTTTATCAAATTTCGGCTGACCTTCGTCAGATTTTAAGATAAAGATAATTACCTAGGAACGAAGGTAATGAAAGCAGGTAGATACGTTATTTCAATTTAAAAAGAAGAAACTAAGATCTTAAAAAAAAAAGACGTTTTCTATTATACTTCAATTTTGCTAAATCAGGACTTAATTTTTAATAAAGAAAAAGAGACTTAGTGCTAAAATAGAATCTAAAACAAACTCTCCTACGTTTCAATCAATAATAAGTAAATTAAATTGGTTTTAGTTGTTATAAAATGAGAAGTTTTATTTTAGATTTTATGAACATTTTACAATCTTGTGTTCTATCTATTAAAGTTGAAATTCATTGATCTTAATCTTTACCCAACTATGATTAAGATGATGAAGAACAATGAGCCTATACCTTTAGATAGATAAACACTTTATTGCAATCAATACATAACTTAAAACAATTCTTGAATTAATTACATTGGTTGCAATGGGCGACCTTATCGCTTAGAGCTATTTCTTCCAGGTGACCCATTTTAGGAGAAAAAATCAGACATAAAAACTTTAGCTTGGTGTTAAGAATTTGTTATTTATACCAGTCATTAAAGAAAATAAACAAAGTAATGATTGTGGCTATTAAGTATTACCCCTTTGTTTCGTTACAAATGGGACCTAATTCGCATTGGCGGTGCGGTAGGGTAGAATTACCACCCACAGCACGGGCCTGTAGCACGATAGCGATCAATACAAGCCATTTTCAGTAAATCGCTATGCAGCTGTCGCTACGTTTGTAGAACCTTGCCATTGCTGCTGTAAAACCAGACTAGGGTTCATTCCCTAGGTTATTAAATCGTTGGGTTCGAAAAATGCCCATAGATGGAATAACTTATTACTTTTATAAGCATAGCACTTTGGTTTCAGGTGTATTGATACCTATTAGAGAACCACAAAAGGCCTATCTACTGGTTCAATAATCCCATAGATTTATTAGAACTCTATGCATATTTTGTGTATTTTTTTTTAATTGAATCTTTTAAATTTTCTGTAGAGTGGCGCCACTGTTCGGATAAAAAAAAATTCAAAAATTGAAAAAAATTCAAAATTTCATTTATTTAAAGTATAACTATTCTAGTTGGGGAACTCCCCTTGTAAGTTGATGTACCTGTGTTAGGGGAGTCCGAGTCCGGATAAAAGGACTTTAAAGGAGTTGATATTTCTAAAAGTACTTTTATCCATTTAATTTATAAAAATAACATTCTTAAATTGAATCTAAACATTAGATTTTTGTTGGATTTTATTTAAAATGTGATTTATTAAACAGATTAGAAATTGTGATTAATGCGCTTATATTAATAGCTCTAAAATAACCTAATATACGTATAGTGTTAATCGTTTAATAACAACATTAACCTAACCCTATTCATTTAAACAAACAGGGCACGAGGAACTTAGTTTTAGAAATATTTCATTGAGAATAGAAATTCATCTCGAGCCACATCCCACTCAGGCTCGATTCCTATTAGATCAGTGCGCCTACAACTCGAGTGCGATTAAGGGAATGAAAAATAAAGATGTCCGGAGCACGCTGTACAAATAGAGAAATATATCTACGTTGAATTTACGAAAATAGGCTTTGAATTTCACGAAAGATTCGTATATCAGAATAGTACTTCAAGAATCTTGAAATAGGAATTACCAAATAAATATTCAAAAAGCAAACCATACAATTTGAATTAAAAAGTAATTTTAAGCAATAATTGTGTTATTATGGATAATGTCATGTAATCTTTGCTCTATTTCGATCGACCCTAACCTTGGTGAGATACGATTGAATTTTCTCACGATATAGGCACTGCGATACGAGCATAATTCAATATGCTCACACCACACAAGATCGGAATGATAACATCTTACGTCAAAATGCTTGATAAGATTACAACTCTCACTTTAGATTTATAAAATAGAGAAACCTTATAGTATAAATCTGGATGTCTGAAGTGAGAATAACCATATACTTTTTATCCACCGCCCAACTTTAGTTATAAGTAATTGTATTTGTGGCATGGTATGGTATAGTGTAAATTATATTTAGTTTTATAACTACATTTTATGTTGTCTGGAGTATTTATCCAATGTTTGACTGGTTTTAACTTTTGTCCAAGTATGAAAAGGTACTCGTGAAATAATAAAAAACATATAGGTATTTTGGAGATATGAACCAAACTATAATTGCGTCTAGCAGTAGGTACTCGGAGTTGCAAAACATTAATATACATATAAAGCATAATAATACCGCATCACACTCAGAGCCCCTAACTAGGAAGAACCTGTATCGAGGGTGCCCGAAACATATACAGAGACGAACATTACACCCAGACCGGAAACAAACATCCATATTCAAAATTACAATATTCGCCCCGCCGGGAATCAAACCCAGATGCACACACATCTCAGTCCAAATCACTGCCAATTGAGCTACGGAGCAGTCAAATATATATACCTAGTTAATTAAGGTTCGTGTAACGAACTTTAACCTAAAGCCTAGATCAGCACAGCCTTAAGCTAAATGACATCCGGCTTTGGAGAGGCATCGGCTAATATAGTAAATATCGATCTATTGAGTTAGCGGTGCTTCAATTGCACAGGGATTCGATTAAAGCAAAACCAATAACTTATTTATATCCATATGCATGTTAGTTTATATATATATATATATTTTTTTAACCGACGAAAAAACAAAAAGGAGGAGGTTCTCAATTCGTCGCGTATATATATATATGTCACCGGAAAATAACAAGAACCGTAAATTTATAAATTTACTAGGAAATTTATAAACTTTCGTAGGATTCTAAACGAGTGATAAATTGTATTATTTTACGCCTACATTTTCGTAAATTGATAAACTTACTAAACCCACTCGTAAAATAATAAGTAACCAATAACCAAACGCCATGTATAATGAATTGAAATTTAACACAGAGCTACGAAAGTTTTAGCCATGACCAAAATGTTTTATTTTGATAGAGTGAAATAGGGAATTTTAACCCCCTACTAGGTAGGTAGGTAGGTAGGTACAGTCACGGACTAGGAGGCCGTAACAGATTTGTCTATGGTTTCGTCAGCCCTAGACTGTATTGCCAAAGAACAAGAGCTATTTTGCAATACAGAAAAACCGGAAGTGTTACGCCGATCGTGTCCGCCACTGTACCTAAAATACAAGGTTACTTTTTGATAAAATATGCTATCATCCCATAATAGCATATTATATCTGTCACCGTTATAGTGCGAAATACGTTAATGTGCTCTCTCCCGGGCACACTGTTTAGGTCAGTTAATGTGCGAAATTTTATGTGAAATATGGGGTATCTGGGGTCTCGCCGTTAAAGTGCGGAAAACAGAAAGCTCCTAGCGAAAATTCAAGTCGTTAACTCTGTAGATTACCTAGGGATTTTGCAGATTACCTAGTTAATGTTGAGAACAACATTTTATTTCGAACTCTAACGGTTTCAGCCAGTTAGTGCACTTTTACTGAATTTCGCACATTAGCGGTCACATATTAACCTATAAACCTACTAAGTTTTTAGTACCAGTAAAAATACTTTTAGTGTGATCGAATTGTTTGGCAAGTCTGATTGTACGTAAGTCTATGGACGCAAGCATTTTCACTGTCAACATCGACCAATCAGAGAGCAGTGTGTTATTTTCCGTATTTCAAAAAGCGTAAAATTAAAAGCTCTTCTGTGATTGGTCGATCCGTTTAGAATCTTACGGATTGATATCCGTTAGTTTATAAATTTACTACGACGCGTCGAAAATTTATAAATTTGCGAAAAAGTGGGCGTAAAATAATTCAATTTATCTCTCGTTTAGAATCCTACGAAAGTTTATAAATTTCCTAGGAAATTTATAAACTTGCGAATCTTATTATTTTCCGGTGACATATATATATATATATATATATTATTTTTTTATGTATGATCACGCATAACTTTTTACTGTGTGGACCGATTTTGATAATTCTTTTTTTAATCGACAGGGTATACCTTGAAGTTGGTCCCATAAAAATTTGGAAATAAAATTCCCACCCTAAGGGTGGGAAAATAGGGGTAACTTTTTGGTCGGCGGGTCGATTTATCCACTCACAGGTTGCATTTCCGTGTTACATTATAACTTTTGATACCTACTTACAATACCTTTGGAAATGAAATAAAATCAGCCAAAAGACGTCCACTGCTGGACATAGGCCTCCCTCACAAATCGCCTCACCGACCGGTCGTGATCGAACCTCATCCTGTTAGTCCCTCAACCTTCACCAGGTTGTGTGGCCACCTTGTGGGGTGCGACCACCCGGTGAAGTATGATTAGCTGGGGTCAAAAAATTAGCCCAAAAAAAACTTAAAAGCAAAAAATAAAAACTTTTTATAAAAAAATTAAACCGCCGAAAAATTTTGAGTCGGTGCCACAGAATCAACGAATAAAGATCGCTAAATTACCTGAAATTCAAAGAAATAACCGAAAAACGTATGCCGCTGCGCATCGCGCTTTACATAGATAATGAATTTGCTTGTGTGGTGTGGCGCCGACTTAAAATTTCTTGGTAATCCAAAATTACTTTAAGAAGTGAGTAAATTAAGGCCTAATAGAAAATGTTTCCCTATTATTTAATGCTTTTCAGTTTTATCGGCAGTTTAATTTTTTTATAAAAAGTTTTTATATAAAAGCAAATTAAGTTTCCAAAAAAGTAATGACAACTTTATGGTAGCCGAGTCCCTCCCCTTAACAAAATGAAAAAAGTACATAATAACCTATTAGTTTAAGATGACCTTGAAAATTTCAGTACCTATTTGGATTTTGTACCAGTTAAACTACGAATACTTCAAACTATGTAACTCCTCTATTAATGTAATGTAAAACTAGTTAATAACGTTCTTCTGTTCTGCATTTTAAAAGACGGTAATAAGTTAAAAATACCCTTACATGTGAGTTTAAAGTATTGGTAGGTAACTCTAATCAATATGTATAAAACTCTTCCGTTACTGACTGACTGACTGACTGACTGACTGACTGACTGACAGACAACGCAGAGCCGAAACTACTGGGCGTACAAAGCTGAAATTTGGCATGTAGGTTCCTTAGGGAGTGTAGGTGAGCACTAAGAAGGGATTTCTTGAAATTCTCACGGGAACGGGAAAAAACGGGATTTTTGTGTTTATGATAAATCTGCGCGGGAAATACCACGGGGCAGCCTCTAGTAAGTCTATATAAGCTTCGTACAGTCACGGACTAGGAGGCCGTAACAGATTAGTCTATGGTTGGTTTCGTCAGCCCTAGACAGTATTACAAAAGAACAAGAGCTATTTTGCAACACAGTAAAACCGGAAGTGTTACGCCGATCGTGTCCGCCACTGTACCTATGCTATTATTTATGGATACCTAGCTGAGGAAATGTCAACCATGCGAGATTGTTCCTTAATTAAATAAAAAAAAACTAGTTTTACGATAAAATCAAAATGTCACGTTTTTTTTTAAATAATTTTGGTCAAATTTTGATGATTTACTTTTTTTTCCAGCAAAGGCAGAAAATGAGTCATTGTCTTTTCTGTGGACAATAAAACATGCCTTTGTTAAAGAGAAAGGCGGCAAAGCGTTACTGCGGACGGACTCGCGACTCGCGAATGCGACAGGCAGCGAGCGCCCCATGGCTGGCGGTGCGGTGGTGACTTAGTAAATGGCTGCTAGTTACGCATGACCGAGCTCATTCATTAGCGTAATGCTGCTCTTTAAACTAAAAATACAGAAATAGTAAAAGCCGAAACGGATCACATAAAAGATTCGAAAGTTATCGGAGAAAAATTAAAAATTCCATAGAGCCATGTATTGGTGTATTTAGGTTATATCATAACAAAGACGTCTTTTGGACAAATTATATTTTTCCCAACTTTGAGTTACTTACTATACATTATAGTCATTCACGACACTAAGTAAAAAAAAAATTTTTTTTTTAAATAATGAATGAGATTTCATGAGTAAAGGTAAAGACAAAAAATAAGCATGTGGGAAATTTTCCGATGTCATGGTTCTGAGATTGAATAATTTAATATTGAATGCACGTCTATCAAGAACGAACATTGCTAAAACGCTTGCGAAAATATTTACAGAAACTGAATAAGGTAGAGGTCCAGACACTACTTCATAGTAGCCTATTCATACTTTACTCTACACTACACTATTACTAAGTTGATCAAGAAATGTTTTAAATATCATGTATAATGTGACATTCTTATAGTTTTATCGACGCCTGTTATAAAAGCAAGGTGACAGTGAAAGTATAGATAAATAAAATGAATTAGCTTTGCTTTGATACATCATTCATCATCGTCTTTACTTTATGTAGTTTATTTTTAATCAAATTTTCCTGTTTCTAAAGTAACCAAACACACAAACAAACAAAACGCTTAAATAAAAACGACTTTAATTAACGATAGAAATAAGGATTTATATTTCCGCAAAAAACTGACAGAATTATAGTAGTCATAAAGGAATTAAAGCAAAAATACTTGTTTAAATTAGCAAAAACTTTAAATCAAGAAAAAAATAATGTTCAAAAGGTTACTCTCGCACCTACAGATGCCTTGTCGCGCAGTTCAAATTGTGTTTATTCAACAATTAAAAAAAATTAAAATACATTCTTTATAAAAATTTCTCTAAATAGACGAACATTACACCCAGACCGGAAACAAACATCGATATTCATCATATCAATATTCGCCCCGCCCGGGAATCAAACCCAGGTGAACACGCTTACTCAGTCCACATCACTGCCAACTGAGCTACGGACCAGTCAATTATAATAATAACAAACGACTTAATAGTATAATAATCTTTGCTATTGTCATATAAGTTATCTCTACCTTCCACACACACACCACGATGACTTCAGGCTAATCATCATTTAACTTAAGGTGGTAACTCTCGGTATGGCGCGAAATTCAAATATTTTCGCGTTTTTTTATTATTCTGGCGAAAGTATTCATTTCTAATAAAGTTTTAATGAGTTCGCGTATGTAAAAAAACATTTCCCACATTGTAATACAACGTTTTTAGAAGACAGACCTACTGATTTTGTGCCTAAGGACATAAAGGTCAAAAATCAAGTTAGGTCCTTAGACATAAAATTAGTAGGTCTGTCTTCGAAAAACGTTGTATTATAATGTGGGAAATGGTTTTTTACATACGCGAATTCATTAAAACTTTATTAAAAATGAATACTTTCGCCAGAATAATTAAAAAACGCGAAAAAATTTGAATTTCGCGCCATACCGTGACTTACCGCCTTAATATATACATATATCTTATTGATATATATGTCGTAGGAAGATTTGATAATTAGGTTTTTTGCAAAAAACCTAGGGATTTTGCGAAAACTCGGATTATTTGATAATAGGATTACTTTTGTTTCAATCATCCTGACAAAAAGTAGTTTTTTTGCAATAAACCTAGAATAATTGAAAAAAATTATACTTCCCTTAACTCTGATTGGCTAGATTATTTCTGGCTAGTTAACTCTTATTCTGATTGGTTCGTTAAAATACCTTTGACGCTACAGAGAACCAATCAGAATAAGAGTCGGACAGCAAGCAATATAATCCAGCCAATCAGAGCTAAGAAAGGGTTTTTTTTTTTTCAATTATACTAGGTTTTTTGCAAAAAAACTGCTTTTTGTCAGGATGATTGGATAAAAATTATCCTTATATCAAATTATCCGGGTTTTCGCAAAATCCCTAGTTTTTTTTTGCAAAAAACCTAAGTTTTCCTACTTTAGGGAGCAGAACTCAACCCATGAAATGTTATAAAAAGATGTACACTCTACAGCTTTTTATTGAAATAAATATATTTTTATTTTTTATTTATTATCAAATCTTCCTACGACATATACCTACATATAACTTATTAAAGTCTCTTTGACACATCATATACTTCATTAATTACATTTTCCAACATAAATTATGAATTTTGTAAAATCATTAAACAATAAGGCCTCCTTTACGAAGACGCGGCGCGTTTTGCGGGGCGTCGTGCGGGCTCCGACGCGGGCCCTCCGCGTTTCTGTATATTATGCGATATCGAACGGTAAACGTTGTCATACATGCTATATACGTTTGATTTAATCGCAGCACGCCCCGCACGACGCCCCGCGCAACGCCCCGCGTGATCCTAAATGCGGCCTGACTTGTAAGCAAATAAATTGTACTTACATGCTTTTTTTTAATTTTAAAATATTTTTGTATTTGTGATTTGCGATACCGTACTGAAAGCTGAACGGTAGAAAATTCCAAGTAGTGATCATGATTTCCTAGAATTAAACAGAGGTTTTAAATCCAATTAACTTGTGTATAAAACCCCAACGTATGGACTTAACGAGACAGAACATTTACGAGCGGCCCTAATTGGTGCCATGAAAGAGAAAATTTATTCTATGAATTGCTCTATTAGTAAGCTTTTGTAGAGTTATCGATTTGATACAATACACTCAGAGTTAAATAAATGAATGAGGTTGCCCTTAGTGTATATTTATAATAATAATAAATCTTTATTTCAGGCTATTAAAACGCCAAAAAAAAACAAAAACTGTTCCATCTTGAGGTGTCATACATTTATATTTTTCCCTTTATTTAAATATAATTATTAATTATTATTTTATCGACCTTAGACATTTATATTTTTATTTACCCATTACAAACAGCCCCTCTGGGAACACTGGTTTGGTTACAGAACAAATAATAACGGGTTTATGGATTTCATTAGGTTCTTACAAACATATTTTTTTGCCACATACCGAATAGGTATAAAGGTAATTTAAATATGAATAAAGAAGTTACCAAAATGTATATACTTATCTCGTAAAACGTCTGCTTTGTATTAAATACCGCCAATTCCTCGTAAACATTAATATTTAATTAGCCGTAGACCTACATACTTGACTTTCACCTCTGCTCAAAAAGGTCAAGTAATATACAAACCAAGGAGAATGAGAATGGAATTATATGACAAAACCTCAGACAGAAACGGTAAGCACATGAATAACAAAGTAATATGGTTTAAGTAAGAGATTCAATTTGCAGGGTTCGTACTCAGAACTCTAATGTCATGAAAAAAGAAAGAATAAACCAACAATTACACTTTTTTATGATTGATTTCAATGAACTGGTGCTGTTTGTAGTTCTTGTAGTGATTCAGTGATTCCTAGGATTATAAAACAAATATATTTTTTTATCCCTCAATTAAGATTTCTATAGCACTGAAATTTTATGACTTTTTTTTAGAATTTTATGTCATGCAAGTAGCAAATAATACATTAATATTATGTTCCTATATTGAATAATTAATTTAAATATTATTTGAGACAAACGGCTTACCATGTGATGTTACGGAACCTCATAAATAGTAATAAGCGAGTGCAAGCCGAGGTGGCATGGCAGTGACATCCAAACGTGGTTGACAACTCTTTATAGCTCGTAAAACATTGAGTGATCATAACATCAATATCATCATCATCAATATCAATACATAGTATAAAATAAAGTCGCTTCCCGCGTCTGTCCCTATGTATGCTTATATCTTTAAAACTATGCAATGGATTTTGATGAGGTTTTTTTTATTAGATAGAGTGATTCAAGAGGAAGGTTTATAAGTATAATACATGCACAAAATAGTAATAGGTTAGGCGGAACGAAGTTCGCCGGGTCGACTAGTCGGAAATAAACGACACACCCTGCCTGCTCCTGCTTCAATTAATCATAAACAATAATGTGATAAAAAAAATGTTATATTTTTTTAATTGTGTTGTACATTTTGTAATATTAATCAATACATAGTATAAAGCAAAGTCGCTTCCCACGTCTGTCCCTATGTATGCTTATATCTTTAAAATTATGCAACGGATTTTGTTACGGTTTTTTTAATAGAAATAATAATTGAATAGGAAAGTTTATATGTTGAATATATGCACAATATAGTAATAGGCAAGGCGTTACGAAGTTCGCCAGGTCGACTTGTATTAAATAAATGTTTATAAATTTTAAGAAAATTGTATTCAGAAAATTATGCAATTTTCTGTTTCGCCCTCAGTATTTATAGGTGCTTGCTAGCGTTGAGCATGCCTTCCGTATTGCGTCGAGTTCAATTTCACTTAAAACCGTACGCAAAGTGACTGAATCAAAAGTCAAGAAGTCCTTGAAGAAAACACTAGCTTGAATTTAATTCCTATTTTATTGGAAATAAATATCTTTGTAGTAATGTAAGCCATGTTATTGTAGAAAGATATCTTAATGTTCCGCATTGAAAATGATGGCTTTGAATGTTCCAAATATTTCCATAATTTAATACATCAGATTCAGCCATCGTTATTTTCAATAGTCCAAGGTAAGCTTGTATTTCGCCTCATTGTTTAGTTTGTACAGCTGGTTCGTGAGTGAGGAAATCTTCAATAATAATTCTGTTAAATTTGAATAGTTTGACAAAGATATCGTGAATCATATTAAGTCAAAGATATACACCGTGAAGCTAATCATGTGATAATCTTTCATTATCTCTCTCAAGGTGAATTAGTAAAGATATAATAGATATCTCTAATTTTAAGAAGGTTTATTGAATTTTCTTAAAATTTTACTTTGATGTTATTTGTATAATTCGTCCTCATGCCAACACAATGAATCTCTTGAGCTTGAATGTGCTCCAAATTACCAGGATAAGTGTTTCTTAAACTGAAGCAATTAAATTCAGCATAAGAACACCAGCGATCGAGGTTGTCTGCCAAATGTCCCAAAATATGTACGTAAACCTATGCTGTAGGAATTACAAAATTATTTAATCATTAAGAGACGATCATCCATCGACACCACACTATGGACGCATGGATGGATGGAAGCCCGTACTTGAATATTTAATCCTGTAACACTTCTCAAAGAATGTATGAACTTATCATTTTTTTGACATTCGAGCCAGAATTAAAGAGATGAGATAATGAGGTGAGTTAAGATTTTAGTGGATTAAGTTACCTTTGCTAATGTCACAAAGGTGTTAGTACGAGGGAAAACGGCGGAGCAGCGTCGTGAGCGGGCGCGGGCGACAGCGGCGCGGCGGGCGGCGCGGCGGCGGCGGCGGCGAGGGCCCGCGGGCGCGTGTGAGCGCACTTGACAGCACCGTGTGACTGCCGCGGCCGCCGCTGCCGCCGCGCCGCCGCCGCCGCCGCCGCCGCGGTCTGAGCGCGCCCTCTCGCGCTTATCATTCACGCCGCCACCACTATGCACCCGATGCGATAACGATTTTAAATCGGAACAAAATTACATCATTAAAACGGGGTCAAGTTAATTACCCTACGTTGATTTCGGAAGGTGCATCTGAAGTACTTAAATAAAGACTGTTGTCGTTTAAAGGTTTTAAATACGCAAAGTGTTAGTAAAATTGTTTGGTTACAACTACAATAGAAAACTTAATTAAAGTAATTAAGAGCAGCTGCTCATGTAGTAAAAAATATGTATCCTAGAGAAGTTCGTTGAATTACTTCATCTAAGGTTACTTCATAAAGGTAGTTCTAGTCACCGTCTAGTTAGAGGTATAAAAAGTCAGCTAGTCTGATCTTATATGGCTGAAATTTTGTTATTTTTACTAGTTTACCCGGGTAAAAAACATTAGCATGTTCGGACATTATAACTTAAAATTTTGTATGACGATATTTCAGTATTCTAATTTATTTACATATTTAAGACACTATATTTTTATATTTTAGTAAAAACCATTTAAATAAGTAAGAATTTAGTATAAAAAAAAAAATTATATATGCCTTAAAACTATTTCCTGTGGTCTGTTCAGATTGACAGTTGATGGCTATACACCCGTTAAAAAAATATAATTAATAACAATATCGTTACTATAAATAGTGTTACTTACTTGTTCATATTTCTATATTTCTTCATCAATTTGATAATTACAAGCAATAGGTATTTATTAATAATACTCATCATAAACAATCGGTTATACGTCCTAACGACTTTTCTGTGGACCTTAAAAACGACTATAAACATCCAGAATACTAAAAAAGTTGGACAATTTGAGAATCATGCACTAGCAACACCGATCAGCTGTCCTAAACCATTTCGTTTTCACCGGAGCGCGTCGAAATGTTTCTTGAATGCAGCTGATAATATTTGTTTTTAGAAATTTGTCAAAGATCGATGCAACTTTCCTGTTCTATAGATTATTTGGTAAGTTTCAGTATTATTATTGCAATGACTTAAGTTCAGTGAACCTTTCTGGGAGTTGTATTGCAAATACAGTTTTTTTTCTTTCTACCCTAAAAATTATAACCGTTATCGATGTTTTAAAACTGAATTGTATTTTCTGTGGACATCTTTTCTGTGGACTAGACGTCCACAGAAGAGACATTTGACCACGGAAAAGTCGTTAGTATGAGATTTTAATATTTTTCAGTTATTTTCAGCGTCATTAAGCCACTGGAAACCTTAAGTCTCGTTTAGGTACCTACATATTAGCAAAGAAGAGAAAAAGAAACGCCGTAGAGTATAAAAACAGATTATTATGAGGAGAGTATTTCTATGGAGGAGAGCAAGAGCTGACTGAGGAAAAGATGACTGAGACTTAGAAAAAAGACTCAGAAAGCATAAAGGAATACTAAGAAGGAATATATCGGATGAAACCATAAAAAATAAGATTATTCTGAATTTATATTACAGCAGATGTTAATAAATTTTAATATATTGCAGATGCGATTCATACTTGGGTATAAGTTACCTTTTCAAGGGACCTTTCAGGTTCAGATATTTTACATGCTTTTAGGTTAAAATATCTGAACCTGTTATGTATGATATGTTCAGCCCATCCTTATCCCGTAGGATCATCAGGCGTAGCAGGATTCTCCAGGGGGAGAACCCTGCTACGCCTGATGCTCAAGCCTACCCTACCTATCATATATCTAGATTCATATAAAATAAGAGCCTTAGGATCTCGTGAAATTTGATTATTAGGTAGACCTATCTTGTCAGTCCATAGATATTCCATAAGCTAATAGATGAAACAATGTAATGCCGTTACCGTGCCTACATATATTTTGAGATGATACTTGTATAGGTACTGAAAACACTTGAAATAACATTTAATAATTCATTACGGCATCTTCAAGCTAATAATCACTAAGGATAGATACCGCTTCAACGGCGTCAGGTCAGGTGGTATCAGAACACTATTTTTGCAATTATCTGTAAAACACACATCGTCTGCGTCGTCGGTTTCCGCAACCACTACCACTAACGCCGACCCTCTACTTTGAAGATCTTCACTTTGATGCCTCTTTAATTTTTCTAAAGCTAAACTAATAACAAATCAATCTTTCTTTGATGATTCTGATGAAAATATTTTTTCAGTAAGTAATTGTACAACGTTAAGTGTCCACAGAAAAATATCTTCTGTAGACCATATATATTTTTGTTGTATTAAGTGGTTCTAAGGATTTAAGGAAGTTATTTTGTGTCAAATTTCATCCTTGATTGTTTTTAGTTACTTAATTAAAAGTAGAGTACGAAATATTAAAACTGTAACTTGATTCTTTCTTTCCTGTGGAGTTTGGTCACTTCTGTGGACCAAAAAAAAAGTAAATGGTTAATTAATCACAGCCCATGCGTGAATGATCTCGCTCACTATTTTATTTATGTTACATATGTCATTACCAATCAATAAAGTCTAATTTTGAAATTATAGCAGCATTTTTATTTTATTTTTTTTCAGAGTCCGCTTTTGTTTTTTACCCACCCGGCATTATGCGTACTTATAGCCTAACAATATTTTTTTCACCACATCACGCTTATGGACATGGTCCCTACCCTAACGAACTTTTGCATTTACAATATGAGAACTATATAAAGTACTAGAGGCTGCCCCGCGGATTCACCTGCGCCTATTTCTCATAAACACAAAAATCCCGTTTTTTCCCGTTCCCATGGGAATTTCAAGAAATTATTTCTTAGTACTCCCCTACACTCTCCAAGGAATCCACGTGCGAAATTTCAGCCCGCTACGCCCAGTAGTTTCGGCTCTGCGTTGTCTGTCAGTCAGTCAGTCAGTAACGGAAGTTTTATATATATTGACTAGAGGCTGCCCCGCGGTTTTTACCGCGCAGATTTCTCATAAACACAAAATTCCCGTTTTTTCCCGTTCCCGTGGGAATTTCGGAAAATCCCTTCTTAGTGCTAACCTACACTCCCTAAGGAACCTACATGCAAAATTTCAGCTCGCTACGCCCAGTAGTTTCGGCTCTGCGTTGTCTGTCAGTCAGTCAGTCAGTCAGTCAGTCAGTAACGGAAGAGTTTTATATATATTGATGAAAGCTACTTTAAGAAAGAGGCTTTGCTACCTGAGTACAGTTAGCGACGAACTTACGACCTACCTTCCTATTAATAAAACAATAAAATATGTCCAAGCCGTCTGCTGGAAATCACCCTGAGGCACTACAACTTGCGCTCGTTTTATCTTAGCCTAGCTATTGCATGGCTTTGTCAGTAAAGTTCTGACTTGTTAACGACATCGGTAGCCACTGCGGCAACGGCGATGCCAGGTAGAAAAAACAAGGAGTTCAGTTTGGTACATTAACGGTTGATTGTAGTAGAGCGTAGAAAATACACAAACAAACTTAATCTCACGTCGCACTTTATTTAGCTTTAACCATATTCCTGATCGATCGTAAGCAAGATAAGTAGTAGCCGTAGCAGAATCGTGACCAACGACAGATGACACCTAATTCTTATGAAAAAGAATAAGTATGGGTATTTTGTTCTGTAGCGAGATTATGTCAATATATTGGTCACCTCGGGTAAATGTTCGCTCTGGTGGCTCTAATTAACCGACGAAAAAACAAAAAGGAGGAGGTTCTCAATTCGTCGCGTATATATATATATATTTTTTTATGTATGATCACGCATAACTTTTTACTGTGTGGACCGATTTTGATAATTCTTTTTTTAATCGACAGGGTATACCTTGAAGTTGGTCCCATAAAAATTTGGAAATAAAATTCCAACCCTAAGGGTGGAAAAATAGGGGTGACTTTATTGTTCACTCACAGATTGTATAGCCGTGTTGTGATTTACGTCAAAACTGCTACGTATAATTATGAGTCTTTTTTTATATGAATGTTAATAATCATAATCTCAGCCGATAGACGTCTACTGCTGGACATAGGCCTCCCTCACAAATCGCCTCACCGACCGGTCGTGAGGGACCCTCATCCTGTTTAGTCTTTCAACCTTCACCAGGTTGTGTGGCCACCTTGTGGGGTGGGACCACACTGTGAAGGGTGACTAGCTGAAAACAAACTGAAAAGCAAAAAATAAAAACTTTTTATCAAAAAATTAAACCGCCGAAAAAACTGAAAAGCATTAAATAATAGGGAAACATTTTCTATTAGGCCTTAATTTACTCACTTCTTCAAGTAATTTTAGATTACCAAGAAATTTTGAGTCGGTGCCACAGAATCAATGAATAAAGATCACTAAATTACCTGAAATTCAAAGAAATAACCGATAAACGTGTGCAGCTGCGCATCGCGCTTTACGTAGATAATGAATTTGCGTGTGTGGTGTGGCGCCGACTTAAAATTTCTTGGTAATCCAAAATTACTTGAAGAAGTGAGTAAATTAAGGCCTAATAGAAAATGTTTCCCTATTATTTAATGCTTTTCAGTTTTTTCGGCGGTTTAATTTTTTGATAAAAAGTTTTTATTAAGCAAATATATTCAGAGTAGCAGACTTACATCAGATTTGCTTCAGTTAATAGATAAAATGCAAATTTAATGACTGATTGACTGACTAACAGAAAACATACAGCTCAAATCGCTTAAAATATTTACACGTTGTTTGTTAACGAGGTTATGGGTTGTGGGTTGTATTAGATAATTTGAAAACTTTACTGTAGTACTATATTTATTATACTGTGCTTTTGGCTTAAATTAATTGAGACTTAACGTAAAAGTCTTATACGAAAGATTATTTTTGATTAAAACATACGTTATGTAAGCAATACACATTAGAAAACATTAAAAAAGCAAAAGTATGTTTTTAGAGGATGATACAAGCTCAGCTTGTTGTATTTTGCAGCCAGGCGAGAAGAGAAAATCTTCTTATTTTGTGTTCGCCTAGACCGTTGACAGGTGGTGGACCATCGTTAAGTATTAGGTACACACAAAAGCTTGAAATCTAGACGCAGCAATAAAACCTACATAAAATACAAAGAGTCTTAACTATTATTTTCTTCGCGAGAAGCTTGTGCCTTGTGCTTAGAGAAGTTTGTTTGCAATACAAAGTCCTAGAGATTTATCACTGTCCATGGTACTTCGCTTCTAGTTATCTAACTAAGCGTTCTTACCTGAATTGATTAACAGTTGGTTGCGTGTAATCTTAAATAATTGACAAGCAATAAAAAAATCGTTTGCAGTTTTGTTGTGTATTATGGTTGACGCTAGATCCTTACCCTGTTATTTATAAAAAGTTAAAGAGCATTTCAGTTATTTGACATACGCCAATTTAGACTGGATGTCAGGTATTTAACATACTACAAACCAGAGAAGTGGACCTCCAGTAAAGCTACTAAAAACCTACTTACTGCATCTTTATGAATAATACGGTAAGAATTATATTTATAAAATACGGGATGCAAACTCGCATAATTTAAAATGTTAAATACTTACTTTTAATTACTTTTGCATGTTTGTTCACCTCAGGTGTGCTGTACCGACCTAAGGTGAATCGAATTCACATATTATGTTGGCTAAAAATAATTTGTTACAACCATTTGTAGGCTTGTTAATATAATCATGCCTTTAATTTTTTCATAATTATTAATATTAATAAAACACGTGGTTAATAGTAATCAAAGAACTCGTATCTGATAATAATATTAAACACCACGCTTTGCATTTATTTAGGAAGAAATAAAAAACCAGTCACAGTGTTCGAAGGGTCTAATGTTAACAGCAAGATCCGTCACACGTCATGAAGAACATGGGCAGAATGGTGGGAACACAAAGGTGAAACAAAACCGGTTGATTTCGTAACAGGACTCTAAATGACGAAAAATAAATGATGAAAATCTTATGACGTAATACGTGTAACATGTAACCCCTAGCTATCTGATTAATGGATTCAGCTTGTGCTTATCTAATAAGGTCAAACAGGGGCTCTGAGAAGGCCACATTTGGGCCAGGCCATATACTTTTAGGTAATCTAGAGCAAAAGTGGGTACAAAAATCGCAAGGGGACGAATGGCGTTAATCTTTATGCGGCCTATCACGAGAGCAGAGTTACGTTTAAGTATACTTTGAAAATCCAATTAAAACAATTTTCAGTATGTATTAAGTAGAATGCCACACTAATATTATAAAGGCGACAATTTGTGTGTATGTTTGTTACTTCTTCACGTCTAAACGGCTGGAGCTCAATGACATTTGGTATGAAGTTAGCTGACACCCTGGATAACACGGGTCACATAGGCTACTTTTACTGCAGTAATAATCCGCGGGTAGCACTATGTTCACTGTTCACTGTAGTATAATAAACTAGAGGCTGCCCCGCGGTTTCACCCGCGCAGATTTCTCATAAACACAAAAATCCCGTTTTTTTCCCGTTCCCATGGGAATTTCTGGAAATCCTTTCTTAGTGCTCCCCTACACACCCCAAGGAACCCACTTGCAAAATTTCAGCCCGCTACGCCCAGTAGTCTCGGCTCTGCGTTGTCTGTCAGTCAGTCAGTCAGTCAGTCAGTCAGTCAGTCAGTCAGTCAGTCAGTCAGTCAGTCAGTCAGTCAGTAACGGAAGAGTTTTATATATATTGATTCAAAAACTGCTGCCGAGGTCATTGGCTAGGAAGATGCGATTCTCATCAGTGCTGCGAACCCCGCTTCAAGTAAGACATTTTGCATAGCTGCATTTTGCAGCACTGTTTATGATTGTTGTTTTAGAATTTTAGTGCAAGGTTTATTATTATTTAAGGAGTAGGTATATAAGAAAGAAAAAATGTATTAAATTAAATTACTGATATAGGTTAAAGAGATAGACGACACAGAGAGTATATTATATTTCACGAACATTAAATATATCTCTACGTTATTCCCTCAAGTATATAATAACATCTTTACGTATAGGTATTTGTTATAATTATGTAAATACTTGTATGATAATGTGTTTTCTAATTTAGTAAACTTACTCAAAGAAGGCTTTATCTTCGGCTATATGCGTAAATTAAAACGGCGCTTACCTGAAACAATAATGATTTTCTTTTTAATTATTAAAGTTATTACATACTAGTGGACCCGGCGAACTTTGTACCGCCTAACCAATTACTACATTATGCATGTATTATTCTTATAAACCTTCCTCTTGAATTACTCTATCTAAAAAAAAAACCCCATGAAAATCTGTTGCGTAGTTTTAAAGATAGGGCGCGGAGAGCAACTTTATTTTGTACTATGTATTGATACAAACAGTCGATTATTGTTTAAGCGTTGGTTTCGAAACCCTGTTTTTTGTTAGCGGGAGGTCTAATAAACTTATAATAACCGTACAACGTTGCCGGGCTTAAGCCCACCCTTTAGCCTAATTTGTGAACTTGACATTGGCAAAATACTCTACTGACGTGCAGTCAAGTCAATTAAATTAAAATAATAATAATAATACAAACAGTCTTTCTATTTATGTCCAATAATAACCACAAGCTAATAATTATTTTAGTCAGCAGAGGAGCTGAAGGTCGGTTTATAGCAAGAGTAACTTGGTGAACGTGGAGGTGGAAAGATTCGCAAACTTATACAAAACTTTTTCATCATTTTTTCTATAAGCTTTATTCGCTTTGTATTTTTGTTGCAAAAAATACAATTGAGCAATATTTGTATAGTGAAACCTGTTTTTTATAGTAAGCGTTAATATTAATTACTTAGTTTGAATTAATCAGCTCTTGGCTGTCCACGTGGCAGCAACCCACGCTTTTTTTTTCAGTTCATAATTTATTGATATAGGGTACCGGATTAATTTCTTAAATTTGCAGACTTAGCTATTATTTGTTTTCCTATATGTTTATTTATCCGCTGTGAATATAACATAACATCGACATAACATAATCTTACACCTTTTATTCCCCAAAAGCTTTGACAGAGGCACCAGGTCAAGAGCCAAACCTACGTTAGCCGAGTTTATGTTTCATTACCAACGTGACAAGGGGCCAGCTTGTCGCCGCGGCTAATAGCGACCACGCTGTGTATATGGAGGTACATTTTAAGAAAATAATGGTTGTTCGGAGGTTACTTTATAAAACACAAATCAAAAATCACTAGGCAAATGTTTATGTAACGAAGATAATTCCTTCGATACAGAAAAATAATTTGCTCATTGTTTTCACCTTGTTTCGTATAGGTACTATTACAAAATTATTAGGTCTGTCTAACACTTTGAACTTGTGCTAGCGGATGTCTATAGTAAAACTATAAATGCGAAAGTAACTCTGTATGACTGTCTGTCTCTCTCGCTTTCACGACCAAACTACTGAACCGATTTGAATGAAATTTGGTATATGGATAGTCTAGAACCTGAGAAATATTTAAACTAAACCCTTTCATAATTTTGGTTATGCTATCTCTTTAGCAGTTGTGGATATTTTTTTTAGTAGAGACGACCTTATTCTGGTAAAACCAATTTATTTAAGATCAGTAGAGCTGTCCATTCTCGAGATATTAATTTCATTATATATAGAGAGAAAAATAAAAACCCAAATTTAAAATGGCCGCTAATTCTGGGATTGGGAACTAAGGAATGTTCATAAACACCGTAATTATTCGCCTTTGATCAAGGAAAATTAACTAGTAAGTCCTGTAGGTCCCGGCGGACGAATAGAATAGAATACACTTTATTGCATACAAAGTAAGACACAATAGTACACTATTAAATTCAGGGTGCAGACAAATTGAATTTGCATGCAAAAGGCGGCCTTATCGCTAAAAGCAATTTCTAAAACTGCCTGTCGTCATAGTCGACTAAAAGAGATCTTAAGGGTGTGAAGGGCGGAAGCTCGACACACTAATCAAACGGCCCCGAGATGGGCGACGGCACAGCTTCAAAGTTACTCTATGCGCCGCAGCTCCAAGGGCGAGCCGGGGAGGGAAAACATGCCCTGCCCGAGCACGAAGCTGATAGTGGCTGAGCGTGGGAAGACTCCGGACGTCGATAATCTCGAGGTCCCAAAAACGCCAAGACAAGACGGCCACCGGGGGGTGAGTGAGAGCCCCGTATAGGCAATAGGCAGGACACCACTTAGGATTTTTCCCTCGTTACCAAAAAAAGGACAATTATCAAGTTTTTATTTAATAAATGTTGCAGAAATGGAATGGTTCGTGATTTGGAGCACAGACCGGTCCGCTCGGCTGACTCACGCGGAACGCGGCAGCGCAGTTGACAGCTGTTAGGGCTTGTTCAGGACACTCCGCGTCTATATCTGTGATGGCCGAGTGCCAAGCGACGGATTCCACAGTAAGCTGGGAAGATGACGCTTTGAATAATCGGATTATAATAAACAGAATTTCATAATTTGAAATAAAATTCAGTGCGTATCCCTGATCTTAAATTTGTATGGGTGAAAGATTAGCGCTTTGCGTATCTGAATGCTGTCCTTACCTAATGTAATCACAAATATCCGCAGTTCATCTAAGTATCGCTCCCACAGAACAAGGAGAGAGAGCATCTTCCTTGTTCTGTGATCGCTCCACAGCAAATGTTTCATTTCAGCTACTAACCCTTCACTTCTGATGACATCTGAAAATTGTTTGCTGAGTCCGGCCCATCTTAATAGTTCGAACACGTTAATGGAAGACTAACAAGATAGGCAAAAAGTAATAACTATAATTTTGAAATTTCTTAGTTTTGATTTTAATAATTAGCTGCTTCTTAGTAATATGTATTGATTAGGACTTAACACCATGTGCAATTTATTTTATTTAGCACCGTTTCTGAACCTACATTCGTACGCAAACACATCTTCATTTATCCCTGCCCTCTCGTCGTCACGACATGGACATTACATATTTTGCAATGAAATCAATCAATATATATAAAACACTTCCGTTACTGACTGACTGACTGACTGACTGACTGACAGACAACGCAGAGCCGAAACTACTGGGCGTAGCGGGCTGAAATTTTGAATGTAGGTTCCTTAGGGAGTGCAGGTGAGCACTAAGAAGGGATTTCCCGAAATTCCCACGGGAACGGGAATAAACGGGAATTTTGTGTTTATGAGAAATCTGCGCGGGAAAAACCGCGGGGCAGCCTCTAGTAATATATAAAACTCTTCCGTTACTGACTGACTGACTGACTGACTGACTGTCTGTCTGACTGACAGACAACGCAGAGCCGAAACTACTGGGCGTAGCGGGCTGAAATTTTGCATGTAGGTTCCTTAGGGAGTGTAGGTGAGCTGGGACTATAAGAACGGATTTCCCGAAATTCCCACGGGAACGGAAAAAAACAGGAATTTTGTGTTTATAAAAAATCTGCGCGGGAAAAACCGCGGGGCAGCCTCTAGTATTTAATATAATGGTTAATAGTAACAGTTGATAAGCCTATATAGTGGGTTTGTTAAGTCCAATAAATGTATGGGAACCAATATTTTCTGCATTAAAGCATGAAACTTGGCACAGTTGTTGCTTAGGTGGCCCAGACTGAGAATCGCCCGGGAGGGAGCGGGAGACCCCCCTCTGGGGGGTGGGGGGAGGGGGTGAAGTTTTCTTCTACCACGCGCGCTATCGATCCCTATTGCTGCTATTTTATAGCTACTAGGGCAAGTGTGGTGTCATTTTCGGATAATTTAAGGATGAGGAATCCATTTCTGGAACATTTTTTTTACATTTCTATACAAAAAAATTGGAATTAACCATAAAATAGATAATTGTCGACGCAAAAAAAAATCTTCTAATGACGATATTTTTTGAATGAGTATAGATATCAGCAAAATAAAAATATATTTGAAAAGCTGCATTCATGTAGGTTTCAAAAATATAGGGTTTAATATATTTTTTGTTTATATTTATGTAATAAAAAAAATAGTAAACACTGCGCGGAAGAGGATGTAAAAATATTTAATGCCTAATTTCGGTTTGAAAATTACTTGGTTAATTCAAATTACTACCAAATACTGAACAGGGTCATTCAACCTGTGATAAATAACAACTTTCTGTATTAAAACATAGGTTGTATAGGTACATAAAAATACATTTCTCATACATTAGCTGACAAGTATGTATGAAACAAAGGATTTTTTTGTGAAAAGTTGTTATTTACGATATCGGAAGACAGCTTAAGGAAGCGAGAGCATCGGAAGTGGACCTGCATAAGTCTCGACGATGCACTCAAAAAAGAGAAATAGACTTCATCCATCATGTCTCATATAACCGTATATTGAAAGATGTCTGTGATCAATGCGGTTAGAACCGGAAGCAATCACTGTTGGTACAGGACACATTGATATCCATGTTAAGCTCGAAAGGTCGCAACTGGTAAAGTCTACACTCAGACCGGCAAAACCGGCAGACCAAAACCCAAACTCGGAACTCTTTTAATTAGAACTGAAAACTGTTTCGATTGCCTAGGGCGCAGCGTAGATGATGTAAATGAAGGGTTCTTGAGAAGTGTCACTGCGGTTGGAGGTAATTACTTACTAGTAAGCACACCTGATCTGATAGAGAAGAGGCGTTATACGTCTTAGCAGACAACGGCACCGGATGCCTTTGCCTGCAGACAGCTGAAGAGACAGATCTTTATATCAATTACAAGAGACATCAGGCGATTTTGTACAAAAAATATTAAGGTGAAGGAAGAGCCATAGACCGAAACAAAGCCTCCAAAGTTTTTGCTCGAGATCTATTTTTTCGGCAAAGCTTGCATGGCTGAAGACCGAGGATGGTTGGTAGAGTACTATATCCACACCTGAGATTGTGGGGGAATTCGAGAAGTTCTATGGACAGAACTTCTATTATACACGTCGACACGACAACCCATCACTGACAGTCAAGATAAGGTCCCGAGAGCAACATGGACCCGACACTATACCGAGGACATCTCGGCCGTCAACATCTTACAAACAACAAGACTGCATGTAAAGTCGCATCAAATATGTTTGAATGTATGTCTCATTGTTATGTTTGCGTGACAAAGGCTGCTGTAAATAAATGATTTCCTTCTTTTTCGTTATTTCTTTCTTTCATCACAGCCGAACTTCAGAAGGCAAGTGGTAAAACCAGCGTTTATGGCCCGTCAGAAATTCTTCAATTTCATTATACGCTAATCATTTTCCCCGAAAACTGTTAACCGCTGCATTCCAGGATGTCTTCAAGACTCTGGACTGGAAGGAACTAGGCATCATTATAAACGGCGAAAACATTACTCACTAGTTACTAGTTATGGCCCAGACCGCGAAGGATCTAGTACAATGCTCGATGTCCTCACCTCAGTTGGGCTTCCGATCGAGTTGGTATTAGAATGAACATGGGCATAACAAAGATAATGTTCAGCGCCCATGTAGGAACAATTCAATCCACTCCAAATCAAAGATAATGACTACCATACACTAAATACACTCGAAGTTGTTAAAGAATACATACCTGGGACAAACTGTTCGTCGACAGTCGACACGACATCGACTTCAACTCGGATGAGCATCGTTCGGGATGCTTAGCTTAACTTGAATAAGTTTACTGAACGATGCTCATCCGAGTGGCAGGTTCAAGTTTTGTCTTGAGGCAAGAGGTGCCTCAAGACAAGTCTTTGAACAATGTGCGTTACCAGTGGTAACTTACGGAACCGGGATACGGCTGCAAACAACGGGCCTAATTAGAAAGTACAAGGTTACTGGAGGATAAGGACAAGGAAAGAGCTGTTTCCCTGCGTGATCGGATATGATGAGATCCTACGTCGATGTTACTTACCTCCAACCGCATGCCTCCACGGTGCCGTTGTCTGCTGAGACGTTTCACACCTCTTCTCGATCAGATGAAGTGTGCTTAGTAGTAAGTAATTACCTCCAACCGCATTGACAACTTCTCAAGAACCCATCATTTACATCATCCACGCTGCGCCCTAGGCAATAGAAACGGTTTTGGAGTTCTAATTGAAAGAGTTCCGAGTTTGGGTTTTGTTCTGCCGGTTTTGCCGGTCTCACCGAGACTTTACCAGTTGCGACCTTTCGAGCTTAACATTGATGTCAATGTGTCGTGTACCAACAATGATTGCTTCCGGTTTTAACCGCGTTGTTCACAGACATCTTTCAATATACGGTTTTATGTCGACATGATGGATGAAGTATATCTCGTTTTTAAGTGCACCGTCGGGACTTATGCAGGTCCACTTCTGATGCTCTCGCTTCCTGAAGCTGTCTTGCGATATCGTAAATAACAACTCTTCCCAGTGGCAAAAGCACAAAAATTTCATATGTTTCATACATACTTGTCAGCTAATTGGGTAGATAATGTATGAGAAATGTATTTTTTTTGTACCTATACAACCTATGATTAAATACAGAAAGTTGTTACTTATCACAGGCTGAATGACCCTGTTCAGTATTTGGTAGTAATTTGAAGTAACCAAGTAATTTTTACACCGAAATTAGGCATTAAATATTTTTACAACCTCTTCCGCGCAGTGTTTACAATTTTTTTTAACACATAAATACAAACAAAAAGTATATCGAACCCTATATTTTTGAAAACTGCATGAATGCAGCTTTTCAAATATATTTTTATTTTGCTGATATCTATACTCATTCAAAAAATATCGACATTAGAAGATTTTTTTTTGCGTCGACAATTATCTATTTTATGGTAAATTCCATTTTTTTTGTATAGAAATGTAAAAAAAATGTTCCAGAAATGGATTCCTCATCCTTAAATTATCCGAAAATGACACCACACTTGCCCTAGTAGCTATAAAATAGCAGCAATAGGGATCGATAGCGCGCGCGGTAGAAGGAAACTTCACCTCCTCCCCCCGCCCCCCAGAGGGGGGTATCCCGCTCCCTCCCGGGCGATTCTCAGTCTGGGCCACATAAGCAACAAGTGTGCCAAGTTTCATGCTTTAATGCAGAAAATATTACTTTTGGTCGTTAACAAACCCACTAATAATTATTAGGTTTTATTTGTATAAATAATAGTAGTTCTTAAAAACTATACAAGCCTATTTTGTCCTTCCTTGACCCGTATTCTTTATGTAAATTTGTAAAATTTCATGTTTTTGAAATTCGCTAGTCAAAAATATAAAGAAAAGCTTGTATTTAGGATCACTCTGCTGTAATTGTATGGTAAGATTATGGACTGGCGCTAGTCAATGTTCTAGAATTTAGCCCCATCTTTGAATAATATAGGTGGTAGGAAAAAAATAAAAGTTTTAGTATAGTAATTTTTGTAAAGTGCTCTATTCGCCCCTCAATGTTTGCAGGAGTAATTTTGCACCGTGTTTTTAATAAGGTAAATAATTGCACTAGCTCATTGCCCCGACTTTTCCCTGAGATAAAATGCCGATGCTTTCCAATGCCAAATGGATTAGTCTAGTGTAGACCTTTTATTTTGATTTGATTATAAAACTTTTTATCAAAAAATAAAACCGCCGAAAAAAAACTGAAAAGCAATAAAATAATAATTGAATTACTAAGTTCTTAAAGTAATATAGGGTATACCAATTAATTTTAAGTCGGCGCGCCACACAAGCAAATTCCTTAATTACGTAAAGATTGATGCGCGGCAGCGCACGAATTTTGGTTATTTCTTTAAATTTAAGGTACCTAATTTAGTGATCTTTGTACGAGGAATCTGTGGCGCCGACTCAAAATTAATTGGTATACCCTACATTACTTTAAGAACTTAGTAATTCGATTATTATTTTATGCTTTTCAGTTTTTTTTTCGGCGGTTTTATTTTTTGATAAAAAGTTTTATTTTATGCTTTTCAGTTCTTTTAGGGTTTTTTTATTTTCTTCTCCCACAAGGTGGTCAGTGGTCACATCGCATAAGGTGATCAGACGACATGGTTTACAAGACAAGACAAGACCGGTCGGTATGGCGATTTGTGGGGAGGCCTATGTCCAACAGTGGACGTCTTTCGGCTGATTTTATATCATTTCAAAAGATATTGTAAGTAGGTATCAAAAGTTATAATGTAACACCAAAATGCAACCTGTGAGTGGATAAATCGACCCACCGACAAAAAGTCACCCCTATTTTCCCACTTTTCCCACCCTTAGGGTGGGAATTTTAATTCCAAATTTTTATGGGACCAACATCAAGATATGCCCTGTCGATTAAAAAAGAATTATCAAAATTGGACTACTCTGTATAAAGTTATGCGTGATCATACATTAAAAAAAAAATAAAAATATATATATACGTGTCGAATTGAGTACCTCCTCCTTTTTTTTTCGTCGGTCAAAAAGCGTCGAGCTCGGGCGCGTGTCATGAAAACTCTATATAAATAAACTTAGTTTACTTGGAAAAATGACTGTAAATACGAACTAAGATTTTGTTTGTTTTTTCAAAGAATAAGTATCATGTATACTCATCATGTGTTTTTGAACATTAATTTATTTATGCTTGATTAAATCAGTAAATTATAATAATAATAAAAAAAAAACAGCATTATTGTCTTAAAAAAGGGACTGAACCCGAAAAATATATTTGACGTTTTCAAATGTTATTGTTAAGGGCTTACACTGTGCGAAACTAGCGCCACTCCCGATAAATAATTCATATCTTCTAAATCATGGCCGAAATCAAAAATATGCGTCTTTGACTCTCTAGAGAATCTTGCTTAGAATTTTTAAGGCCCTGTTGTGTAGCTTTCAGGTTCCAAATGTAAGAAAAAAAAACCGTTTGTTGCCTAAAGTGGCCACTTTAATTTCGTAAAAGAATATTTCTAAGATCATTTCTACAAGCTACACAACAGAGTCTTAAACATTCTGAGCAAGATTATCTAGAGAGTCAAAGGCGCATTGTTTGAATGGAAATTGAAATGGCGAGGTAGCCGGGCGCACACTACAGGAAAAACAGAGCGCGCCATCTTTTCGCTGCTTTCAGAACTGAAACTCACCAAGTTTCAGAGCCGACAACGGTCCAGCCCCGGCGGCGTCGCACGGCGCGCACCTCGGCCGTGACGACGCGGTCGCGCGTCCGCCGGTGCCTGCTCGCGCCGCTGCTGCTGCTGGCGCTCAGCGCCACGTGCACGGTGGCGCCATCCTCCGTCTCAGCAATCGGCAACATCGCGATAGCTTTTCAGTCTTTTCAGCGAATCCACGAACACCGGCACACCAATGCAGAGGGCGCAAATCAAATTAACATTTTTATCACCGCTACCCTCTCTGTAGATTCAATTACGATTTCTCTCCTAAATAATTCTTCCAAATCTAAAAAGAACCTATCGTCAATTCAATCCAAAAGGCAAAATTATATAGGTAGTTTAATAAAATTAATAACCTCCTTTTATTACTATTGAAGGAAATTATTAAATGAGAGCAACTCGACTTAAAACAAAACTTAATTGAAACATTCGATAACTACGTATAAAGAAGTGGGTTATGGTTACAGATGGAATAAAATAACGGTTTATACTCAGGGTTTATCGAACGTAATAAATTAATCTATGGCTTCAGTTGACAAAAGCAACACCGCCTTCTTCCATCACGTTACTTTGATAAAACTACCTTATATAAATTGTTCGGCCCGGCATAGAATTGTGAAATTTGCAAGTTAGTCAAACAATGACACAAAATGTTTGGGCATTGTCCTCGCTTTAACTACCAGACAAGGGCCAGGATCGGGCAGGTTATCATTCATGTATACTCCAATAATCGTCGTGATATAATAGGTTCAATGAGATTAGACTCTGAGTAATGTACTTATTATGTCGACGACATTGTTTTGTATAGAAAATGTTTTAAGTTGGTACTTACTGGAAGCGGTATTTTTTATTCAAACGGTTTTTACGGTCGGTTTTAAAATAATAATTGTTCAATGAACATTGTGTAAGCATAGCAGTAAAATTAGAGAATTTGAAATTGAGAACTAACAGCTGAAACTCCCTGTATATATGTTTTTTTCATTGTAAAGTAAGAGATTCAAAATATAACTTGAGAAGTCCCAAAAACGTCGTCAGTATTCCCAAATCGTATTAAACTCGCACCTAGAGCCGCGCCTCATTTCACGTCCGTCCAAAACGAGACAATAACTTTAATGACGACCCAGAAATCTCGCAATCTATGTCACATTTCGGGAAAATACAATGCCTAAGCTTTGCTCTCCGCATTTAATTAAAAATTTCGACCCCTTTCGATATCATCCACTAAACAGGTAAATTATCTCAACGATCCCAGCAGAGCTATCTACCTAGGTATTAACACTTTCCGGGACACTCCGCCTGTCGACGTCATCTTGTATGCGTGTAAATTGACAGTACGGCTGTGGGCGGTCGACTTTAGGTGCTCCTAGCGGACAGACCGTCGACAGCCGTTTTAGTTTCATACAGTTAGTATGGAGCACGTGATCAGGTGTCGTATCGCACACATTTCTGTGTTAGTAGGTGTCATAACAAACACTACAAGGCTTTATATTGTCATCATATACGCTATGATAGGTATATGATATGGCAGACCGCCTGTGGCCCTTAAAACGCCATACAAAAATATAACAATTTGAACTGTGTGTCACAACACGCTCAACCTAGTTGGTTTGGTGGATTTTTTGCTTACTATTGAAAATCTTATGTGATGTGACGTAACGGCCATAGACGTATAAAAAATTTATATGAGATTTCCAGGGGTCATTTAACAATATCTCAAGATTAAACTGTGTCCTGGAATGTGTTAACAAAAGTCAAAAAACATGTTTTTTTCAGTATAGGATACAGATATTAATGAAAATCAATTTGACAAATCAATTTATAATCTATCTATTGAGGCAACTAAGAAGGTGGCGGTGGCGCCCTCATTTAAAAAATAACTTTAAATTAAGTACTTTAGTAATTTATTCTAGTTTTGCCACTAAAAAGCTCTCGAGAATGTCTTAAATTATTTTTAAACACATTAATAAAACGTAGAAACTCATAGGCGGAAAATGAAGTTGATTATAGACAGAAGTAGCTGTTTTCAAGAATATTCAATTGCATTTTCCACCTGTGAGTATCTACTTTTTTCTAATGTGTTTAAAATGTTGCTATTTCTTTAATTTGTCATCTCCGATACCTAATATTCTACTAATATTATACGTGAATTAAAAGTTTTTTAGTTATACTTTTGAATATTCCACAACAGTAGGTATTAATAAAGTAAAATTCATATGAATATAAATGGCGTTGCGTCATGGCGCTAGCCCTAGCCTGATGCCGCGCTAGAGCGCCGTGTCGCGGCGCTCTAGCGTCGCAACGCGCCCTTTGCTCCTATAGACAACGTAAAGGAGCGTGTGTGACATCAAAGAGCGCGAAGCTATAGCTTATAGCGCCTTCTGCTTGACAAAGCCTTGAGTGAATTAACCTGAATATCAAATGTCTATAATCTTTTAAAATTTAAGAATAGTAAAATAAGATTCAATTTTACTTTGGTAGCGGTTGCTCTTGGACTTAATATTTTATAAAATCTCTAGAATTAAATTAAGCGGTTTTATTTTTAGCTGATACGCGTTAGACATACGTTAAATGAGGGTTCAAATGATACGATTATATCACTCAACTCAATTATATCACTTAGTATTGCTTCTTTAATTGCCTACAGTACCGTGGTGAAATCGAGTAAATTTTGGTAAACAAACACACTGATGCCCGCAAATAAAAAAAGATTTAAAGCGATGCACACGCAATAACACGCCTTTGTTCGTAAACTGTAGTAATTTGTCCACTCACACAAATCGCGCACTGCTCAAACAATTACAGGCAGTAAATCATGAAAAAGGGCTGACCAATGTTATTATATTAAAATGACATCTACGCTTAGATCGGCAGCAGCGTGGAACATGACTGCGCCGGCGCGGCGCGGCGACTTGGCGAGCGGAGCGCCTCGCTCTACCCGTGGAACTCATACGATGACACGCTTCGCTTTTCAAGATTTTCTATGCTGAAAAAAATTATGCCGATGATAGCTCACTGTCAGTCACGTCTTCAAGTCTGAGTCACCGCTACCATTTTTACAAGTAAATAAAGATTCAGAATTGCATTATATGGAATTTTTTGTTTGAAGGTTAATGTAAAGAAATTAAAGTTATCTTAATTAAAATTAAATAAGTACAAAGCGTATGTTCTTCTAAGTTTCCAGTTCATAATTACCCACAAAAGAGAAATAAACAGTTTACTTAAAATATTTTTATTAGATAACGATATAAATGTCGCCTATAATAATATCAGAAGCAATCAACGTGCGGTGTGTTTACGCGCAGTCGGAGGACCAGAATAGCTCGTGGCAGCGTTTCAAATATGTCGCGGACTGCCCTAAAAATCAACAAAAAAAAATCAAGAATTGAGCTTTTCCAGAAGGTATACTACTTAAAGGTATAAGAAAGAGTTATGAAAATTTTTGACACTCTAAAAGTTAATGTAAAAAATGCCAATCACAATAAATAACTTTAATCAACAGCGAAATTTAGCTCAATTTTAGTTAGTTTGCAACGTTTGCAACATTCTACAAACTAGCATGACTTGCCCTGCCTTTAATTTAATATCCATGGATAAAGCAGCCCCGTTTCGATGTAGAGTTTCCTTATAATTAGTTTATATGCCACCCCGAACCTTGTTAGACCCTCGCTGTCCCTGCGCCCTCGTCCAATAAAAACCATAGAGGTTGCCGTTAGTTATAAAATTAAGACATAAGTAGCAGTGTGTAGGTAGGTACCTAGGTACTCAAACCACCTAAAACTATGTTCTTTTGACTCAATCTATACCAATATTATAAAGAGGAAAGATTTGTTTGTTTGTTTGTAACAAATAGGCTCCGGAAATACTGAACCGATTTGAAAAATTATTTCACTGGTAGAAAGCTACATTAACCCCAAGTTTCATAGGATATATTAGATTTAAAAAAAAATAGGGATCCTTACTTAAACTCAAATAATGTAACCCAAGGTGCAATATTTTTTCCGTTGTTTACATATTTTGACAGGTGGTTTGTTGTTGTTGTTTGTTTTTTATTCGGCCATTCTGGGCGGTCAAAAGAACATAGTCTATAGAGCCAAGTCTTTTGTAGTATCTTATATTCTATGGCGTAACGAAGTTCGTATTACATATTTTGAACATAGGTACAATCGAATAATGTGTTTTTTTGTTCTCTGCAAATGTGAGATTGGGCGCAATATCCATCTCCTAACACTAAATAGCATTGCTGGGAATGGCGACTGGAACACCAATCAAAACATCGTTTTGGCATACCGTTGAAAGGTAATATCCTGTTTCGAAATTGGTTAATTCTTGGTTGTTTTTCTGCAGCGACAAGTTTCTAGATAACCAAATACTATACTTTTTTTAAAAATGTGGAATGAAATGGCATCGAGAAACATTTTGGTCAAGTCTTGTTAGGCTGAGGGTTCTAACAAGGGATCGTATGAAACCCATTATATTTGCGTGAAAGCAATAATTATTAGGTTTCAAATTGACCCCATTTGAATAGCCTGCTTCTGAGTTAAACAAAGAAAATTCAAATGACATAAGTAATGGTCGAGGTCTTGAAGTAGCATGTTGGTCACGTGGAGGCATTGTTGTGCAAATGCTTGGGACAGCTGACTGGCAGAGTACCTACTATTTCAGCAACAAGAGCAGCTGTCATGAATATTTAAATAGATTTCGGAGTCGTCAGCCACTTCAGCTAAGTACTTTCGACTGGGACTGGGTTCGTAGAACTATAAGGAGTTTAGAAAATATTTGATTAATTGCAGATACTGTCTCTCACCCACAGCAGCTTTAGCGTTTGTTAACAGAGTGAATAACATTTACTGCAACAAAAGACTTAAAGTTGCAGCAGAAGAAACGCAAGTAGATCAAAATGAAGACATATTGGAAGGCCTAACGGCGGGCGTCTAAGCATTTGCTGAAAAAGAAGAAATGGGAGGCATGCCATACCTGCATATCCAAGAGTGTCGTCTCCTCGGGATGGACGCGAGAGTGAGCGCGAATGGCGGCAGCGCCGCGGGCTCAGCGTCGAGGTCGTCCTCGGGCGCGCCGCTGACGCGCAGCTCCGGCACGCGCAACTGGTGCCGGCCACTCATGCCCGCACTCAATTGCAATTACTTACATCGTATTACAATAATAACAGATACGAACATTTTTATATTATTGATTCTTTCTGAAATTGGCAGGATGTTGTTTAACTCGCTGTGATTCTGATTTACTTAAAAAAGACTGAGTATTGCATTCTTCATTATAAGACCAAATAAACAATTATTAACAGATTTTGCAGCCTTGCCGAATTAATATTTTTTTAGCATTACCTACCAACATGCATTACTTAATAAACAATGTGATTTTTGTTTCTATAATCAACTAGAGGCTGCCCCGCGGTTTCACTCGCGCAGATTTCTCTTAAACACAAAATTCCCGTTTTTCCCGTGCCCGTGGGAATTTCGTGAAATCCCTTCTTAGTTCTCACCTGCACTCCCTAAGGAACCTACATGCAAAATTTCAGCCCGCTACGCCCAGTAGTTTTCGGCTCTACGTTGTCTGTCAGTCAGTCAATCAGTCAGTCAGTCAGTAACGGAAGAGTTTTATATACTTATATTGATATGTCACCGGAAAATAATAAGATTCGCAAGTTTATAAATTTCCTAGGAAATTTATGAACTTTCGTAGGATTCTAAACGTGAGATAAATTGAATTATTTTACGCCCACTTTTTCGCAAATTTATAAATTTTCGGCGCGTCGTAGTAAATTTATAAACTAACGGAAATCGAATCGTAAGATTCTAAACGGATCGACCAATCACAGATGAGCTTTTAATTTTACGCTTTTTGAAATACGGAAAATAACACACTGCTCTCTGATTGGTCGATGTTGACAGTGAAAACTTTTTATCAAAAAATAAAACCGCCGAAAAAAAAACTGAAAAGCATAAAATAATAATCGAATTACTTAGTTCTTAAAGTAATGCAGGGTATACCAAGTAATTTTAAGTCGGCGCGCCACACAAGCAATTTCCTTAATTACGTAAAGATTGATGCGCGGCAGCGATATATTATTTTCTTCTCCCACAAGGTGTTTAGTGGTCACACCGAATAAGGTGATCAGACGACATGGTTTACAGGAACAAGACCGGTCGGTATGGCGATTTGTGGGGGAGGCCTATGTCCAGCAGTGGACGTCTTTCGGCTGATTTTATTTCATTTCAAAAGATATTGTAATTAGGTATCAAAAGTTATAATGTAACACGGAAATGCAACCTGTGAGTGGATAAATCAACCCGCCGACCAAAAAGTCACCCCTATTTTCCCACCCTTAGGGTGGGAATTTTATTTCCAAATTTTTATGGGACCAACTTCAGAATATGTACTGTCGATTAAAAAAAGAATTATCAAAATTGGACTACTCTGTAAAAAGTTATGCGTGATCATACATTAAAAAAATATATATATATATACGTGTCGAATTGAGTACCTCCTCCTTTTTTTTTTGTCGGTCAAAAATGCTTGCGTCCATAGACTTACGTACAATCAGACTTGCCCAACAATTCGATCACACTAAAAGTATTTTTACTGGTACTAAAAACTAGGTAGGTTAATAGGTTAAAATGTTACCGATAATGTGCGAAATTCAGTAAAAGTGCACTAACTGGCTGATCCATTAGAGTTTGAAATAAAATTTTGTTCTCAACATTAAGTAGGTAATCTGCAAAATACCTAGGTAATCTACAGAGTAACGACTCAGTTAAGCTCAAAAAATTTTTGACTTAGATTTCAGTTTAACACAGGTAACCCAAGCTCCGCTCGCTTCGCTACACTGGTTAAAGATCACAAGCCAAACCTAACCTAACCTACAATTTTGCCCTAGATTTCAATTTTCGGTCGGAGTTTTTCTGTTTCCGCACTTAATCGGCGAGATATCCGGTAATACACACATTAACTAGGTAAAGTGTGGATACTCCATATTTCACATAAAAATTCGCACATTAACTGACCTAAACAGTTAATGTGCACATAGCCCGGTAAAGTGCACATTAACGTATTTCGCAATATAACGGTAGCAGATATAATACAAGAAGTAACCTTGTATTATAGGTACCTACTACCTACCTACCTAGTAGGGGGTTCCCTATTTCACTCTACAAAAATAAAATATTTTGGTCATGGCTACCATAAAACTTTCGTAGCTCTGTGGTAAATTTAAATTCATTATACATGGCGTTTGGTTATTGGTTACTTATTATTTTACGAGTGAGTTTAGTAAGTTTATCAATATACAAAAATGTAGGCGTAAGATAATACAATTTATCTCTCTTTTAGAATCCTACGAAAGTTTATAAATTTCCTAGAAAATTTATAAATTTACGGTTTTTGTTATTTTCCGGTGACATATATATGTATAATAAAATTATAAATTAAATGGATCGTTTACTTAAAGTCGCTTTCATAGATCACGACATTCGTGACTGCACGAAGTTGGAGAAATAATAGAATTTAATTTGTGGATGAGGCTGCGATGAGGTAATGTGAGGCGATTGTGAAGCGAAGCCCCGCGCGCACGCCGCGCCCGCCGCGCCCGCCCCGGCTGATTAGATACCGTGTTAAATGAAAGAAGATTTGATTAAACTAGGCCACACCTTTCGAGGTCTCTAAAAACCTTTTTTTGTTAAGTACAGTCAGGGTGCAGTTTATAATTATAACCATTGTACAACAATGTTTTCAAAATGTTTATATAGAGCGCTTTTACGAGATTTATATAAGTAGTCGTCCTTTGATACTAATTTTTTCAGCGCATGTATTTTCAGAATTTTTAGAATTTAGAATAAGGTAACGTGACTTTATTACTACACCCTACGAGATTAATTTCTTCTGCGGCTTGGAATGGGTCTGTTAATGTTAAATAAGTATTTAGGTCAAGTTAGATTTATCTGTGTTAGGAGAGGTAGGTAATAAAGAGCAGGCAGGGCTAGCATGTGCCATTAATCGGTTAAGATCGCGACCTTTGCGTGAGCGAGTGCCTGACGAGCGCGCGACACGCACCTCGCCTCGCCCGCCACCGCTTTAAAGCTTGCCTCTCCTTGCAGGCAGGCGTTTGTTTGACCGTGAATTGAAATTACGCTGATTTTGATTTATTTGAAACCTCGTTTCGACTATTCATGCATACTGTTTGACAATGTGTGCTCCACTGCTAAACTTGAGGTGAACAAAAGTTTGCCTGTTCAATTTCATTTTTATTGTATTTGCATAGTTTTCAGTCTCCACATACATCCTCCAAACTGATACAAAACATAGCTGATCTTTTGATTTGTCTCTGTGTAAAAAATAAGATCTGATAATAATATGATTTATCATCTAACAATCTTTAAACTTCTAACTAAGTTAAGTTGATGTTAACCATTTACTTCTGAGTAACAAACATTGGTACCTATAACGATGTTGGCATTTCTGTCCTCTTGCAAATTCTAATACATACTTACATGCGTTCCACATTTCGTCTCAAACGCATAAAACTGATAACAAAGGATGGTCATTCCGGAAGTGTCGAATGATTCAGGAAGGTCAACTGACTCATTTTAAGAAACTAACACAATGGGCAATTTTATTACGCTTTAGTATATTGTAGCTATATTTTGATTCAAATGGAACATCATTAAATTAGGGAAGAGGTGAGTTGGACACCATCGATTTATTAATTAAACGTTATCATATAATACCGCCGGCGCGGTAACAGCAACTTTACTGATAAGATAGTGCGTGTGAATTGTACGTAAACACCCATTTGTTTTAATTCACAACAAATTATTTGCAACGTGTGATTCAGTGTGATTGATAACATAACACATTGATTTTATTCAAATCAACCTGTAATCAAATTTTGATCTAATCCAATCAGACGTTTTATTCGAAGAGTGACTTTAGAAGGACAACGAATAAACAAAATTAAATGTTAGTTCAAAAACAACAACAACAACAATCAAATTAAGATCAAATTCGTGATTGGAAATGAGATAGCATACGTCTTCCTTGTTTTGTGGGAAAAACGGTTGAATTTAAAATTTTCATATTATCAGAGCGAAGGGAATCAATATACTGCTTAGAGGTACCTACTTCGTGGCAAGAGGCTGCCCCCGCGGTTTCACTCGCGCAGATTTCTCATAAACACAAAAATCCATTTTTTCCCGTTCCCGTGGGAATTTCGGGAAATCCTTTCTTAGTGCTCACCTACACTCCCTAAGGAACCTACATGCAAAATTTCAGCCCGCTACGCCCAGTAGTTTCGGCTCTGCGTTGTCTGTCAGTCAGTCAGTCAGTCAGTCAGTAACGGAAGAGTTTTATATATATTGATTGTATATTAATGATGAATGAAAATAAAGGTAACTACATGAAATATGTACTATAGATAGGAAAAAGAAATTTAACGTAAGAAAAATAGCTACAAACACATATATCGTACAAAATTTGAGTTTAATAGCTAAAGACGTTGATTCGATATTTAGTGACTTCATGAAATTTTCAGGCCACAAATTAAACTACATAATGATGGGATGGTATAATATTTATGGTAGTAAAATAAAATCATGTGCTATTATACGGTCATTAAAAACATTATACAAATCGAGGGCCGGCGATTGCCCCAGGTTTGCTGACGAGGCAGAATGGGCACGTAGGCAGCATTCGGGAATTTGCGGACGGCTACTCTCGGGCGCGTGCTTGCATATATCAACAGCATTACGTGCCGTGTACTGTGCCGGTGCCGTGCGCGCTCCAGCTGCCGAATAATGCTTGTTTACATTACGATAATAAAAGTACCCTATCGATAAACGTATAAATTAATAATAATGTATATATTTTTTTAATGAATGCAGATTACTTAGTTCAGAAAATATTTAAAGTTTTTAAAATGTTTTTCTGTATTTCTGTATTATTTTAATTAATTAGTATTTGGGTGAATATCCCAAGCGAAAAAAAAAAACATGGCAAACGTGATTTCGGTAGTGCAATGTGCTCGTTTATCATTAGGAATTTTTTTTAGTACTGTAAGTACTTCTCCACCTTGGCAAAAAAATCATTGAGAAAGGGCTTCTATAACACCTAAAAAAAAATTGACAAAGTGTCATTTTATGATCACGGTGGCTTGTCCTGAACCCAATTTCACTCGTAAAGTATCTCCTCCTACAATCACGTTCACGATTTTGATTTAAATCGATTTGCGTATCATTTTATTATAAATAATATGGTATCAATAAAAACTATTGTTGTTTGTCAATCTACTTTCTTACACATTTGACAAGCACTCAACTTTTGTCCTGAAAAATGTTATCATTTCAGAGGACAGTAAGTTTTAGATCGATAGCTCTGGCAAAACTGAGCTTTTTCATTCCCCGTAATTTTCCTCGCCTCGGATTAGTCCAGCTTAACCTCTAAGTGCACTAGCGCCGTTTATAACTACTTTGTGGATCCCCACAAAAAAAATTGTTTATAATTTCAGTGATGAGGGGACCAATTTTACTTTCATTTCGGTGGCCGTTATAAATTTCGGTGGACTCATTCATTTTCAGTACAAACTCTATGATTTCGGTGGACATTTTTATCATTTCGGTGTACGATTTTATCATCTCGGTGGACACTTTTCATTTCAGTGGACTCATAAAAATTTAAAACTTAAATATTTCATTAACTTTTGGTTTTATTCGATGGCCACTCACGCACATTTTACAAAACAGTTTAAAAAAGTTTTATTAGACACTGAATATATGTCAATAACATTAAAAATAAAAAAATCCACCGAAATGATAAAAATAATCAGCTTGTTGATTTTCACCCATTTTTGTTTTTTTTTTTTGTTTTTGTAATTTTATAAAATAACGAGCCTTCCCGGCTTACTTCGTTACGCCATAGAATATAAGATACTACAAAATACTTGGCTCTATACTATGTTCTTTTGACAGCCCAGAATGGGCGAATATAAAAAACAAACAACAACAACAAACCACCTGTCAAAATATGTAAACAACGGAAAAATATTGCACCTTGGGGTACATTATTTGAGTTTAGGTAAGGATCCCTAATTTTTTTGAAAATCCAATATAGCCTATGACACTCGCGGTTAAGCTTCCTACCAGTGAAAGAATGTTTCAAATCGGTTCAGTATTTCCGGAGCCTATTCGTTACAAACAAACAAACAAACAAACAAATCTTTCCTCTTTATAATATTGGTACAGACAAAAAGCTATCTGAATGGAAAAAACTATAATATCAATATACGTGTATGGCCCAAAAAAAAACTATTAAAGCAAGACCCTTCGTGAATTAATATAAGACCAAACCCAGCAATATTTTATAGAAAATAATAATGATCAAGATATTTTAATAAACAACCTTTCTAGACAATAATCGCCACCAAGTGGTTTCCGTCCGCTGGACGGGTGCAGCGGGGGCACAGTATAATAAATAGTACTACATAGCGGGGGAGTGGTAGACCACGGCGGAGGTGGCAGGACATAGCTGGATACTATAATTATTAAAGGGGTGGCCTGCGGTTGCTAACTATCGAGAACCGTTGCCTATCCTAGCAGTTGGACTCATAATATAAGTATCTTAAAAATAGGTAGTAAAGATAATAAATAGTGATACAGAATGGCATGGTAGGTAAAACCAAACTATGAAAGCTTCTTTGTGGACTTGGGAACCCTAAGAATGTTACGAATTGTGTGCTCCTCTATTCTCTAAAACAAAATGGAAAACGCTCAAACTCAATTTTCTCTTGAATGCGACATGAATATCCAAGCAGCTAAAAAAAAGCCTTGATGTTAAGTATGTACATACCCAATTTTAAATAGATTCCTATAGATCATAATCTTTTAGGTTAAATGGCCATGAAGCATATCCACCTTGGAACCCTACTACCTTCTACGTCATGATAAAAAATTCTGCAGAGAGCCTTCTCTTGCAGGACATCTAATAAAACCACCGCCAGCAACAACTTCAATGCATAGATAATAAGTAGGTGGATGAGCTGTCTACAACAATACGTAAACTTTTACGATTTCGACCATGTTTTAGAATTATTTTTTTTTTGAGATTAGTGCTAGTATCGCATAAGATTCCGGACGTTCGTACGTAATAATAAAGCTAAATTTAAAGACACCTTACAAACAACCAGAGTTTCAGATTTTATGTTGGTTATTATGAGTACTTTTTACTGCTTTGAAACAAATTTACCGATTCGCAGAGCCAGGTAGTAAAAAAACACGGCCATTTAATTTAAAAACATAAATTTTGGTAAGCGATTACGAATACATTGAGCGAAGATGTTCAGTAAAGTAAACGCCATTACAGTTTTGAGTAGGTACCTATTTTTAAGATTGTTTTTTCTGATGTCGAACAATTATATCAACTACTAGCCGATCCTGCGAACTTCGTACCGCACAACCTATTACCATGGTATTAAAACCCTTCTCTTGGTATCACTCTATCTATTATAAAAAACCGTATCAAAATCCATCGCATAATATAGGGCAAACGGCGTAAGCGGCTTTATTACTTACTAGTATGTTTTGTATTGATGTATAATATGATTTAAAAAAAAAGGATTTTTGTAATAATAATTAACAGGTATATTATACCTAAAAACATGACGTACAGTAATGTATTGTGATAGTTTTTATTGATGAGAGTGCTCATATTAAAACCAAACGCACGCAGTAAATGCTCCACTCCTTATAAATAGGGCTCCTATATTTTCTCCTTCTTTCTTGAATAATGGATAAAACTTGAACTTAAAGCGATTTAAATATATGTATCCAAACTGTTTACTCTGTTTTTCGTTCCCCTCAAGAGAAAATGTTGTATTATTAAACATAAAAAATACAGATATATAGGTAAGTAGGTTATTACCTAATTAATTTGAATTCATTTTGAATCTCTATTTAGAACAGTACCTAGGTACATACTACTGAAATAAACCGAAGACAATAATGCATCCTTTTAAATCTTTCCTGTTTTATTGGATAATTAAACTTGGTTGGTTGCCCTATAGGTATTCAATCAATAAAAGAACACGTAGCCTTTTGAAAATTTGTCTTTTACTAAAGATTCAATCTACAGCGGAGCTCTTTTATCTTCTCGAGCAGGAACTACAGTTATTTCTAACAGTTTTGAAAATATATGTTATTTAAAACTTAAAATTGCAAGTAAGTAGATAAGTTTGGTACGCTACTATTGTTCTTTGTACAGTAGGTAATTAAAACTATTAAAAGTTGCTACATTCGGTTAATAAAATTCGGTTTCCTGAATATGGGTAGGTAAGATCTGTGCTGTGATTGATGTGCTGATGAGGTAAAGGACCTAAGGTTTGTAGTCCTTCAAAGATAAGTCGGAGATTGTAGCGTCGAACGCCCTCGAAGAGTTGTGAACTAGACGTTATCGGTCGGACGGACGGAGCACAATTATATTTGAACAGAATAACAAAGCTTTGATTGAGCCAAGTAAACATTGACGGCCACCGCGCCTTGACGAACGAACAACCAAAACAAGCCGGTGGCTGCATGGTGGCTGTTGTTACACACTACCGTACATAATACTGATTTTTTTTACTATGTGGCCGTATTAGCACAATATACAGGGTGTTTCTGACAAGGGGGTAATAAATCAAAGGGGGGCTTCAGCTCACCATACCTAACAACTTTCCCAAAGCAACATGGGTCGAAATCTCAAAACAAAAATCAGCCGTCCCGTACATTGACCCCGTCGCTGATCGAACCAATGTATGGAACAGCTGTTATTTTTTTTGGGATGTTGACCAATGTTGCTTTGGGAAAGTTGTTAGTTATGGTGAGCAGAAGCCCTCCTTTGATTTATTACCGCCTTGTCAGAAACACCCAGTATATTAGTTTATTTCAACTTTAAGTTTGTGCGTTTTTGCACTTCATTCCGTCTTTTTAATTTTTTCTTTCTTGATATCTACTTCAACTTTATGTGTAAAAATGAATTGTGGTTCGTTAGTCTCGCTAAAACTGGAGAACGGCCGGGCGGATTTAGCTGATTTTGGTTTTGAAATGTTCGTAGTAGTCCAGGGAAGGTTTAAAAGGTGAGAAAATTTTAAAAAATGTAGGTTAAGTTAGTAAAACAACAATTTAATTTCTCCATATAAAATAGTAAGGCGCAATACGAAGTTCGCCGGGACAGCTAGTTTACTAGTACTATTAGGTATTCTGTGCTGATATTTTAATTGTTGTTCTGCTATTCTTTAAAAAAAGAATGAAACAAATAGAATTGTTCCGCCGTTCGCGAGTTATAAGTGGTGTACGTGGTGTTACTAACATGACTTTATTTATGTGAAATTAATAAATGTCTATTTTATTGAAATTTGAAAAAAAAATGAAATATGGCCGAAATATGAAGTACATCACTTCATATTTCGGCCATAATATGTATTTTTATAATCGACAAATAAATTATAGGTATCTAATGATATTATTCATAATGCTAAAGATTTAAAAATATAACAAACTAAGATGAGGAAATATATTATAATAAAAGAAAAAAGAGAAATTACTTTGTTCAGAATAAAGAATAGGATCCATTGCGTTGCAACAATGAGGGGTTTTCAAAGTGACAATAAAAAAAAATGTTTCGTAATACGCCCGTAGATGGCGTTGTCTATCGTTATAGACATAAGGTAAGTAATTAAAATCAGTTCAAATTAACTTGAAAAGTTTAAAACAAAACAAAAACTATTTGACATACGCGTGACGAATTCCAATGTTATTTTGAGCTTTTAATGATTCATTTGAACTTGACCTATAGATTTTTGCAGGCGCCAGGCGCCATCTGATAGCGGCGTGAAAAAACTTTTTTTTTTTCTGAGATGTCAAATTAAAAACCTCTCATTGTAATAAAAAAAAAGAGGGAGGGAGGGAGAGTATTTTTTTCATTATTTATCTTGGTGCGCCCCTATTTTTTGTATAAGTTGTTTCGGAGCAAAATGGTAGTATCACTATACTTAAAATTTAAAATTAAAAACATGATCAAAATAACATAATAATAACTTTTTTTCTAGAAATATTTGTTAGATATGGATACTTAAAAATCTTATAAACGTACCTATATATTTTATCCAGTCCAGTTAGGCTGTCTGACTTTTTGCGTTATTTGAATACCGAAACGTTTGTTTAATTTGGAATCTGTGGTAGGGTAAAACGTCCTATTACCGCGGTAGTCAAAATCACGTCCTATTACGGCTCTATTTTATCTTTTTCAATTTATGATTCGTTTTGACTGTGTATGGTAAAGGTGACTACATAGTGTCCAAGGGAAACTAACAAGTAACTTATTACCCAGCACTCGTGCGTTTAAAATCGTTTAAAATGACTTAAATTAATTATTTTGTGTAACGTCAGCGAAGCGAGAAGCTGTTTCATACAAACGCAGACTGACTCGTGGTAGAACATTGAATTTTCAGACTTCGTTTTTAGTTCAAACAAACACTTTAAGATTATGTTTCTATATTCGAATACTTTTTACATTCAAGAAGTCTTAGTTAATCAAGTTGATTGCCGTTTAAAATCAAATAAAACAAGTAAATATGAGTAAACAAAAGTCCGCCGTGTTAGGAAGGCTATTTGAGGGTTCCGCCTATTACGGAGGGTACCATCGGTAATAGGAAAAACGCAGTGTCAGTAATTTTTAAATTTAGTGGTATAATAAATATAATTTATGAACATTTCGTTATTTAAGTGTAATTTTCATTAGTTCTCAAGTATAAAACCAATTTTGGAGGTACATGTTTTTTAACTAGAATCCTTGTTTTTTACGCTTAAAGTTGACAGTAAAATTTAAGTTTGTTAGAATACTGTGAAACCTAACGTATGAGTTTTTATGAAGAAAAATGGTCTAATACAACGATTACTAACGATTTGAGAGTTTTATGGTAAAGACAGAGAGCTCTTATTTGTAAGTAATAATTTACATTACCGAAATATCTTAACATTATATTTCAGAATTAGTATATAAAAACTCATTAGATATTTTAGTACCTACCGTATTAGGCTGTAAGGAATCCTAACACGGTGTATGGAAATTACAGAGCTAATAATTTAACCGTATTATTCATAAAGGTACCGTACATTTTAAAAAGCTTTACTGCAGGTCTACTTATTTGGTTTGTTGTATGGTAAATACGTGACATCCTATCTAAATTGACATACGTCAAATAACTAAAATGCACTTTACAGGGTAAGTAAATAATTAAAAAACCTACAGAAAAATGTAAACTAAGGTTAGATTTATCGTATTTTCCCATCAATATAATAATTTAATACTAGATTTAACCGCAACTTTGACACAGCATACAAAACTGATTATGATTCGTTGGTTGTTTTATTTATTACTAGAGGCTGCCCCGCGGTTTCACTCGCGCAGATTTTTCATAAACACAAATATCCCGTTTTTTTCCCGTTCCCGTGAGAATTTCGGAAAATCCCTTCTTAGTGCTCACCTATACTCCCTAAGGAACCTACATGCAAAATTTCAGCCCGCTACGCCCAGTAGTTTCGGCTCTGCGTTGTCTGTTAGTCAGTCAGTCAGTCAGTCAGTCAGTAACGAAAGAGTTTTATATATATTGATTGTATTTTGGTTTACTGTTTTGTTGTTGTTTTATTTGTGTTCCATTTTTGCATGTTTGTGTCAACGTTGTTGTAAAAAAATGTAACTTTTTTTTTTTAACTTTCTTCTCTTGGGTAGAAATCCATTTTCCATCTTTTTTACCGTTTAACTTAACCTTCACTGACTGCACTCTGCTGCTTCGCCAGTTAAATTTTCCTTCAAATATGTTTTATTTGTAAGTTTTCATTAAAATCTATTTCGTAGTTTTTACGTGAAAGAGTTACAGACATCCGTAAACTTTGTTGTTTAGAATATTAGTAGGATTATTAAAACCCTCGGGCCTTTTTCAAATTAAAGTTTTATAACGAAAAAAAAAGTTATCAATTCGACCTGTATGTATTATTTCAATTTTGTCAAAACCAATTTTCACAAAAGTATTTTTTTAATTCAGAAGAAGTGTTTTAGTACCTATTTTTGACCGATTTTAAAAAAGAGGAAGTTCTTAGTTTAGTTTTGTATTAGTTTATTGATTAAGGTTTCGGGTACACGTCCCGGGACCTTATTAATATGTCTTTTCCATCCGTCCGTCTGTCTGTCTGCCAAAGGCACTAATTTCCGAAACGGCTTGATTAATTTAATGAAAAAAATTCACGATATTTTATTTGTCGTCAAAAGAATACTAAAAAATATTAAAAACTTCAAAAAATTATGGAAATTTAGAGAAAATTTCAAAAATTGTGCCAAAATCTTCCTTTTTTGAACAAAATTTTGTCGAGCCTGTACTTAGATATTGATCTGGTCAACAGACATTAAATAATGATCATTTATAACTTCACTTCACTTCACTTCACTTGCACTTCTTCGTTGGTAATAAAGCATAAAATCGGCTAAACGTGGGTCCGGCTCTTAAGCTGGTACCTCTGCCTAACCCTTCGGCGTGATATTATGTTTATGTATGTTTATGTAACTTCACTTAATGTAGATTAACAACAAATATTAAAAATTATGTTAAGAAGCTAGCCAAATTCACACCAATTACGCTTTTATGAGTATAACCTGCGCACATAAAGAAACGATCTCAAAATGGCGGCCGTTGTATGGGCTGTCTCGCTTCTCAACTCTTCCCTCATACTAATATACGCGAGATAGCATTCGTTCGGCCGCCATTTTCAAATCGTTTCTTTATCAGCGCGGTTTATAAAAAAAAACGTCCGCATATTTAATACATTCCGTTCCGTTGTGCAGAGAGATGGGAGAACGTTACGATGCCGTAGATTGTTTTTGTTATTTGCCCTTTCAGGTCAGGCAAAGGAACATAATTGCCCATACAGCCAAATATCTAAACTAATGATATATCTGGCAACTTCTTAGCGCGAGGCCGTTTATTTTATAGTTGATACACAAAATATTATCAAAATAGCCCCTTACTAGGTAGAACCTGTATCAGTGCCAGTAACAATTACAGCCATTGCATACCATTTTCTGATTGCACGGAACCGTGAGCTGAGATGAAAATGTTTCATCGTGCGTGTGTTGGCATCCCATACTCCGTAATAGGCAGTGCTTACCGCCGTAATGGGCTTCAAACTTTTTTTTGCCGCCGTAATAGGAATTCCGAATTGTCAGAAAAAATATTTATTTAAAATTAATTATCACTCTAGAATAAATAAAACGACAACTGTAATAGAAAATATAATTATCATGAGTGTCAAAAAAAAATTCAAATATCTGCTAACATATTTAGAAATGCTTAATTTCTTACCCTACTTTAAAATGTCGTCAAAACGCGCCGTAATAGGGCATGTTACCCTAATGGTCGCAAACATATTCGAAATGAGAGCTTACATATAATGCGTGTCCGTGTCTCACAAACTTTAAAGGCAACATCGCACCTACTGTGACGTCTCAAATATCATCATAATCAAATTACTTTCGGACCGGTTTTCCCACGACGAATATCAAAATCCATCCATTTTTTTTTGTCATTGAAGGCCGTTTTTATAAGATCAACATGAGTTTTTTCAACACAAACATATCATCATGAATAATATTATTATGATTGAATATTTCTACATATCATAAAAACAGGGTCTGCAATATTGATTTGTGTAATGCGTGAATTGTAAGATACTGTTTTTGTTTTTAGATGGACAGCTCATGGACAGCAACAGTTAACATAATTGTCGCTGTTTACATTTTTGAAATTGACAAAATATTTTCACCTCAGTCATTAAACTAGGACATATAATTTATGTAAACACTGTGTCCGGGGAAGTAATAACATAACTTTATGGGTGTATTCTATGATCAATTTAATCAACAAAAACACCCCATATTTCGCAGCCTGACCCCCTTTAGTATGATGTTTTAATTTTAGTATGATGTTTTAATTTTTTTTTTTTTTTGCGATAGTCGACACACCTACTTTCATAATTCACAGTTACAGATCGAAGGCTCATTAATGTCTTTATCGAATGTTAAACAGTTAGGCTACCTAAGTTTCTAATAAAAAAACCAAGTATTGGCTTTATTTTTTAATAAAAGTGGGTGAAACAAAAAAAAAACAAGTTTTATTTTTATTTTGTAGTTTTCCAAAGGTACCACAAAAAATGCAAATCCTTTTTTAATTTTTACTGTATAATAGAAGTGTATTAATTTATTATAATAAATAACTTTTATACTTACCTAAGTATGTCCTTTCTAAACTTTAAAAATTTCCTTGCGTAATCAATCTTAGAACAGAGGGGCTATTACGGCCGCTTTTGCAATATTGCTTTGCGTCATCTTTGCGTTTTTTGTATTGACTTTGACACTTGGAGGACGAAAAGCAATATTGCAAATGCGGCCACAATAGGCCTTCTGGTCAATGCCACGTCATCTCCCGTCAACGGTTTTTCATGTCACCAGAGTGCCTATTATGGCCGCATTTGCAATATTGCTTTTAGTCCTCCAAGTGTCAAAGTCAATACAAAAAAACGCAAAGAGGACGCAAAGCAATATTGCTAAAGCAGCCGTAATAGCCCCTCTGTTTTCATCTAACATCTTTTGCCCAGAGGGGCTATTACGGCCGAGTTTGCAATATTGCTTTTCGTTCTCTAGAGTGTCAAAGTCAGAACAAAAAAAACGCAAAAAGGACGCAAAGCAATATTGCAAAAGCGGCCGTAATAGTACCCCAGGACCCCGACATTATCCAGAATGTAACAAATACTTATCTGAAAACCGCACCAAGTTCGGTTCAGCCAAACGCGAGATAATTACGGACAAACATACATACAGATCAAACTAATAACCTACTCCTCTTTTGAAGTCGGTTAAAAAGGGCCCTGGATATTAGAAGATATAGTTTACTAATTAGGCAAAGTGCAGAAACTATTACATTTAGTAGTTTAGTCATAAAAATATTGTTAGCAGTTAGTAGTAGTAATACAAAATTTATTTGTGGACAAGGGTGTACCTGTAGGTACTTAATTGGATATTCGCAATTTATTCCCCGGTGGTAAAACTTCTCCTGTCTAATGTTTATATTCACAGGTAAGCTAGCCCAGAGCTAGCCCTAGATTTAAGGACAAAACGTGATTGATTCTGTCAATTTGTTGGGTGTGAAGATAAAGTAAGCCTTTTCTGTCCTACTTTCTTTCAACCTAAAAATGGTTGAATAAAAATTTCCATGAGACGGATGTTCGTTTCACAAACACGTGCTTTTAATTAACTTTGTGTCAGTCACGTATTTCAACGTAATAACTGATACATTATTTTGAATCTGTTATTTTGTTAAAAATGATTCAACTGAATTTACCTAAAACTAGCACCAGATCTTGTTTTGAATAACAAGATTAAAATAAAATAGTATAATATGCCTACTTAACTTAGTAGGTAGGTACTAGGTATGTATGTTATGTATTAATTTTGTGACCAGTTTTTAAAGTGCACTTATTTTTTGGAGGATTTGTTATAAACAAGCTACAGATTAGGATTGCGTCGAGCTCGCTTACTTAGATATTTTTAATATATCCTGAAAAATCCACAAATATAAAAAAAAACACGTTGTAAATAAATATATAGGTAAGTAAGTTAAATATGCGTACATGCCTGCTTTCACTCAACTACCTACTTACCTTATTTTTTGTGTAGATGTACCTAATTCCTATATTGCACAAATAGTTATATCACAGAAATTTTAATTTAGTTATTATAAATTTTCTAAATCGTAAAGAATTTACACCTACTTGAATTTACTACAATAAACTTATTAGCACATCTTAAGCGCATTACCGCCACAGTAAATACGCGCTGGGCGCTGGGCTAAATTGTATTACAAATTTATAGGGTCGTTTAGCACCCCATAAATTCTTTGTTTTGTTGCTTACAGGCTCGCTGCGAATGCTAAAATTCTAATTCAATATTGGATATCAAACATTCATATTTTTCATGGCAACTGGAATTAACAAATTTTGGAATTTTTATTTTTTTGGATTGTTAGATATTATATAAATTAAACTTATTATATATACATTAACTTATTATATAAAGTCTTCATAAAAGTTACTAATAAGTTATTTATTTAGTTACTACGGCCTTACTGTTGTCATTTTAATTTTAACCTATTATCACTTATTCTGGTGGAGGATTATAATCAACTACAGAAATAGATTCATTTCATCCTACATTAACAAGGATATAAAAAAAAGAAAACCACCCAAGTAGCACTGAAGAATTTTGTTTAAATCGCATATATCTTAACAGTGCCTGTATTGTGATTTAACTAAATAAAAAACGATTTCATATAGTCACATATTTCTTAAAGGCTATATAGTATTCCAATACCGCTTTTTAAGAAAATAAAGATTATACAAATCGTAGTTAAATCATCTTAAACCTATTCAGTATTAATTAAGGTTTCAGATAAACCATAAAACTCTCTTTTCACTCAACTCTCATTATTTGTAAACTGAATTAAATCATTAAGGGATAGTTGTTCGACTTATACAGTCGCACTAATGCAAAAAAGATTTGCTATCCAAACTAAAAGCCATATTAAGACGTTTGTCCTCAAATCAGTTTTTGCTAGGCAAAACACAAATAAATTTTGTATTAATTATTATTTTATAAGTAATAATTGATTTAGAGGGACGGTTTGTACAAGATGGAGAAAAATTAAATTAGCAAAGACGTTGAAAAATTAAAAAAATAACCTTTAACACAGAAATGTCCCTTTCCCATAATTTTCCTTTTACATAATGTCCCTTTCTAAAATTGTATTTTCCCAAAATGACCCTTTCTCAAAATGTACCACATCGAAAAAACCTTTGTCGTTATGTCCCTTTTGCTTTTATTTTTTGTAGACAGTTTCGAAGAAATATTTGCGAACGGTGCATTATGGGTCTAAATTGTAGGGCCTTTCACTCTTAATCGATGCAAAGTAGGTAGGTATTTACGGTCACGGACTCGTTTAGCATAATACATTTTGTATGATTAGTCTTTGAATAAGTATTTGATACACTTAAATAAGTTAAAAGTATTAGGTTGCCAATGCAGGTAGTTTATATATATTTTCCGAACTAGCTCTAACACAGCTTTCTTAGCTAAACAAAATATGATAACTCGATGATATGACAGCATTGAAAACCATTGCTGATTTTCTTATGGTATGTACTTTTGTGGTTCTTAAAAAGCAGCAAAAGGCAGTGAAATAAATTATTACAACAGTTTTTATTTTGCCACAAGTGTGAGCAGAATGGTCTGATAGAAATACTTGCCACACACACTTGACTTTATATGCAAGCTCTGCTGTTGTTTAAATGCACTTTATTGCTAAAACACCAAAAAAAACATAATAACTTTCTTTGAAAACCATAACGCTTTTAAAGAATTCTCAAAACGTCCTTTTCGCAAAATGTGCTTTTCGCAAAATGACCCGTTCGAAAAATGACCATTTCTCCACTAGCTCAAGTTTACATGTACAAAAGGAACACTATAAAAAAAAGTCATTTTGCGAAAGGAACTATAAGCGGAAGTGATGAATACTTACAAAAGCTTGAATAGCCAAGTCACGTCACTTCCTACCCGAATCGCCAACATGCCAGCCACAAACATAGATCATATTAATTCGTTTGAACAACCTTGTAATGCATTCTGATAAACACAATTGTACATAAACATCTAATTTATGTGTCTAATAATATTGCATACGTCTATCACTTTCAACACTTACACTTGGTATTAGAAAAACTAACTCTGTTGCAAAACAAAGAAATCTTGATTTAAGAAATCAAAGTAAAGGATCAAATAAATCAGAAAAGTATTCATGAAATCAATTGGAAGTATCACTTAAATCGTTGAGGATTTACTTAATCAAACTAAAGGATCACTTAATACTGTGAGATAACGTCGGCTCCGTGCTTAAGTGTTCAAACTCCATTTTGGTCGAAAATGACTTTTTGATGCAGGATTGTTAACGATGTAATTTAGGTCCAGAAGGTCAAGTAAAAAAAGGCTTTTCCTAAAAAAAATACAATAAATTTCACGTTTTAAATTTTGAAGCCCACATCATCGTAACAAAAATTCCGTGCTTGTTTAGCCAACCTCCACAGCATTACCCAAAGTCCCGCATCGAAATATTTGTTGCGTGCTTGAGTGTTCAAACTCCAGCCGGCCGACCAATCACAGCACAGTACGTCACGCTACCCGGCCATTTTGTTTTTTCTGTGATGAACTTGGTTTCTCCTTTAGTTTGCTTGCAAAAACCTAATAAATTAGTTTTATTGTGTTCAAAACTAAGAAAACTAACTGCGAGTAACGTTAAAAACTGCAGCAGGATGGCGAGTACCAATTTCAAAACAAGCAAAAGGCGTACTTTGGCGACTTTCGAGCAATAAGTACTTTTTAATAATGTTCATTTCCGAATAGAAACTTAAACGTACATGATACAGGATGTTAATAAATTCACTTTGTAATAAAACGGTTGAGAATTAAGTATATTATTATGTTAATTCTGTTTGATAGTCCTTTTGTCTGTCTTTCACAATGGTTCAACACAACAACCAAATTTTTAACAATAATTAAGTAGGTATATTTTATCATTTCGTTATGTTTATGTTATTATTACTTGAGTCTAAATTAATTTTTTATTTTTATTTCTTGATTTTAATTTCTTATACCTTTTATCATCTAAAAACAAGTTTTTTTACGAAGTAATTTAATCATCCTGTATATGGTATTAGGAGGTTGGACAAACAAGCACGCAACAATTTTAAGGAACACTGTGCTATCTCCATGGCAGGAGTGTTGTATTTCCATGAACGAACATTTTTATTCGCAGTTTTGTTCAACCTCCATTTTAAAAGTATGATAAAATACGTAAAATCACAGCATCGTAAACAAATTTATTGGCAATTCCATATATTAGACTAAAAACTATAAATTTGCATTTATCATTCCTGAAACTAAACATCTCGTTTGATAATAAGTAAAAAAACCTTCTCCTGAACAGTGTACAAATGGAAGTTGAACATTCAAGCACGGAGGCGGCGATAAGAAATCTTGATTTAAGAAATCAAAGTAAGGGATCAAATAAATCAGAATAGTATTCATGAAATCAATCGGAAGTATCACTTAAATCGTTGAGGATTTACTTAATCAAACTAAAGGATCACTTAATACTGTGAGATTTAAATGTTACTTACGTTTGATTTAGTAAAACGATTAAGTATTAAGTGAGATTTGAGGAAATCGTTTTTGAGTAAAACATTTCTAAAATAGCATTATTTCAAATCGAACTTAATAATCTTTGATTTAATTGATACTCAACTACCCTTTTGAATCCTTACTTTTCTAAATTCAGATTTCGTCAAGTAAAACAAGATTATACGCCATTTTGAACTTTTAGAAAACAAAACAAAATCGAAGTGATATCGTGAAAAAAGTGTGGATTTCAGTTAAATGTGACTAGTGTAATAGTTTTTACTGAAGAAATAAGTGATAATGTGATGAGAAAAGGTAATATTAATGACATAAATGATAACTTTATTATTATTCCATATACAATTATTCTTTATTTTATTGTTATTTCAAGCTATTTCGAGGGCCCGTTTGTTTTATGGCTCTTTCTATCGATTTTACACGATAAATGGTCATGCGTTTAAGATTTTTATTGCTTACGACGAAATAAAACGGATTTCTAATTGTCATATTTACTTATAGTTTACAAATTCTTAACACTAAGTAAAGTTCTTGTGTTGTAGCATAAAATGTTCACCATATTTTCTTTATTATGATTACTTAAATTGAAAACGTTTTAAATTTTTCTTCGCTTAGCAAAAATTGCATTAGTGAAATAGATTATAAAACAGTTTTAATTTTGCATTTAAATCTATTTTGCTGCCTTAACTTAAACTTCAAGATATCGCGAAACCTTAGATAAGGAATCTGGAAAACCCTATTAAATCCCAATTGCTTAAGTAAGGTTAAAGTATGATTTAGCAGTAGTATTAACTCCCCCTTCGTATTCTCCTAAATACCGTGCCCACTTTTTCTTAACTGACCCTCCAAGCAAGTCTTAGGGATATCTTGAGGGACATAATAGTTTTGGCCAAGGCAATAGCTGGAATTAGCCATGTTGCCTTCAAGAAATCTTCAATACTCAGTTAAATCTATCGGTTGCTACTTGGGCATTATATATTTCGTAAATCTATTGTAAGCTACGTGCTACGAGAGGCGGTAAAGATATCACTTGATTATGTGACGTAACAATGACTGCCTTTGTTGTTATCGCTAGCACATGTAGTAGCCAATTTGCCTATTTTCCACGGCGTCCGTCGTCCGGCGTCCGGGGCGTCCGGCGTCCGGCTACATTACCATACTGGAAGTGTGTCGCTGTGACATGACGCTGAATAAAACCCGACCTATTACAGTTTCAATAGGTCCAGGAATATTCAAGGATGGTAGTTTCCCTGTTTGTGTTAGTGTTATGTTATGATATGGTTATGACCTCGTTATGACATACAATAGTAATATCAAGTTTTCTACCAAAAACAAGAAGTATCATCAATACAAAGTATAAAATAAAATCGCTTCCCGCGTCTGTCCCTGTATGCAAATCTTTAAAACTACGCAACGGATTTTGATGCGGTTTTTTTTATAGATAGATAAGATTCAAGAGGAAGGTTTATTAGTAAAATACATGCACAACATAGTAAGAGGTGAGACGGAACGAAGTTGGCCGGGTCAACTAGTTTACAAAAAAATTTAAAACTTAAAAATGATAATAATATCTACGAGGTGTGTGTGTCACATAAAAGTACCTTAAATAAGATTTTTACTTACAAAACTAACTGAAATACTTGAATATGTTACATATTAATTATTTCAGGCGAAACTATACTGCTACAGCCTTCAACAGGTCGTCTGACCACTTTGCGCGGGTCTGCCTACTCTGCGTGTTTTAGTGCGCGGACGCCACTCCATCTGCCCTCATAATAAGGTGGCATAAAGATGTACTATTTTCTTTAATCTGGCGTATTGTTTTGTTCTAAAATTATACTCTAAATAATCGAATAGTATTCTACCTAATGACCTTCTTAGATCCCCCTGTTTTTATAATAATGTGCCCTGAGGGCCTATTATGGCCACTTTTGCAATATTGCTTTGCGTCCTTTTTGCGTTTTTTTTTTGTATTGACTTTGACACATTGAGGACCAAAAGCAATATTGCAAAAGCGGCCATAATAGGGCCTCTGCACATTGCCATTTATGCTTTAAAATTCTTTGATTATGACGGATATTTTAGTTCGTCTCTGGATTTCAACGATTTTTTTATCAATATGTTACATACTTTAAACTAATAATAAAATCTGCAAGGTCGATACCCCTTTAAAATAATGCAATCCGGTTAGGAGTCAGGAGATAAAGGGGTCAAGCGTCTGGAAAGAGTTTTTTTGTAATTTTACGATGTTTGAACGCTCAGTAATCTTGAATTCTCAGAGGCACTATTACCACAGATTAAAGAATAGCTATTACAGCCACATTTAAAATAATAATGCTTTTCATCCTTTAGAGCAAAAAGTCAATTAAAAAAACCGCAAGATGATCGGAAGATCGGAAGGAGTTCTTTTTTATGCGGCCATAACACGGAAGCACATGAAAGAATTCAGGAAGTCATTTAAACAAGTTTTTTAGGTGTTTCAGATTGGGGTTTTCATCAGAAGAACTTGTGCAAATGGTTTGCTTTTACTTGGTTGGTGAGCCATAAACAATGTAGCAAAACACTCAAAAGGGCCTCTACGAGTTGGATTCGTCCCCTGGCACGCTTCTCCAAGCAGTCTCTATTCCATGATTTACAAGAGAAAGATAAACATAATAATAACGCATCACACTCCATTAGCCTCTAACTAGGAAGGACCTGTAGGTATCTAGGATGCTCGAAACATATACAAATACGAACAGTACATCTAGACCGGGAACGAAACAATGTCTAACCAAGGCGGGAATCAAACGCGCGTATCAGTCGACATCTCATTTTTCTTTCCTTTGATTCAAGAATTCAAAGTTTGCTGCAGCAGCAAAAAAACAGGATATATAATAAATTAAACCGCAACCATAAAACCAAAGACTGGAGTAGGATGGTATGAAACAAACTCAAGTCACACAATTTGGGCGGGCTCATTGAGAAGGGTTGGTGCTTAGGACCTTCCCTGGATTTTTTCCGTGATATACCTACTTACTTACTTGCGAAACAAAAAGTTACCACTTTAGGCAACAAAATAATATTTCTAAGATCATTATCCTGAAAGCTAGATAACAGAGCTTTTAAAATTCTAAGCAAGATTATCTAGGGCGTCATTGACGCATATTTTTTATTTTGGCTATGGTTTAGAAGATATTAATTATTTATTCAAGTGGCTCACGGTCACTTCTGTAAATTAAATTGTAGATGTTTATTTATTTCAGCAAATTTTCTAAATAATAAGCACGCTTGGCAGACGCTATTAATAGCGATAATAATACCCTAACAAACATCAAGGACCGCGTCTGCCAATATGGCAGTCCTGCGTTTTCAATTGACAAGGTATCAAAAATGTAAAAAAAAAAACTCTACTAAATCATTTGCACGTGTCTGCCTCTGGGGCTGATGATAACAGCCATCCTGTTAACACGTAAAATCGAAGAGGCAGACATCTAGGGCTCTGACTTTTGTAGTTATTAATTTTTGAATTTATTTTTATGATTTAAAAAAAATAAATTATTAGCACGCTTGGCAGACGCTATTAATAGCGATAATAATACCCTAAAAAACATCAAGGACCGCGTCTGCCACCATGGTAGCCCTGCGTTTTCAATTGACAAGGTTTCAAAAATGTAAAAAAAAAAAACTCTACTAAATCATTTGCACGTGTCTGCCTCTGGGACTGATGATAACAGCCATCCTGTTAACACGTAAAATCGAAGAGGCAGACATCTAGGGCTCTGACTTTTGTAGTTATTAATTTTTAAATTTATTTTTATTATTTAAAAATTTACTGAACCAAATCAATTCGTACTGACCTAAACTGCAACCCACCGCGATGTGGATTCCGTGCAAGTACTTTACCGAAATGCTACGCACCTCCTTATCCATTATGATTCTCGCAAAAATCAAAACCTAGAACTAAAAAAACTGTCTTTAACAATCATAAGTTATTATTAATGACAAGAGATTCTCAGAAGATCTTAGAGCTATAAAATTGTATTTGATGCACCGAAAACTTTCGTACGATTCATACGTTTTAAAGAGTTTTCGTCGTCCACTTTATTGTGCTCAGCAACTTATTTCCTAGCAGGTGGTTCGAATTTATTTATTTTTATCTATGCATTGGTAATAGTGAGAGTTCCTGTTGGGAAGGTTTATATGCCTAGCGTTCAATGCGCGTTGAACGCGCGCCTAATTTTTGTATAATGAACTCTACTGACTAAACCATGGCGGTCGCGGCAACGAGCGCAACGCCAAGCCAGTGTCCTGTGAAACTATACAAAAACAACGCGCTTCAACGAGCGTTGTTCGCTTGTCATCTGAACGTACCCTTATTTAGTTGTAAACGCGCGTTAACAAAACGCTCGTTGATCGCTTGTCATCTGAACGTACTCAGTGTACCTACATTTACGATAAAACGAAAATTTGCAAAAGTCTTAATTTATTATATTTTTTTCCAAAAAGTAAATACCTGTATTGCCTAATTTAAGAATTTCATGGGACATTTCTAGGTTTTAAAACGAAGAGAAATATTAAAATTTCAATTTTACTTGTGGCGATCATATCATAGACAATATACATGTACCTATTTCGTATCAAAATTGAGAGTTCGATTTTGATGGTGGGACAAAATCGACTCGGACTCTCTAATAAACTTTAATATTAAAGATATTTAAATCCCTATTATTAGGTACCTACTACCTACATACAAATGTCATCCGGCTCGATTAGATTTGCCAAGTGCTCATTTCGCCAAGTACTTTTTAACTCCATACATCGAGAATGAACGGGTTTGCATGTTTGGTTTCATTTTCAAGGAAAATTTTACCTCTGTCAAGAAAACCGGCTCGAATCACAATCAGCAAAACAACATCCTTAGTCTAATGCCATTGTTTCCAGATGAACAAACTCATTAATTCACTTTAGAAACTTATGCTATAGTTATAGTATAACGGTGTAATCACGTGTAACGTTTTAACTTCTAGCACTAGCACTGCACCAGCACAATCACTCCTCACTAACACACGGTCAATTACGCATGTAGGTTATGCACAAAAAACTTATACACAGCGCGCACAATCTATCCGGAAGAATTATGAACATTCTTAACATTTGCACAACTTAAAAAATAAAAATTTTGTTACTTAAATCGAAAATTGATCAATTAATTTATTTCGAAAATTGCATTGTCGTTCAACACGTACGGAGTGTGTGTTTACGGCGTAACTAATTGTTTATCGTAGACAACATTATCAGCGGCCGCGTCCGCTGTGTTGGCGGGGCGCGCCGCAGAACCGCAGCAGGCAGCTCGCTCAGCCGAGGTTGCGAGAGGACTGTGCCATGCGGCGGCCGGCGGACGAGCGGAGCGGACGCGGCTGCGTGAGCTGAGCACCACGCTGACACACGCTGTGGGCTGGGGAACCTCTCCGCAGGCACAGCTCCTGGCCCGCACTCCCTATACAGACTTTGTTCACCTGTATTCTGCATTATGTCGCACACAAAACCTCTGTTTACTTTCAAACCGACATGGTGGCCCAAGCCTTTCGTTTATAAATTTCGACCTTGATACTTGATAGGAGGCCTTACTAAACGAAAACTATTAAGTAGTTCAGAAGTCTTAGAAGTTGAGTATCGTTACTATATAAACGAATGTATTTTATCATCGCTGAGCCATCATGTTTTATTTTTTTTTAAAAGGCTTGCGCCAAGCTATGATCCGCCCTTGTATATGTTTCTGGATTTTAGTGACTGATTGGATTGTCTTAGTACAGGTTTATTTTATCACATCACATTGTGATAAATAATGAAAAAAAAAAAAAAAGAGATTAGGGAATTTTCATATGTAACTTAGGAAGCATCTTAGAAAATGTTAATCTTGAACACATAGAAAATTTAAAACCTATAGTATGGTATTCTTAGATTATTTTGTAAAATATCTTATCAGCCACTTCAAAAATAGCCGCAAATTAGTTTACAAAGCATGATAACAGCATTAAAGCTAATTATTTTTGCACATTGTAATGACAATGCCATGTCGAAATCGTTGTTTGTATCTCATTAGTCCCAACTCAACATAAATTTGGGCGTGTCTTTTTAGGGAACCGTACCTGTTAGATTTTATAAAGCTAACATTAATACTCTTCTAATATTTGCCAATGGGTTTATCTTAAGAGATTGGGAAATATATTAAAACCTTCTCCTGGATGTAACAAATACTTTTGTGAAAACCGCATCAAAATCAATTCAGCCAAACTCGAGATAATGAGATAATCGCGGACAAACATACATATATGTATACAGGTCACACTTATAACCTCCATTATTGAAGTCCGTTAAAAATCCTTTCTTATAGGCAGGCCAATAATAAACAACTTCAATACAAACTTGACCAGATGTTGTTTCTTTTTCAGTCGGTATACCTACTTGCCGCCTAATTGGACATTCGGGATAGTTTAGATTAGTAGGGGCAATGTTATACAGAAGGTATAATATCGAAACACACATCTGAAACTGTCGTTAAACCTACCGCCCCGCCGCAAACTTTGCCGAAAATTTTGGTTGTATTGTACGGTTTTTGTACTTACCATTGGTTTTACGTATTACATATATGAATGTAGGCATAATTTCTGATCTTACCTGAAACAATAAACATTGATATTAAACTCTTTTATCACTGACAGATTGACTTACCAGGACACATTTATTGGTGGATTGGCTTCTGTGATATTTAAATTATCCTACTTATAAGTATGATGATTGTAATTGGTTTTTCTAAATAAAATAAAAGCATGGGGGATGGAGGAAAATTAAATGACCATTGGTTTATTTTGCAAGCTAAGATTCAAAGCACAGACAGAATCTTATATATTTATAGACATTCTAATGTTCTAAAGCTATCAGCATCGTTGAAGTGTAAATATAAAACTATATAGATATAAGGTGAAAACAAAAAAAAAATATCCTAAATATTTTATTGTCCTGTAACGTGGTCTATGACGAGGTCACGCCACACCTATCTGTCATAAATATGATTAAATGTATAAGGTTGTGTTGCCGGGCTAGTAAAACACCTTATGTCAGAAAAGTATCATACACAAATAACTTCCGTTTTATTAACGACTCTGTCGATGTTTAACCAAAATTGTGATACACAACAGAAGTCTAAAAAAGTTGGGTAAAAAAATATCCCTTCCCTTCCCACACTTAACAAGTTGATAACTTTGTTAATGTTAACATTAGTGGGACCGGCTGCGTCGGCTATCGACCCGCCACTGTGACGTAAGGTCCGACAACTGCTATGCAAGCAGAGAAAAAAGAGTCCTGTAAATAATAATGAAATCGTCTTGCGACCAAAATATGACACGCATTATCTGAGTTAAGTACTATAAAACCTATGTCCAAAGTCAGATTTAAAATTCAAAAAATCCTCTGGGGGAACATCAAACCTTTACCGTTCTGCTCACAGTTTATTATTTTACGTACATGTAACTTAAATATACGGGGAGTACACTGGTGGTCTAGGACAGCGTAACACTTCCGGTTTTTCTGTACTGCAAAGTAGCTCTTGATTTTTGGTAATACAGTCTAGGCCGCACGAGACCATAGACAAATCTGTTACGCCGTTCTAGACCGCCACTGTACCTATAGTATGCTGTCAGCTTCTTTCTACTAAAATTTAAAGTAATTAAATTTTATTGAAGTACTTCATTTGACCTCTCCTGACATATGTTCAATTCCATATGCAGATCAGCAAAACAACATCATACTAAAATGTTATCCTGCGACATCAAAACTAATTTCATATAGTATTGCAACATTTTAATATAACGATAATATGTAATATTTATGATACATCTCAGCTTAAAAACGCCATTTTGACATAGAAGCTACTGCGATGTTATCTATGTTCCGTGCCTTGGTCTGGGTCTTGTTTCGCTTACGTAAACTGATTTATATATTTGCTGTGTGGCGAATATTTTTTTACCTATCTTTTACAAATATTGAAAATACGAATATATAATGATTGATCCATTTCTATTTTTATTTTCGTTTCAAAAACTTTTCATTTTTTATTTGGGCGCTACAGTAGAGGGTTTCTATTGTATTCAGCTGTAAATGGTCACTGGAGATCGCTCGTATCGACCCGCCTCGTCTCGTAACTCGTAACGCTGCGATTTAATTTTCAGGAAGTTCCAATGCACTGCTAAGTTAAATGGGCACTCGTGTATTTTTAGAATTTCATCCAGATCAATACTTCATTAAAATATCCTTTTTTTGCATTTAGGATGTTTTAGGTAAGTAAGTAAGTATAAAAGAAATTTAAAACAAGTGCCTATTTCACGCCTTTTATATATTTTATTTCCACCACCAGCCAGATGGACCGACGATATAAAGACTGTTGCGGGGAAGGCTTGGATGAGATTGACAGTCGATAGAGCGAACTGGAAAATAATTGGAGAGGCATTTGCCCAACAGTGGGCTGATATGTGCTGAGGAAGAAGAAGAAGAAGATATATTTTATTTGGGTGGTATTTTAACGTAAAGTCGTAATATGATATAAAGCAAAGTCGCTTGCCCTGTCTGTCGCTATGTATGCTTAAATTTTTGAAACTTTGCAACTGATTTTGATGTTGTTTTTTTTAATAGATGTGTGATTCATGTATATGAAAAATACGTGTATAAAATAGTTATTATGTAAGGCAGTCGGTACGATGTTCGCCGGGTTGACTAGTAACTAAGAAGTCTACTCGGAACGCGTCCATTCAAAAAGAGAAAAAGTTTTTCCACTATCTAATAAATATTTTCCAAACACCATGAAATTTTAGAATGTGGCTGACACTATAAAAACTACGTTTACACGTTTTCCTTTTTTCAAAATTCGCAATTAAAGTAATTAAAACTTATAGAAACCCTGAAATACTGAATTATTGTGTAACAAAACCAACGCATATTAAAAAAAAGAGGAAAACGTGTACAATAAATCTAAAATATTTTATGCTGAAGAGCGATGGACATCAAAATAACTTGTTGTTAAATAATTACTTGTTTTGATTTTTGTAGCGTTTTCACGGGTCGGTTTTTAAGGTTTTTACCTTAAAAACGTTTTCTCCTTAACGCAAATTTCTTCAAAAAGTAGCTCTCTCTTTATCACAGGCTTACGTTTCGGGGGCGACAGCATAAGTTTTTATAAATAGGTACCTATTCTGTTGGTATAATAACTAGATGGAGAGCAATACGAAGTTGCAACTTATGATAGAAATTTAAATATGCAATGGGATAATTTGGTGTGTAAGTATTAGTTTTTTTTCAGACAAATTTTAGTGCACACTCAATTAAAAAAGATCCTACCTCTATACTTTTGAAAGACTTATTATATGTTTAGTTGGGTTATGTAAGATGATTCCGTGCTTCGGAAGGCACGTAAAGCCGTTGGTCCCGGCCGCAGTAGTGGTCGTTATAACCGCGGCGACAAGCTGGCCCCTTGTCACGTTGGTAATGCATAAACTCGGCTACATGTGGGTACGGCTCTTGCTCTTGAGCTGGTGCCTCTGCCTAACCCTTCGGAGAATAAAAGGCGTGAGATTATGTTATGTTAGTTGGGTTATGTTTTTTTTAAGTGCAGTCATTTAAAAGTTATGCGCATAGTTTATTAGATACTAGTCGACCCGGCGAACTTCGTACCGCCCAACCTTTAACTATATTGTGCATTTATTATACTTATAAACCTTCCTCTTGAATTACTATAAAAACCGCATCAAAATCCGTTGCATAGTTTTAAAGATATAAGCATAAATATAGGGACAGACGCGGGAAGCGACTTTGTTTTATACTATGTATTGATGATGATAACAATTAGTTAGTAAAATTTTATTGAGAGGTGCAATTCAAGATCTCCGCTTTACACAAATACCAATCCCATCAAAGCGCATTTGCAAACATTTTATTTATTTATTTAAATGCCATGACGCGCGCGTCTATGTTCCCCAAATATAAAAAAAATTACATATAAGTAAATAATCCTAAACTATAGAAAATATCCAAAATGCGATCATATAATTACACAACGCCACAGCAACTGGTCTTGAGCGACCCTTCATCCTGTGAAATCTCGCAGTCTTCACCAGGTATTCAGACCACCTCGTGGGGGAACTGCCTACTCTGCGCCTTTTGGTGCGCGAAAACTTATCGACCCTAGCGGTCATCATCTGCATCTGGCAAAGCAACTCAAGTAGCGCAATTTCTAGGACTATGTCGTTGACTTTAATTCTTAATAGTTTTTTGCTTATCTCATCTTTCTGATTTGACGAATTGCGAACGAACGAGACGAACTGTACGAATAAGTAAATAAGTATGTATGTAACACTCAAAATACGCAAATATAGACTGTCAGCTATGTAATCTTCTGTATCTGTGAGCGGTTCCAACTTTACATAAAATAGCCAAGTCGTCTTTTTTCAATACTAAACCTACCTACCACTAACAATTTCAGTTCTCGACAAAAACTTTACATTTTCAATAGAGGTTTCTTTAGTTACCTACTTTGAGTTTACTGTGCGCAAAGTTAATATATATATCCTATACTGGTAATTCATTACTATTTCATGAAAAACAAGAGTGAAAAACTACGTTGTCTTTATTTTCATTGCCAGTAAATTTTTGTTAAACAGAAAATAACGGACTACAAAACATTTTAAAATAAAGTAACAAGTCCTCGTTTAAAGTGGAATAATAAACTAATAACATAATTTGCATTTAGCATAAACCACTTAACTCTCAAGACTATGGCTGAAACATCCTTGTTTGTTAATAGCGACATGACTGGACACTAAAGGCTTGCTGCTTCAAAAAATTGTATTTTTGAGATTTTTTTAAACAATCTGAGACATACAAAATTGATGTCTTCATTCTGAAAAAAATATATGTGTTAGTTAAGGATCTAATCTAGTCATCATACTAAAGGGAAACAGGATCAAATTAATTTTAGTTGATAGAAAAAAATCTCAAAGTTACCCCTTTTTGTTCCGTTTTTTCCATTTTATTTTTAAACCGCTGATTATGTTTATTTGATTTTTGGAATGAAAATTGCTGACCTTAAATTTTAGACATACTACTATAATAGTAAGAATTTTTAAGTTTAACGAAAAGACAAAAAACCAGCAAAAGCTAAAAAAAAACATCGTTATCGCGCGGTCCGATGCCATGCCGCGCCGCTCCCTACCCCGTCAGTACCCTTGTGGCCACGGCCGAGGCCGGTTCTGTGTCAAATTTTTGTTTTCGCGCTCTCGTATTTCGTTTTATTTTTATTCAAATGTAAACAAATTTTGACAACAGATGTCAAAACAATGAACCATAACATCTGATTAGGATCTGTATGGAGCTGAAAGAAACCAATTTTGATACCGATATTACATTTATAAAACCGTCGCATTACAAACTTACCTTTTTTATTCCCACAAATAAAGCTTAAATCATAGGGTACTTATATAGTTATATCATATCTTTGTTAGTTCTGTGGCGCCGATAACACAATATTACATTAGCACAATATTACGTGGTATACTTACTCAAATTACTTTAAAAAGGCAGTAATTTATGTCTTAATAGAAAATGTTTCCTTTTTATTTAACGCTTTTCGGTTTTTTCGGCTGTTTAATTTTTTGATGAAAAGATTTTATTTTTTGCTTTTCAGTTTAATTTTAAGGAATTACCCCCCCCCCCTCACTTCAAGGTTCACCTTCACCTCAAATCACTCTCCAAACGCTGGTCTCACACCCCTGAAGGTGGTCAGACGACCTGGTAAAGGTTGCGGCCTATGTCCAGCAGTGGACGCTATCGTGTGAGATCGGCTGCTTAAAATCAAAACCTAGTAACTCGTTTTAACAAAAATGTTCAGGAGAGCCAAAAAACGGGTCGACTACTTTAATTCGTTGCCCCGAAGAAACCAGACGCAATAGCAATTTCGGTGTTTGACCAAAAGTTTGACTATATTGTTGACTATAGTCACACTTAAATCGATCCAACTATTTTTTTTTTTAATTTACCCAAATATGACAATGAAAACAATTTCAAAACATAGTATTTCACACTTAGTTTTACATTACATTTATAAAACCGTCGCATTACAAACTTACCTTTTTTATTCCCACAAATAAAGCTTAAATCATAGGGTACTTATATAGTTATATCATATCTTTGTTAGTTCTGTGGCGCCGATAACACAATATTACATTAGCACAATATTACGTGGTATACTTACTCAAATTACTTTAAAAAGGCAGTAATTTATGTCTTAATAGAAAATGTTTCCTTTTTATTTAACGCTTTTCGGTTTTTTCGGCTGTTTAATTTTTTGATGAAAAGATTTTATTTTTTGCTTTTCAGTTTAATTTTAAGGAATTACCCCCCCCCCCTCACTTCAAGGTTCACCTTCACCTCAAATCACTCTCCAAACGCTGGTCTCACACCCCTGAAGGTGGTCAGACGACCTGGTAAAGGTTGCGGCCTATGTCCAGCAGTGGACGCTATCGTGTGAGATCGGCTGCTTAAAATCAAAACCTAGTAACTCGTTTTAACAAAAATGTTCAGGAGAGCCAAAAAACGGGTCGACTACTTTAATTCGTTGCCCCGAAGAAACCAGACGCAATAGCAATTTCGGTGTTTGACCAAAAGTTTGACTATATTGTTGACTATAGTCACACTTAAATCGATCCAACTATTTTTTTTTTTAATTTACCCAAATATGACAATGAAAACAATTTCAAAACATAGTATTTCACACTTAGTTAATTAACTAAGTGTGAAATACTATGTTTTGAAATACAATCTCTGAGTTAATTCTCTACTTTTTAAAGCATTTTATATTTTTAGTTGTACGTTTCGAATGAAAAATGTTATTTTTTGAAGTGCATTCATTTAAAAGTTATAAAAGTGATTTATTTGTGGCAGAATTAAGTTTTGTTTACGATTTGGTTACGACTCGTGGTTAATTCAGCCAAAGGACCATGCAAAAAAATGTATGGGCAGTGTCCCATCCCATCAACAGACATGGGACAAGTTTCAATATCATTATTACATCCCATGAAAAGTCAGTACCAATTTTTAGTTCGGAATTCGACGGGGTTTTTTTTTTTAAAAAGACTTTTGACAAAAATAAAGTATTTTTATTTTAAAATAAAAAATTACATTTTAGACGATAATTACAAAAAGCAATTGTTCAACTAGACATTTTAAGTATTAATAACACAAAAACAATTGTGCAAGTAGACACTTAATAACAACAGAACTATTATCCAGACAAAAATAACGTTATATATTTTTGTAATAAGCAGAAGTATTTTTTCTGTGTTATATTGATTATATCGGTGTTATATGTGTGCTTGTCAGTTGTCTAGAACTCGGAACACAATCTAAACTCACTTTTGGACTAGACTATAAAAATATTAAGGTGAGATTAAATAATTATGCAGGTAAAATATCTCATTCCTCATAGGAATTATGGCCGGACGATTGAGTCGTTCCTAACGTAAGCTATACTTTAAGTGCTATATTTCTATTCAAGCAATTCTAAAATGTATCATATAGTATCGTAGCAATGTTCTATCTGCTTATATATTCTAACTACATGACACTTATTCTTATTCATTATACGTATTCTACATAATATCTAAAAGTTATCGATATATGTATAATAAATCAGTAAATAAATACAATGACTGTGACTTACTTGTGTCAATCCATTTTGCAAAATGTAGGCCGCTAACTCAGGACTACTATGAAGCAATGTTTCTTGTAATATATGTCGTCTCTGTCTTAAAACAGATCTAGGACACATTACACATTGGCGTCCAGTCTCCATATTTATAAATCACAGTCCATTAAACGTGCCGGGGTCATCGAGTAGCAATCAAAAGGTCCAATAAACAAGCAGAGGTTAGTAATAGTCGCAAACAAGCCGATAACGCACAAATAAACAACGCGAACACAGCAGAACGTACTAGCCACGACTGAGGGAGGTGCGCGGGCGCAGGCGTCGAAAGGGTGCGGTCGGGGTAACGGAGCAAGGAGGGAGGGTAAAGTACGTCTTACGGCTGTTCTCTCTCGAGTTTTTTTTAGTTAAATAGTACATTTTTAATTCGATTCTTAATACTTAATAAAACTGTATAAGTATAACATATTTTTTTTTATTGCACGATAACCCCATATCCTACAGTGATGTCGCCATAGTAAAAAATAATCATAATGTCGAGATGTATTTAATGAGATATGTTTGGCATCTGTTGATGATATCCCAACTAGCAACGAAGGTCGTATAAGATTTACTCTTTCGACTATAGATCGTAAGACACTTGTATAAACGATCCTAAAATGTTAAAAAGCTGTATAAAAGCGGCTATCTGGATTATTTTGCATTCAACGCTTTTTGGCTCTATAAACATGTCTAGTAAACGTTTATACGATGAAATCATATCGCATTTACTCGATTGTTGTATAAATGTATCTCTTGATCGCCATTATACAACAATAAGTCGTAAGACAGCTCTTTAAAAGCAACTGAATTGCTAATTTGTCGTCAAACTAGCTATTATAGCACAATCTATCGACATTTAATTTTAACAGCATAATTGTGGAGTAAACGCGGTTCATACGATAAAACAGCATCTTAGTTACTTTAACAGCACTTAATGTCGTATGATAACTCTATAGAATGCTTTTATTCGACTTAACTAATTAGGTTGAGTAAAAGGTTTCAAATTATTCTTTTACAGCCTTTTCGGTCTCTAAAGGTTATTTGAAAGCCATTTTACATCGATATAGTGGTATAAATGCTTTTTGAAATCTTTTACAGCACTATCTGCCATTTTGTTACATGATACCAAAATAAACAACGTAATTTGCTTTTTTTATTCGCAAAATGGATTATAATCGATGGAAAAGGATTAAAAGAAGTGGAGGATTCCGACGTAAAGTAAATAAGATGTATACACGATTGAAACAGTCAAGATCTTCATTGGCTATAACCACGAGTCAAGAGCGTTTAATTGATATGCGTGAGGGTTCCGTAGCGTATAATAATTACTAGAGGTGAGAATAACTGCTATTTTTCAATCGCATGCGATCGCTGTTATGCTATTTTCGAACAACTGCGATTTTAAAATGCGATCGGCTACGAGAATGCGATCGGCAACGAGAATGCGATCGGCAACGAAAATGCGATCGGCAACGAGAATGCGATCGGCAACGAAAATGCGATCGGCAACGAGAATGCGATCGGCAACGAAAATGCGATCGGCAACGAAAACGAAGGATGTAACTAGGCATGCAAGTTTGCTCTAATATCAATGTTAATATGGATATTTTTATCGAAGTGCAGCAATTATCGATATTACAAAACCTTATCCAATTTTTTTTCAGCAAAATGTATTTTTAGTACATTTCATATTAATTCAATAGGAGTGAGATCGCAATGCTTCAATGCTTTTCGTTGCTTTGCTAATGACAAGCTGTCACATGCGATCGCGTTTTCGTTGCTGACGGCAACGAGAACGAGATCGTTGCCGACGGCGACGAGAACGCGATCGTTGCCGGGCAACGAGAACGCGATCGTGGCCGACGGCAACGAAAACGCGATCGCAATATACATTCGTTGTGAATAGCAATGCGATTCGTTGCCATGAAATAACGAGTTTTTTTAAATGCGATTGTAAATAACGACCACCTCTAATAATTACTACTACTATTAGGTACTATTAGGTATTCTGTAACAACGGCCATATAGACCACCGTTTGCAATTTATTGAATTTGCCAGTATGTTTTTCTAAGTCATGGGTGTTTATCTTAAACTTATTGTGTTTGTTTTTATAATTTTATAAGTTAGTTGGTAGGTACCCAAAGAATTTGACTAAACTATTATTATTATTTTTTTATAATAAAGAGATACTTAAGTAAGTACTTACAATTTTGTTTTGTATTAAGTGATCCTACTTGCAATAATAACATTCGTCACTTGGATAGTGATAATAAATTGAATATTCTGAACACCAGAAAAATGAGGTGCGCAGTAATAATTTTATTCTCTTCTCAGATAATATAAAATGACGTGGTTTTGATCCATTTTTAATTACAAAATGACATGAGTAACATTTAAGTATTATAAAAAAATGTGTTTTCTTCCAAGGCCATTTTGCTTCCTTAAGCTTCTTTAAGTTCTCTTTTTTATGAATTTATCTATATCTAAGTAGACTACCATTTTAAATTGTCACCCATAAAAAAAAAGCTAATTTTACCTAAAATATTGTATTCTATGAACTTACGCAAACCAAATTCAATGTAACTTAACTATTCAATGTGGTTTTTTTTTTAAGTTAGGTTGATGGTATAGGCAGTTTTTAAACACGGCCGCGCGCCCCGTCTCAAACAGAGGCGCAGATCGGCGCTTGTCTGATTGGTCAATCTTTCCAAAATTTAAAAATGTTTCAAAATGTGCAAAAATTTAGCGAAGTTGACGGTATATTAAATTTATTGATAGTAAAATAATTATTTTATACTAAGTAGCTGACCCGGCAAACTCCGGATCGCCCTAGATATAAGTTAGCACGATTATTATAACATTATCTACCTAAAAAACTTGGCTGTATGTACTTTGTTATTTTGCCCACCCAGAATTAAAGAATTTAAAAACAAAGTCAAATCAATCAATCTTTTGATTAAAAATGGATACAACAGTAACGGAAAACCTAATATTGGAAATTATAAGTAATTGTTGTTTTTTACTAACTTTCCCTCAATTTTTCCAAATTTTCTCACCTTTTCAACCTTCTCTGGACTACTACAAATACATTTCAAGACTAAAAGCTAAATCGCCCCAGCCGATCTAGAGTTTTTGCGAGACTAACAAACCACGATTCATTTTTATATATTGGTAGATAGATAGTAGGTAGTAGAAGTAGATAGTAGATTTTGCACTAAGGAACCCTAAACTATCTGTAATGGCGTCCCTAGAAGTCGTAAGATGGAAATCTCATTTCAATCTTTCGACTAACAGCTGAGAGAATGCTCTATGATGATAAATGAGTTGCTATTATTTGCTATTGATGGCGAATTTATTTTAAATGTTAAATTAACATTATTTGTTATTCATTATTTACATAGAAATCTTGGGGCCCGTTGAAATATTAACTACAATGCTAGGTATATAGACGGAAAAAATTATTCCGCACATGAAAGTAAGACCCTACGACCTAACTTTAACAGGTAACTAATTACCTGTCATCATTTGGTTTGATGGCTTAAAAACGTAATGGTTAATACGATGGCAAAATATACTTATATTTATTAGGTTTGACACTTTAACTGACATAAATTACGCGTATAAAATAAAAAGTCTATAAGTGCTGCTTGGGTGCAGTTACACGATAAAAAAGTCGAGTGATTGCAACCAAATTGCTTTATAACTATAAATAAGTCGAATAAAAGCGGTTCTACCGACTTGGAAAAAGCAGATGTGTCGAATAATGGCATTCTGATGGCCATTATGGTACTAAGTAGCATTCTAGTTGCGATTACTCGATATTTATTCGACTAAATGGCTACTCATACGATAATCTTACGATATTTACTGGATCTAAAGCTGAGAGAAGTGCGCCCAAATCGCGTTGAGAGAACGTGCACAGAGCATTTACACGACTTTTTAAAGATCCTTCTTACGAACAATAGCTGAAAGAGAAACGTGCTGCTGACTTTTTTACGACACGATTTGCTGGTTGGGATGGGACGATTTTTTGCATAGTCCTTTGTATACTGTTTTTGTAACTTACTAAATTCCATCAAAATTTGATTGATTTTATAATCGGCGCCAAATTCAAAACATAGTAAGTCAGCTTTCAAATTCATAACCTAGTAAGTCGTTGAGTTGCTAGGTTTTTTTATTTGTAATCCGACATGCGCTATGTTAAGAATATGTACTTCATGGAAATTTCAATAACTTTTCCAAATTGGGTAGACTTACTAAATTTTATTTTTAAAATTACGTAAGAAACTGGGTGTTTTAAGGTTCATATCAAATCTATACCGCCTAGTAAGTCGAAAAATGACAAAAACGGTTTTTTTGCAAAAACACCAGTTACTAGGTTTTGAATTTGGGCAGCCGAGATGATGATGATGATGATTATTATTATATTAGTCGGCGAGGCGCTTCTCCAGAAGTCCCCCAGAGTCCTCCAGAAGAAGGCAGGTAGTCGCCACTTACAATGGAACTGGTGGGGCGAGTGTTGAAAATTTTGCGGTTTTTGTAATCCAATCGTCGTAGGTCGCCAATTTAGAGAACTCCTATGTCCGCCCGCCTGCAGTAGAAATAACTCCAGAGGTTGAAGAAGGGATGATATATTTACACATGGTTAGGTACACTATTTACAAGAAAATGAATGCATGTTAATGTGTACAGCGGCTGAGATGTACTGCCTAGTTAACAAAAGTCTTTTTGAAAGGTAACAATGTCAATTTTAAAATCTTCTTCTATAAATTAAAAAGTAACAGTATCAAAAATTTGTTTGGTTACAAAAAGGTTGGAGGAAAGGCACAATTTACTTTTATATAAAAAATATATATACTTATGCGAGCAGTTCTCATGTAAATTACAATATGGCAATACAATCTGTGAGTGAATAAAAAAGGCATCCATATTTTATCCACCCTTAGGCCGCATTTGCAGGCCGCACGCAGGGCGTTGCGCGAGGCGTCGTGCGGGGCGTGCTGCGCCCAAATCAAATGTATAGCAATAGTATGAGACCGTTTAAAGAGACGCGCATAGGCCTATGTTCGATATCGTATAAGGAAACGCGTCGGCTCCCGCGGCGGCGCCCGCAGCGGCGGCGCCCGTGGTGGGGCGCCCGCGTCGGAGCCCACACGACATCCCGCACAACACGCCGCGTCTTCGTAAAGGAGGCCTTAGGGTGTGATTTTAGTTCCAAATAAAAAAAGTTATCAACTCAAACTATATCGTTATTTGTTTAAAATTAAAACAACCAGTGGTGTTTTATTTATATTGAGAAAACACTACAAAAAGGGTTTACTTTGATATTTATTTCTACAGAGTGAAATTCATTACATCTTGTTACTTTTTAATAACTTGTCTAAACTAAATCCTACATCTATATTTTTCAGAATTGAGAAATCTGTTTTATATTTCTCAGATGCTTTAAAAAAAACTCGTTATTACAAATACCTTACCTAAACGCAAATTCTTGTTAGCTGAAACGAAAATCGGAAAGAAAAATTGTGCGGTAGGTATAAACATCTCGATTTAACTTCGGCTTGTATGAAAAGTAATAAAATTTAAAACTGCCGCGACATTTCGCATTTCGACGCGCGCATGACACAGCTGCGAGGGTGGGGGACCCTCATACCTAATTAGGTAAGAAGCTTCAAAGTACAGGGTCTTAATTGTTTAAACTACATAGTGTTTTATGTCACTTTAACCCGCAGCATATATATTTGTATAATCATGTAAATCAATTGCTGTTCGTTTGTCTTGATAAAACTCTAGAACTCTTTTTTTTTTTTAAATGTTTGTATATAAAATGGAAGTCACTATTCCACGCGGACGAAGTCGCGAAAAGTAATAGTTCTGAAAAGGCACAATTCCATTCTCACGATTTGCTTTCTACTCCACGATTTGCTTTCTTCCCTCGACTCCAGCCTGATTATTATACACCGCGCCAGCCAAAAACGAATATTAAATGCACAGAGTAGATGAAGTTGTATGTTAATCTAGCCTGAATATCTGCTTACCAATGAACAACTTATTAAAGATATTATAAATAAAAAGTGCCAGGCAATGCTCTGTCATGAAAAGTGCAAGTAACGGATGTAATTTGTCCGGAGTTAGGCAGGGCCGGGCCGCGCCGCGCAGCTTCACGGTTTAATTGCATTGGCACATTGCCACGACCGTCCTTGCCGCCAACTTATTATATGATAACGCATATTTCCATGTTCTTTTTTTTATTTAACATCTGCTTCTATATACAAACCAGATGTACAGTCACGTAGTCTTACAAAGTTAGCAAAAATAATCGAATCCAGTGATCACATTTACGCATATTCGCGACGCTCACAGCGTTTCTATATAATGTATGGATATGCTATTAAGACTTAAATCTATGTATGGACTTTTGCACGTGACTGTACTTAAGAATTAAAAGTATAGGTAAATCGAAGTTTCATTTCTTCATCCAAACACAATACACAAATATAATACACATAGTCTGTCAGACAATTGAAAAAGATAAGGAGAAAACCTCGAAAACATAGTATCAGGCGCGGCGGGCTTGACGCGGCTGACAGACGCGGCTGTGAATAGTGAGCACGCTGATAGACAGAGATCCAGCCGCCATGCAGCCGCCAGATATCGATCAGAAGTCTCAACGCATGTCAATCTCAAATTCAGTTCAATTCCGTAATTTATGTTTGAATGTGTTCACGGCTCAGTGTATTTTTAACCTCCGAACGAAAATTCAGAGAGGGGTGTTATAATTTTAACGCGTGTATCTGTCTGTCTGTCTGTCTGTGGCATCGTAGAGCCCAAACGGCTGAACCGATTTTCGTTTATATCGATAATTTCAGGCCGAGTGGTCTTAGCCATGTCTGATGAAGATCTGATCTGCCGTTTGCAGATGATCAGCTCTTAAATAATGGATATTTAAAGTATATGGTAATGTAACCATGACCTGATCTGCAGTTTGAAGATGATCTGCTCTTAAATAGTGGATGAAGGGATCTAACTACCTTCCATTGTCCGATCGATTTGAAATTTGGTACCATGTAACATCTATGATATTGAAAGTATATGGTTAGGTAACCATGACCTGATCTGCAGTTTGAAGATGATCAGCTCTTAAATAGTGGATGAGGGGATCTAACTACCTTTCATTCCTATCGATTTGAAATTTGGTACCGTGTTACTTCAATAATATTGAAAGTATATGGTAAGGTAACCATGATTTTTTTAAGATGATTAGCTCTAGTTCTAGTTAAGTTAATGAGGGGTCTGACTGGGTTGGGTTTTTTTTTAAATTTGAGTTATTACTGTCTCGATCCTACCTATCAGCCGCCCCAGTCAGCCGCGTCTAGCCTGCCACGTCCGCGATATTGTTCAAATGCCTTAAAATAAAAAGCAGAGAGAAAAAATATACATTTATTAGTATTTTAAAATAAATAAGGTATAATAGTAAAGATGATTTTCAGTATCATAAAACTTCAAGATACCTATATAAATCTCTAGGTCATCATAGGTAATAATTTGCATATTTTGAAAAACATAACAAAAATTCTAACTGGCTTTAGCTCTATCAAACGAAAAAAATATTTGCCAAGGTGGATTAGTATCACCAAGAACATTTTTATTGTATATAAGTTTGGAATATAACGTTATATTACACATACATCTAACAATAAAAACTGTTTTACGATGTGATTTCTTTCGAATGAGCAACTATGAAGCCTCGATTAGACGCGATAAAATGTGATCAAAGCTGGTACATCGTTTCGTAATCGTGGAAGGTACAGTGTTTTTTCTTACCAACAACAACAGAACTAATACATAATAGCCAAATAAAAATATATTTTTTGTTTAAAAATATAAGTTCGTTACGTTTTCTTCTTTATTCGGCAGACACCATCTGAGTGGTCGAGCAAATGGCTATCGATCCATGCGCTTACGTAATTGCGCCCTCGAGTGGCAAGCTCGCAGCTCGCAGCTCGCAGCGCTCACTGTGATGCCTCATTTACATTGCGATCCATAGAAGCATTTAACATTACTTCTGAACTGCTTCTTTTGCTGCTGCTTTCCGCTGAATCGCTTATTATTTATCACAATTTACTATCAGGAAATTTACTTACTAACCTGATACTTGTTTTAAGATTATTTTCGGAAAGTAGGTAACAAATAATATGATTTCATTGCATTGCAGCAGATTCTATTTGTCGAGGAATTCGATCAACCTGATAGAGAAGCACAATGAGTCCTAGATGAAATCCTTATTTCACAAAATCGAATACCAAAATTTTGATTCTTTTAAGCTTTATTAAAAACTAGTCGACCCGGCGAACTTCGTACCGCCTAACTTATTACTTTGTGATGCGTGTTTTATACATATAAACCTTCCTGATGAATCTTTTTATCTATTAAAAAAAACGCACTAAAATCAGATGCATAATTTTAAAAATTTAAGCATACATAGATACATAGGGAAAGACGCGGGAAGCAACTTTGTTTTATATACTACTAGTCGACCCGGCGAACTTCGTACCGCCTAACCTATTAGTATTTTGCGCATGTATTATACCTAAAAAACTTCCTCTTGAATCACTCTATTGATTAAAATAAACCCCATAAAAATCCGTTAGGAAGTTTTGAAGATTTAAGCATACATAGGGACAGACGCGGGAAGAGACTTTATTTTATACTATGTATTGATATTGATGTATTGATAAAAACAGAGCAATATCAAAAAAAAACTTCTTTTTCTATGTAACAAATGTTATGTTAATAAAATTTTAGGTGGCTATTTATTACATATATATCAAATTCATAATAAGATCTGTATCTGAACGCAAATAAAAATAACGTTAAAAATATCGTTTTTTGCAGAAACGTCTACATTTCGCATTGGGCGCTGATTAAACATCAGGGCATGTCGTGTCACCTTGAACTTTTGGCGTTGAAAAGACGCTCATCTTTAGATTTCAGGGTGCTGCGGTATTTATAGTATGTTTGGTATACTATGCTGAGGTTGCTCTTTGACGAAGATGCATACTGCTTTCACAATAAAATAAAATATTAATTTAATAAAAAAATATGTAATTAAAAGTAGAACAAGCGTTTATAAAATGATTTGACTATAAAGAAAACTACCGCGGTCATGTGATAAAACTTTTAAAAAAATCAAACTGAAGTTTTTTACAAATCTTTTTGTTGTGATATTGATTTATCAGATGTCGATCCAACGAACCTTCTGTAAGTTGTTCATCTTTGGACGTATCATAATATCGACCTACCCCTTACATTCTCACAAGAAACAATCCGGATACGTACTAATTATGTACACTTGTTCGCGACAAGTGTAACGGCCTCATATAGACTCTGTAAATAGATATTAGTTTAAGATTTTTTATTAAAGAACCCTGTAGGGCATTTTTTATAGAATAGTATGTAACGAGTCGGTAAAGGTAAAGGTCTGTTTTGGTAAAAATTAGGTAAAATAAAGTATTATGGAGTTGGTAATATTATTCTGGTAACCTATTAGGAAATACAACCTAGGTAGGCTAGGTACTGCCTAAATAGTAAATAGTAAGTAGTTAAACGCTAGTCATATAGAAATAAATAGAGAATAACTTGATATTCAGCATAGTAAATAAGTAGTACATAAGCTATGAACCTTTAGGGAATAGCAGGTAGCTTATATTTGTATTAGTTTTAGAGAGGGTAGTTGTGTGTAAGTGGGATCTCGCAGGCCTCCCCTCACCCCCGCCTTCGTCACCTACGGGTGAAGGGGTGAGGGAGGAAACGCCCGCGATTGGCCTGCTAGGTCTCACACGCGCTCTAGGCTAAGTTCATGTACATAGTAAGTTTGTAATATAATTAAGGCCATTTTTGGGGTCTGGGCTTCCTGCCGACCACCGGGCCTCCAATAAAGAAAAAAAGAAAAAGAAAGCTCCTGAGTTTCCTTCAAGCCTCCACCCTCTTCAGTCATTTAACCAGCACACCGCCTAGGATTGTGGGTCGTCGAAGGGGCCCACATAAATTGGTCCTTCGATCGCCGGATGGAAGCCGCAAGCGGTCCAGCATAAACTGATCCCTGCAAGCCGCAGCTGAAGATACAGTCAAGCCAACGAAGGAAACTCAGGAGCAACACAGGGATGCCCGTCACCCGAAGCAAGAAGTCGGCGCCGTGCGTCGCGCGCCCAGACCCGGCCGCCCTCGATCGCGCTGCCCGCGCCGCCGCTCAATCCGCCAATAGGGAAGCAGCACTAAGCGCGCATTCTGCGGCCGAGCCCTCCGCTGGGCCCGCGACACACACGTCTGCCGCGGGGCAAGTCAACCCCGCCGGCACCTCCGCGCCCGCACCCCCCGCGGGGAGCGCCCCCTCCACGGGGGTTGCCGACGCGGGGGCCGTCCTCCCCGCGCCCCTTGCGGGGACCGCCATCCCCGCAAGGCCCGCGCCTTCACCGGCCGCCGCGATATCCACCGCCGTGATATCCGCCGCTGCCGCCGCTGCCGCCGCCGCCGCCGCCGCGCCATCCGCGGCTGCCGCCGCCGTCGCCACGCATCCCGCCTCCGCCGCCGCCGCGCCATCCGCGGCTACCGCCGCCGTCGCTTCGCATCCTGCCTCCGCCTTCACCGCGCCCTCTGCCACCAACGCCATGCTCTCCGCAGCCGCGCCGCGTAGCAAGAGGGCTCCAAGCAAACACAGCTCGGCGAGGTCGAAAGCCCGCAAGCGTGAACTTGAAATGGCACGACAAGAGCTCCTTCAGCGACAAGTAGAGCTGGCCGCTGCACGCGTCGCTTGCCTAGAAGAGGAGACGGATGAGGAGGACGAGGAAATAGATGACAACGCCACGCTCAGAGACGAGCGTACCGACACCTGGGTCCAGACCAACGCATTGGCTCTGACCGCAGGTGCCTACTTGGACGAAGGAGCCGCCGCCGCCGCTGATTCAGGAGGGCTGCCGCCCTTAGATCCTGCTGAGTTGCCGCCAACGTCGAGACCATCGCCGCGTCACGACGTACCTCAGCAGATCACCACACAGCAACCGACTCTGGAGAGTCAGGCTCCCGTCCTCTACGTCGAGCGATCACCGCCGCCGCCAGGGCTCGACTATAGGGAACTAGCTTCCGCCTTAGCCATGGCCGCCCGTTCCATGCAACCCGTCAACGCCGAGGTGATGGACCTGCCGGTGTTCTCGGGCGCCGCAACGGACTGGCTGCCCTTCAAGACTGCCTACGAAGAGACAGCACATCAATTGAGTGAACAAGCCAACCTGATGAGACTAAGGAGAAGTCTCAAAGGAGCCGCACGCGATGCAGCGCAATGCCTGTTCGTCGGAGCGACGTCCACTGCCGAGGTAATGAAGTTACTCGCTTCACGATTCGGACGTCCCGACGCGCTCGTCATCGTAGAGATGGAGAAGCTCCGAGGACTCCCACGGCTCGCCGATACGCCGAGGGATATCTGCACCTTCGCCTCAAAGGTAATCAACATTACCTCGACAGTGAAGGCGCTCAACAGGACGCACTATCTGTACAACCCGGAGATAGTGCGCGGCGTAGTGGAGAAACTGCCTGCGACTCTCCGCTACCGCTACTACGACTTCGCCGCAGCGAAGCCCGCCGAGGAACCAGACCTGCTGACAATCACCCGCTTCCTCGAGCGAGAGAGTGAACTTTGTGGGAGCTACGCGCCGGCCGAAAACCCTTTCCAGCCGCAAGAACACAGAAAAGGAGCGGCTACGGAGCGATGGGATAACAGCTACCACTCTGAAGAAAAGAAAACTGAGTGTCCGGTCTGCCGAAAAGTGGATCATAGAGTGCCGGACTGCCAGACATTCAAGAAAGCGGAAGTCTCAAGACGATGGGAGTATGCGAAATTAAACCGCCTGTGTTTCCGCTGCCTTAAACTTCGCCACAAGGGTCACACATGTAAGTACAAACAGTGTGAACTTAATAATTGCCGCTACGCTCACCACCCTTTATTGCACACAGAGACGAGCCTTGTGACCGCAGCACAGCCGACCGAGCCGCCAGCACACTTCATCGCCTCGGCTACGACAGAGAAGAGGACGGCGTTACTGAAAGTGCTGCCAGTCGAGGTCTCCGGTCCAGAGGGTGCCTGCAAGACTTACGCGCTCCTGGACGACGGCTCAACCTGCACACTCATAGACGAGAGTGTGGCGAAGCGGATCGGCGCAGTGGGACCGCCATCACCCTTTTACATCGAGACAGTAGGAGGGACGAAACACAGTGAGAATAAGTCCAGGCGAGTCTGTTTTAATATACGTGGCCCTAACTCAGACTCATTACAGATATCGGCGCGCACGATGACCAGCCTCAGACTCTCGCCGCAAACACTCGAGCGGAGGGACATTGACGGCTGCGCGCATCTGGCAGACATAGAAGAGGAGATTGAATACGGGACGTACACGCCAACGATCCTGCTCGGACAAGACAACTGGCATCTGCTCGTCGCGCACACTACACGTAGCGGCGAGCGAGATCAACTTGTGGCGTCGAAGATGGACCTCGGCTGGGTCATCCACGGCGTCAAGGGGCCGCGCAGCAGAGCTGAGCGGCAACAGGTACATCACGCAGTCACCAACCAGGATGACTCCGAGGAAGACATAGAGCCGCCTATGCAAGAACACTTCGCCCTGGAGAGCCCGGGCGATGAGCCGAAAAGTTCCTGCAACGCCGCCGAGGGGCGAGCTCTACACTTCCGGAGTGTCAAGACTGCGCGATTACCGGCGGGAGGCGTCGAAACCTGCCCGCTACGGAGAGACGACCACACAGACAAGCCGACAAGAGACGACGGGGCCGACAACTCGACCCGCCAGACATCGCCCGACTTCAGCAGCCAGCTGAAGATGTGCCAGGCCTGCCGCATCCGAAAAGCGCGGCCGGCACAATCGTCGAAGGGTGACAACTCTAAAAATAGTCATTTTGCACATAATAATACTTGTTTCTCGTTCACAGGCCACAACCACTTTGGCCTGATGTCTGATACCGCCGCTAGAGGGCGGAAGCGCCGACGGCGACGTCGCCGAGCGAAACACAAGCCGCAAGAGTCAGCCGCTCGCCGCCAAGATCTGCGCGCGCTGGGCGCGCAAGTACCTGCCGGAGCCCCAAAACCGGCGGGAGCTCCAACGCCTGCCCGAGCTCCAACACCGGCGGGAGCCACGAGCCAGCCACTAAGCCGTCAAGCCTGTGAAACCTGGTGCCGAAGACGCTGCCAAGAAACCGAAGTCGAAGCAGTCTTCCCGGGTCCAGACGGCGAGGTACGAGCAGTGGACGTGCCGAACAACAAGGGCGTGCTGCGACGGCCGACGAAGAAGCTCGCCATACTCCGGGTCGCGAACACCTTAGGGCTCCAGCTACAAGCTGCGGCGGGAGTATATGTTCGCGACAAGTGTAACGGCCTCATATAGACTCTGTAAATAGATATTAGTTTAAGATTTTTTATTAAAGAACCCTGTAGGGCATTTTTTATAGAATAGTATGTAACGAGTCGGTAAAGGTAAAGGTCTGTTTTGGTAAAAATTAGGTAAAATAAAGTATTATGGAGTTGGTAATATTATTCTGGTAACCTATTAGGAAATACAACCTAGGTAGGCTAGGTACTGCCTAAATAGTAAATAGTAAGTAGTTAAACGCTAGTCATATAGAAATAAATAGAGAATAACTTGATATTCAGCATAGTAAATAAGTAGTACATAAGCTATGAACCTTTAGGGAATAGCAGGTAGCTTATATTTGTATTAGTTTTAGAGAGGGTAGTTGTGTGTAAGTGGGATCTCGCAGGCCTCCCCTCACCCCCGCCTTCGTCACCTACGGGTGAAGGGGTGAGGGAGGAAACGCCCGCGATTGGCCTGCTAGGTCTCACACGCGCTCTAGGCTAAGTTCATGTACATAGTAAGTTTGTAATATAATTAAGGCCATTTTTGGGGTCTGGGCTTCCTGCCGACCACCGGGCCTCCAATAAAGAAAAAAAGAAAAAGAAAGCTCCTGAGTTTCCTTCAAGCCTCCACCCTCTTCAGTCATTTAACCAGCACACCGCCTAGGATTGTGGGTCGTCGAAGGGGCCCACAACACTGTACAATTTTGTACTGTCTCCTCATGCTCGAATTAAACGATTACCTACCGTACTCACCATTCGATTAGTCGGCTAACAAATAATTGTAATTTAAATATTTATCAATGGTTTTCAGAGAGAGAAATGTCAGTTTTCAAACTCAGTATTCCACACAACAGACTAAAACAAACAAACAAAGGAAACGAAGTAAGATTCTATAACAAGATCCCAGAAGAGATTTTGATCCTGAATGATAATGAGTTTAAAACTCGTATCAAAAAGCAAAAAAAAAAAAAAGAGATATAAATTGTAAAGTAGAGTTTGTTACCCCTTTCTTCTCTACGCTGTAAAATCATTGCGAAAGGGAGTAGAATCACTTGACAGAGGAGGGCTCGTTTGGGGGCCTCTCCAGGCGACTATGTCGTAAGGCAAGCCAAACATTTGTTTGCCTGAGCCAATTGGTGGGCACCCTGAACTACCTCGCCTCTCACATTATAGGATACTTTACCAAATAAGGTATCAATAGCGATTAGATTAGATGTAGTCTAATTGACTTTCAATAAGTGATATCTTGTATCCTATATTGAATAAAGATTTTTTGATTTTGAATGTATACTAAATTTTATAGCAATGATTTAAGCCTTAGTTTGAAAAAGGTTCAACGTAGATTGAAAGCAGCAGCTTTATACGATAAATTTTAATCATGTAATGCCATAACACCATAATATGAAACGGTGACTCTGGGGAAATAAGGCCTTTATTTAAAGTTTTAAGCATTAGAGAGGCCACAGAAAATGTTGGTAAAAAATATAGGCACATTTTAAAAAAATATATAAAACCATCATAGTAAATACATTCAATAGTACTAAGCTCAAAAGCTTCCTTGGCTCTAAGTTCCTGCTCCCCTAAACTAAGAACTTTACTAAAAGTTGTTAAAAAGAGGAGGTGTGCCATGGTGCTGTAAAGGCGGTATAGAATACATCTACCCCTCTACCAATCAGTGAGATGGGAAACGTACACTTCAGATATCTTTGGCAGGAATGGGAGCCTAAACTTTATTTTGTTACATCGAGAATAAAATACATTATACAAGTTCAGCCTCTCTATAAAAAAATAAACTTTCATTTTCTTGAAATAATTTTACTGACATTCCTTACCGAAATAATATTTCTTTCTTAAATAGATTTCCAAGTTCTTTGACAAATTTACAAAAATTTACGAATACACATTACATACATAATCATTAATTACAGTAAGTACCTAGGTTAGACCACCTAGGTATTCAAAAACAAATTGTTTTAGCAAAAAGAGTGTCCAAAAACAACGCTTTACTTTTGCTAAATATTACAATTTGTATGTTGTTTCAAGTTTCGTTTTTTATTTGGGTTTATTTAAGTACATACTTTCACATCTAATTTTTCTATTAGTATTATTAAGGGGCGAAATGGTGCGAAACTAGCACCACTTCGATAAATAATTAATATCTTCTAAACCATGGCCGAAATAAAAAATATGAGCCTTTGACTCCCTAGATAATCTTGCTTAGAGTTTTTAAGGCCTTGTTGTGTAGAATTTATCGGGATTGGCGCTTGTTTCGCACCGTAGCGCCCCTTAATTATACGAGACATGTTTTGAAACTGTTAGGTTACATTATATAGGTACATTACAATAACGATATCAGTTGTAAATAAAATTGTAACGCATTACTTGTTGGCTCGATCAACTTCTTTGACCGCCGGCTTGTAATCAGCACAAGTACTACAGAAACAATGGCATCATTACGGGTCATTATAAACGTTGGTTTATCTTTTTTTAATTATTCATTACACAGATACAAACTATACAGCATCATTCAATAAAACACTATATTCCTTTCATTGGTTGAATAAGGAAGATAGGTTCCATTTTACGGTGTTTTTAACCCTACCTACACTACAATGTTTTTCCATCACTCTGTAAGGATGGGGCATATATGGCGGAGCGCAGGGATATTTAAAACTATTATCAGCTTTGACGTCTTTGAAATAATATTCAAAATCAATAATAGAAGGAAAATATAAAATATACATTAGATTGTCGCAAATTATTTCGAGTAAATGTCAAATTTGTCAAAATATGTTAGTTATAGTATATAATACACACTATATCACATCCAAGAATAAGTTTTATGTCAATTACAATTTTCAGGCAAAAAACTAAATTTTTAATTCTAATCGCTAAAATTAGTATTAAGATTTACCCTCTTAATCATAAAAAGTTAAAAAGCATTTTAGTTATTTCACGTATGTCAATTTAGAGTTGATGTTTCGTATTTACCATACAACAAGCCAGAGAAGTAGGCCTCCAGTCCAGTAAGGCTTCTTAAAATCTACCGTATCTTTATGAATAAGACGGTTAGCCATTAGGGCTGTCCAATTGTCCATCCACATGACTTTTGAATAAATCAAATAAAAGCTGCACTGATCACTCGCATTACACTTTAAATAATAATCCAGCCTTAAGCTACAATTAAATCGTTAAAATGACAGCACTCACACACAAATGTAAGAGCTCCGTTCGCTCACTCGTAACTATTAACTTCAACCGAAACTACACAATATTATGTCAAAAAAGGCAATAAGTGAGTGAGTAAGTGAGTACCTACTTAATCAGTAGTATTTGGGTTTTATATACCTGAACCGGCAAAGTGACCTGTTAAACTCCGTATCACCGTATATTATAAGATAACACGATAATTATTATACTACCTACCACCTACCCATTAAAAACTTGGGTGTATGGACTATGTGACTTTGCCCGCCCAGGATGGGCGAATTAAAAAACAACAAAGTCAAATGTTTGACAGAAAATTTGATAGAACAGTAATAGAACTGGAACAGTTTGTATGGGGAAAAATAAATTGTTGTTTTTACTAACATCTAAATTTTTCAATATTTTTTTAACTTTCAAATCCTGCTCACCTACACTCCTTAAGGAACTTACATGCAAAATTTCAGCCCGCTACGCCCAGTAGTTTCGGCTCTGCGTTGTCTGTCAGTCAGTCAGTAACGGAAGAGTTTTATATATATTGACTAGAGGCTGCCCCGCGGTCTAACCCGCGCAGATTTCTCATAAACACAAAAATCCCGTTTTTCCCGTTCCCGTCGGAATTTTGGGAAATCCTTTCTTAGTGCTCACCTACACTCCCTAAGGAACCTACATGCAAAATTTCAGCCCGCTACGCCCAGTAGTTTTGGCTCTGCGTTGTCTGTCAGTCAGTCAGTCAGTAACGGAAGAGTTTTATATATATTGATTAATTAAACCTTTATTGATTTCAATATCAAAATCAGCTTAATCGACCGGGCCGTTCTCGAGTTTTAGCGAGACTAACGAACCACGATTAATTTTTATATAGCAGAGAAGAATATAATTAATAGTTTCCTTAGCGACACCTACCAAATCCTGTAGGAAACTACATTAAATTCTAAAAGTGACACCTAGTGGCATTTTCATGAAACAAGAAAACGCAATCCTGTTCATGAAAAGCCTGTTTTCTTCTCAGAGTAAGGCTACGAACGCACAGGCGGTTTTTTGCCGCGCGGATTTTATGTAACATACTGAATCCTATGGAAGTGTGCGCACCAGCGGATAAAAAACCGCGCGGTTAAAAATCCGCTGTCGCGGTTTTATTTCCGCGCGGCTAAAAATTCGCCTGTACCTTCGTGGCCTATGAATAAGGTTGAAAATGAAATAACAACCTTTCCAACCGCGCGGAAATAAAACCGCAACAGCGGATTTTTATCCGCGCGGTTTGTTGACGCGCGGATAAAAATCCGCCTGTGCGTTCGAAGCCTAAGGAAACCGCCGCTACGCTTGATTTCCTTGAGCTACGTTGAAATTATAATAAGATTATTCAACAGATGGCGTTGTTTTAAAATAAATAATGACAAGTTTAGCCCAAAACAAAAATGTTGAGTAACGATGACTAGATTACGGAGCTAGTATATATTATTATCTATTCGATAATCTTGCTTAGAATTATATTTAAAGAGCTAAACGGTGCAAAACTAGCGCCACTTCCGATAAATATAATTAAAATCTTCTACCCATGGCCTAAATCAAAAATATGCGCCTTAGACTCCCTAGATAATCTTCCTTAGAATTTTAAGGACCTGTTAGCTTTCTGGTTTAAAAGCAAATAAAAAAAAAAGGTTTGTTGCATAAAGTGGCCGTAGCCACATTAGTTTCATAATGGTTTTTTATTTGATTTGAACCCAAAAGCTACACAACAGAGGAAACCCTTCATTGATCGTGGCTCTCAGTAGGTACAGTAAAGAGTTTAACGTTTGAATAAATAACATTATAGCCTTATTGGTATATAGCTTTTTTTTTCCATTCTCAATACTACCGGGAAAAGGAAAGGTGGCGCAAATACAAATTGGCACCGACTTCAGGGGATCTTGCCTACAGTCCCTCCTTAATTTCACCTAAAGCAAATTTAAAATATCTATTAATATAACAATAATACCGATTGATATACCAAAAATTTAAATAATAGCAAGCAAAAAATATAAGGTAAATTTTATTTTACCATTGACCTACCTACACATTTCCGTAGAACTGTTATGTGGTATTTTTAAGTTTTATTTTTAAGTTTAGAGACGGGAAAGAGAGTAAAAGGACAGGGTTGTCACTTGTGTAATATAATATAACTAGGTCTTAGTCTAAAATTCTTAAATCTATCTCATATACCATTATAATTATTTATGCCATCATAATAATTATTTATTGCCTCTAAATTATTTTTACAATCAGAGTTTTATGTTTTTATTTAATTTTACGATTATTTTAATTACATGAAATTAAATTAAAATGCATAAGATTTATTAACCACGAGCTTTCCCGGCTTACTTCGTTACGCCATAGAATATAAGATACTACAAAAGACTTGGCTCTATAGACTATGTTCTTTTGCCTGCCCAGAATAGGCTTGATAAAAAACAAACAACAACAACAAACCAACTTTCAAAATATGTAAACAATGGAAAAAAAAATCTCCTTGGGTTACTTTATTCGAGTTTAAGTAAGGATCCCTAATTATTTTGAAAATCTAATATAGCCTATGACACTCGGGGATAGTGTAGCTTCCTACCAGTGAAAGAATTTTTCAAATCGGTTCAGTATTTCCGGAGCCTATTCGTTACAAACAAACAAACAAACAAACAAACAAATCTTTCCTCTTTATAATATTGGTATAGATTGATTAAACATTCATAAAAACCATTTTTCGGGTATCAATAATTATAAATTAAAAGGTTACCTAGAAATTACAGCTAAATAAAAAAAATCTATGGATGTTGAAAAAAAAACTTAGTTTGCAAATAAATGATCTTGTATCTTGTATCTAAAACTTAGAGTAAATCAATATCTTGCACTAGTAATTTTTTTTATTAATAAATAATAACTAGGTATGTAGTTGGTTTACTCCTGTTCCAAAAATAAAACTTCATATAAATATATTATTAGGTAGGTACTTGGGTGTATTTGTTTAATATTTACAAAGAAGTGCCAACCCTATCACTTTTTCCCTATTCACCCATTGGCGTCTCCATTGCCCCCTTTCGGAGTTTAAATACGGATGAGCTCTATTTTAATTAATTATTGAAATAATAAATAATAATAATAATAAAATAATTAATGAGTTTAAATACGGATGAGCTCTATTTTAATTAATTATTGAAATATAGTGCATTCCTGCATTTTTTTTGTCGTTTTACCTAATCTACTTCATCATTTCAAAGTTTCTACATCATAATTCACAACAATTTCATTAAAAAAACAAAAGTAATTCATTGCCAAACTTAAAACTCGTCCCTATTGATCCCGTTTCACTACTCTGTATTAAATTCTGCAAACAGATTCAGAAATATTCTCAGTAATATAAATTAAGACTGGCTAGCTTGTTAGGCCCTATTTTTGCCCTTATATGCTTATTCTAATTACGTTAGAGGCGTTATTATTTTGCTGTACATAGATAGATAGATACATCAAAATCAAATATAAATACACAACTGTCCCAGACTAAAGTGGGTTATTGTTTTAAATCGATATCTGACGGCAACGCACGCAACGGCTGCAAATAATGTTGTGCCACGCCCACGCGCACTGCACTAATGACAATCTTTACCGGAAATAAAATTATTAACCTACCATTGACGTATTATGTATTACATACATCTATGGATATAAAGCTAGTTTCATAATGGTCGACCATTTTTAGGCAGTTTCGCCATTATTGAAATTCTTTTGTTGATATAATATTGTTGTTAAAATCTATTGGAAAAGATGAAGTAAGTGTGGTCTAAGGTCTAACATAAAAAAATGAAATCTATGGAGTTGACACCAAACCTAGAGAAAAACAGCAAAAAAAAAAGAAACCATGTACGTATTTACATTTCAATTACATCCATGCTGTTGTTCTTTATCAAATAAACAGATTAAGCTTTTGAGACTTTTCACAAAGGGCTAACTAAATCTTTCATAATTCTAAGTACGTTTTGAGTTTATTTCTAACGAGTTTCTTAGGCTTTTTTCGTTACGCCATTTAAGATACTAAGTACTATAGACTTCTTTTGACTACCCAGAATGGGTGAATAAAATAACAAACCAAAAAAAATACACCTTGGGTTACATTATTTGAGTTTAAGTTAGGATAAGTTACTAACTTAGGTAGCTCTAACTACATAGCCTTCGATCAAGATTGAAGCTCCTGTGAGCCTTAAATTTTGAACTGTGAATTTAAAACTATAGGCGAGGTAAACATTTCCAAAACAAAAATTAAAAACATCATACTGAGAAAGGGGGGGGGGGGGGTGAGGCTGCGACCGAATTAGATTGTTGTCGTTGTTATCGAAAATTTACTAAACTTCCTTTTAATAAAGCGGATACGTAGTCTAAGGGGATACGTCATGACCCGGCGCGAAGTTGAAAACGAATACTTTTGCCGACTCCGTAGTGTGCGAGCCTTTGATTAGGGCACGGAAGGTCGTGGGTTCGATCCCCGCGGAAAGCGTATTGATTTCTTACAAAAATCACGCTGTGTTTATTTTCGGTTAGATAAAGACATTGCAGGCTTGAATCACGTGATTGTCCGAAAAGTAAGATGATTCCGTGCTTCGGATGGCACGTTGGTCCCGGCCGCAGAAGTAGTCGTTATAACCGCGGCGACAAGCTGGCCCCTTGTCACGTTGGTAATAAAACATCAACTCGGCTGAACGTGGGTCCGGCTCTGTGGGCTTGTGCCTCTGCCTAATCCAGGGTATCAGCTAACTACATGTACCAAATTTTAATAAAATCGCTCCAGCTGTTTAGAAGTGAAGAAGTAACACACTCACACTCACAAACTTTCACCTATAAAATATTAGTAAGATTTGCGCAGTTGCGATTTATTTAATACTAGAGGCTGCCCCGCGGTTTTTCCCGCGCAGATTTCTCATAAACACAAAATTCCCGTTTTTCCCGTTCCCGTGGGAATTTCGGGAAATCCCTTCTTAGTGCTCACCAACACTCCCCAAGGAACCCACGTGCCAATTTTCAGCTTTCTACGCCAAGTAGTTTAGGCTCTGCGTTGTCTGTCAGTCAGTCAGTCAGTCAGTAACGGAAGAGTTTTATATATATTGATAGTGTAAAACAAAGTCGCTTCCCGCGTCTGTCCCTATGTATGCTTATATCTTTCAAACTATGCAACGGATTTTGATGCGATTTTTTTAATGGATAGAGTGATACGAGAGGAAGGTTTATAAGTATAATACATGCACAAGATAGTAAAAGTTTAGGCGTTATGAAGTTCGCCGGGTCGACTAGTACTAGGACAAAGCTGTGAACAGCAAGCGCCATACCGGTTTTCTGATTTCTGCGCTTCTCGCGCTTGATTTTTATGTAGCACACCTACTACTTCTACGTGTTTTTTTTTAAGTGCTTTAATTATATGAGATTTCTTTATATAATACTACTAATTGCCTTATGCCTGAGAGAGGAGAAAAGATTTACTTTTTGCTGTGTTAGAATATAGTGCAAGGTTTGTTCATTTTATAGCTTTGCCTGTAAATCTCAGTCAAGGTATCTTTTGAGGTGACGTCACAGTCGTCCACGACCCAGCGGAGGAGGCGCTAACAACCTAACGGCGCGTTGGCGGCCGGCACGCCTGTCATTGCGCATAATTTATAACTTTACATGAAATGATATTTCGTTTATAATATTATTTTCGTACTCACCAAGGTGGCAACTAGGCAGCTCGAAGAAATAAATTACCGTAATGCCTCAACCACAGTGCAGGCCGAGCGTGGGTTCTAAGGCGGGCGCGAAATTTCAAACGTATGAAAACGCCGTTTGCGCCCATAGTGGAGGGCTTAGGTGGGCGCCTAGCGTGAAGGGCTTGATCTTGGGCTAGTAAGCGAGCATAGGTCTCAAACAACGCCTATCCGTGCCTTGTAGGCCTGCGTTTCAATGCACGTGCGGGTGGCAGGCATATCAAAACAGTTTGGTCTTAATGTAAGCGCGACTTCATCTAAAAAAATATATTTATATCATAAGTGCGATTCAATCATACCAGCTAAATATCAAAAACAATTTTCAGGGTATAATTTACAATTGTAATTCTTCATACAAAGTAAAACAAAACTTTTTTTTATCTGTTTCCAGTACCTATTTTCTATGTTCAACACCTTCCATCTCAGGATAGGACTGTCTAGAGTGATCACTAAAACCCAAATCCTCATCCATGGTTGACAAAACATGAAATACATCTAACCTCTACAGCAACCTTGGCAGAGAGCAACTAAGTCCCGCGGCAGTGTGGACGCGCACTAAACGTTTTAAATTCTAGACGTGCAAAACTAGTTTTTAATTCAAACTAACATCAACACATTCTCATATACTGGTGTTTCTAACAAGTTAGTGAGTAATAAATAAAAGGGTTGTTTAGCTCATCATAATGTACCGAGTTTCCCAAAGTAACAATAAAAAACAGCTGTTCCATTATAATTGTTCATTGCTAACGGGGTCAGTCAGTTTGTAAGCACGTATGAGACAGTTGATTATTGTTTTAAGATTTCAATGAATTTCTTTGATTAAGTCCGAAATAACTTATATTAATACATTCCCATAACGCCCGTTGTAAAATAAATAACTCATTATTTAAAAGCAAACACAAATGTTACCATCTATGAAATCAACTATGTAGTGCGAAATGACACAAGAACTGCGAGCAGCTAAGCAATGGAGCCTAGTAAAGTATTTTAAATATTTTATTAAAAACAATATGTAAGTATGCACATAACGTTTAAATTTAAGCAGATTTCAATAATAATCTGTTTTCTGTTTTAAAAAACTAATTATGTACAATGGACACAAAAAAATTATAAAATAAAAGAGGCATACTAATTGGAACAATTAACGCCATGTTGCCGACTAATCAGAATAATTGAAGTGGCGTCATGCTGTCAATTCTGCAGTAGCGGAAGACCATCTTCAACAAATACAAGATAAATAAAGTTTATTTATGCGGACCGTTTCAAATGTTGGTTAATATTATTTTCACGCTCTATGATGATTTAACTCTAGAATAGTCGGTCAAATCGCGAAGAATGGATTGAAAATTCACCAGCAATCGATTAGGGGCCGCTTCGGAAAGGACATTAAAACGTTTTATTTTATTTTTAGCAATCGCTACTGTGGTAAAGTGCATTTTTAACCGACTTCAAAAAAGGAGGTTATCAGTTTGACCTGTATGTATGTATGTTTGTATGTATGTATGTTGGTATGTATGTATGTTTGTATGTATGTATGTATGTTTGTCAGCGATTATCTTGCGTTTGGCTGAACCGATTTTGATGCGGTTTTCAGAAATGTATTTGTTACATTCAGGAGAAGGTTTTAATACCTATTTTAACCGACTTCGAAAAACAGGAAGATCTCAGATTATGTTTGTTTCAGTTCGTTGAAGGCGGGTTCTCTTTTTGTAAAAAGAAATTATGATCCATATATTTACTGTCACAGACGAACGACCGTAAAAACGAATTTTGTAGTTGAATTCTGGTAGGTATACCTACAAATACTTATCATAAAAATATTTTTTATTATTATATATTTTCTTTGAATGGTGCACAAAATAATTTAGGTAAAAAGTGAAAGCTAATTTTCTTTTCAGAAAGTTTACTGAAATCTTTAACTTGACATATAAACTTGCGGTATCTATTTACATATTTGTTATTAACAGCTGAATTATATTTTTTTACACAATATCTATTACCACAACCAACATATTTCCTAGTTGTATATGAATCCGTCACGTCCCCATAACTTTAGCAAAACGTCCGAGAGCCAAGACGGCCTGTTGTTTAGAGCGTCATAAATCTGCCGAGCCACTCGGCCAGCACACAACATACGCACCTTGCCTCGGATCGCTCGGTTTATTGAACCAAAGAGCCCGACAGGTTGCGGTTGTTGATTAAACAATATACGACGATGCGAAGTTTACTACGTAATATATTGGTTGAAACATTAAACTAGGTTGCCTGGAAATCATTTTTTGCGATAATGCATGCAAATTAAATTTGTCTGTACCCTGATTGGATAATTTACTTTTGTATCTTACTTTATAAGCAATAAATATAGTGTATTCTATTCTAAACTGTGTTACTATTAGGTATTCTGTGACTATGTTTAAAAATCAGCAAAAATTAGCCAGAACATTGCCTAATTTGCCTATATACATATGGTACGAGCTATCCCGGCGAACTTCGTTACGCCATAGAATATTAAATACTACAAAATACTTGGCTCTATCTATACCAATATTATAAAGAGGAAAGATTTGTTTGTTTGTTTGTAACGAATAGGGTCCGGAAATACTGAACCGATCTGAAAAAATATTTCACTGGTAGGAAGCTACACTAACCCCGAGTGTCATAGGCTATATTAGATTTTCAAAAAATTAGGGATCCTTACCTAAACTCAAATAATGTAACCCAAGGTGCAATATTTTTTCCGTTGTTTACATATTTTGACAGGTGGTTTGTTGTTTGTTTTTTATTCGGCTATTCTGGGCAGTCAAAAGAACATAGTCTATAGAGCCAAGTCTTTTGTAGTAATTTATATTCTATAGCGTGACGAAGTATTGACAGAATTGACGAAGCAGGGACAGCTCGTAGACTATAAATAAAAAAAGAAACAACAATATAAAAACCAACGGAAAATAATTGCACCTTTTGAAAATCAATTTATACATAATCTCTTCCGTTACTGACTGACTGACTGTCAGACAACGCTGAGCCGAAACTACTGGGCGTAGCGGGCTGTAATTGCTGCAGGGGAGCACTAAGGAATATTTTCCCGAAATTCTCATGGGAACGAGAAAAAACGGGATTTATGTGTTTATGAGAAATCTGCGCGGGTGAAACCGCGGGACAGCCTCTAGTCTTATATATATATATGTCACTAGTGTAGCTTCCCAAAAGAAAAATATTTTTTCAAGTCGGTTCAGTAGTTCCATAGCCTATTCGATGCAAACTAACAAACAATCAAATCTTTCCTCTTTATTATTGGTTTAGATATAGAAAGAATATAGAGGATTAGCAAATTAATAATAAAATAATGTTAAAAATACATATACATTTTATATGTGCGTAAGTAGGTAACAAAATTAGATAGATCTAAATATTTTCGAAATTTTATTGCCATACTTGGTCATATGTTACAGTTAAATGGCTATGAATATTTAATTAACATTATGTACCAAATAATTTACATAAAATCTGAAATTTTCATCCTGTATTATCTTCAAAATCAATAACAAACACAATCAAGTAAGTAAGTAATTCAAGGATCTCTGTGTAAATTCCGAAAATATTTAGTTGTTTTTTTTAAATATTTTGTCACATAAACCGTATGTACTGCTTACAAAGTTGTTTGTTGCAGATATAATTATAACAACAAAAGACTGCTTATTTTTCTAACCACAAAATAATGTCTTCCATAAAATAACATTTTAGCATGGAGCCAATGAAATATAATTATTTGATGATTGGCTCTATTTCTTCTCGAGTAAAATTTAGCGCACCCTTCTCTAATGTTTCAATATAATTAAAACAATATGTATCTGGTAAAGTTCTTAATTTGTTTTAGTGCTCAAAATGCTCTTGACGTCCAAACTACTGCGCTATCAAATTAATAATATAACCACACTAATTTTCTTATTAATGTTTGATCGAAACTGTTTCTTTTACACATCAAGTGAAAAATGAAAAATTATTTATTCATTAAAAAGGATACAAGGTATCACTTATTGTATTAAGTCAATTACGACTACTTAGTTGGTACCTACCTTAAATTTAGTTAAGTATCCTATAATACTGTGAGAGGCGAGGTTGTACAAGTACGCCCATCAAACGTCTCTTACAAACGAATGTGAATTCAACCTGTCTTCAGATGGACATACTAGTTCGGATAGCAGAACACTATAGGTACCACTAAAAAAAAAAGGTAGACAGTTGATATACCAGGCGACTAAAACTGTACCAGCCGTGCCGCGGGTCAGACTCAACAGCATAGCCAACTATGGAGTCGCATGTAGACACCACCAAACGAGCCCTCTGTCAAATTATTATACTCCCTTTCGCAATGATTTTACAGCGTAGAGAAGAAAGCGGTAACAAACTCTACTTTTGCAATTCTCTTTTTTTTTATATACAATTGAAGTCTTGAAGTGGTTTTTGCGAGAGCACTTAGGTATATATAAAATTTGTGTAAGTTTAGAAACATATTAACGAGTACCTACGCATTCCTGTTGTGGATTTATAATTGTTTCATATATTGTCCTGTTGACACGGTTCTCTGTCTCATCACTTTAGAAATGCGAGACGATGCCGAGCTGAGCTAGACAGACATAAACGATGAATGGAAGGTATTTTCTCTGAGTAATCTGTATTGTTTTCTTATGAAACAATGGACTTATAAAGGCTTAAAAAGGGTTTTTTTTTTTAAACCTTATTTCATCCTAAAAATCTAGTGGAACACTAGTTTTACGGTTACCTGAGTGGATCTGGCTTTATAGGATAACACAGGGCTCTGGCTAGAACGGTAACCAGATTTCTTTATTTATATTACCTACCTTTTTATTTTCATTGGTACAGTGTAACTGTTTGTTGTTAATATTTTTTTATTTTATTTTCATAGAGGATATCTAAAATATAAATAGCGATTTACTTGGTAATAAATACTTAAAGTAAGGCACGTCTTTACTTAAAGTAAGGTACATTACCTATTCCAACTAAATAGTCTAAAAGTGTTAACAATAATGTAAACTTTATCAATTTAGTAATTACTGTAGAAAATGCTCGCGTGTGGTGGGTCGTACATACCTACACACAACATAGACAAGCGCCATATCTAGCAAACCATGAGCAAACAATACGACTATTGAGCTCATGTCACGTGCGAAAATTAATTTATCAACTCCTTTTAAATAGTTTTCACGTACACATCGATTGATTAATTTCTATGTAAATGCATTACGAATATTAGTTTTTTTTTGTAAAGTAACAAAGGCATGGTAAGCTCACTCTACTGACCCATCACACAATACGACACGCACCCAGACTAGTCCATATCGTTGGGATGCAGTACGCTTTATATATTTCCTACTTTTTCTTAGATAGGTACTTAGTAGAGTTAGTAAAAATAGTAGTAGTTAAAAATTTACTATTGGCAACTCTATTATTGCCTATAGTAATTTTTTTTTAATAATTTATTTCAACGTTTCCCCACCTCACTGGTTTATTTGCATAAAAAACTTACATCTATAATTAATACATTGTGTCACCTACTATGCGAACTAAATGACAGTTAGCTAAACTCACTTTGTAAAATAATGTTGCTTAAAAAGTAATAGTGATAGTTCAGTTCTCGTACAATCAGATTAATGATCAATGAGTGTCAATAGTTAATCATTTCAAACTATTATTTCTTTTATAGTATTTTATTATTAGTATTATATTTCTTTACTTTTTTATTTCTTTTTTTTTTTCATCAAAAACTGACAACACAGAAAACGTCAGTTGACTCGACTTCGTCTAAATTAAAATACGACTATCATTTGAAAATTTCGTGTTTTCACTTCATCTTAAACAAATATAAAAGTGAAACCGAGCTAAATTGCTTTCAGCCATTATAAAATGTCAAATGCAATCAAGATGTGAAATGTCGCTATCATATTGCCAGCATATTCTGTAGATTGGCTCGTTTTTTTTACTTTTGTGGAAGCAAGACACGGATGGTTGCATTAAGGAAACATCGTGGTTTCAGGCATACTCGTTGTGGACGCACGGAGCGGGCCGCCCCCCGAGGGGAAACCTTTAGGCAATAGGGGCGAGTGGATAGAAACTCTCGCTAGATATGATGTCTTTGCATTTCTCGATATAAACTTCTAGACTTTGTCTCTAATATGTGCCTATACTTTTTTTTCTACAGAATATAAAGGAATCAAATAAAAGAGAATGCATGTTCCGCATAAATCAAAACAATGAAATAAAAGTGCTATTTCAGTTTTTCATTTCATTCACAGATCAGTTTAGCTGAGGCAGCAATACCGTGCAATATGCTTGATTTATGTGATATTACCTACTCATTTTATTTTTCCAACAGTAAATGGCGGGCTCATTGAGGTGTCACCCACACATTTATTTTGCCGTTCCTACCTTATTCACCAAGAATCTTTGAATTATGCGAACGATTTTAATTGGGTTTGTCATGTAAAAATAATTATTTTTCAGTCCTTTACCTTTTGAAGAATAATAACAGACTAAAATAAATGCTACGTGCAATAATAAGCCATAACTGTACTTTTTCTCTTGAGAGTGTACAATGAAACCCTGGGAATATTTTTTATTAACTCCATTGACTGATTGGCGGATAAACAATTATAACAATTCCTTTACTAATTACAACTATAGACATTCGTAGTACAAATATAACGAGCAGACATCACGCCAATAGGTTCGTTGTCTACGATTTTGATATATTTTACGAGGCGTTGTCGTAAACAAGCAGGAGCAGCCGCATAGTAGTCAACAATATTATTTTGTCGGTGTTCCTCCGAATGTCTGGCTGTCTTAATTTTAACAAAGACTTTTTATACGAGAACGCTGAAATTTTTAATAATATACTTTGTTGTAACACAAGCTATCTAGTAAAATATTCAATTTGTTTTAGAAAATATTATTCTTATATTATATCCAAGTATAGTAAATAATTCCAGCCAACCCATTATGAGTAATATTTAACTTTTCGAAGCAAAAGTTAAGTTTGTTGGCAAGGGTCGTTAGTTTTTTAATAGTTATTTATGTGACTGGTACATAATAAAAGGCATTAATACATGAGTGTGGTAAGTTTCATAATAAGATCACGGAGTGTTTTAGTACCTATTATGTACAGTTACATACATAACTCTATCTATATGCATATCATAAGTTTTCTACAATATTTTTAAAAATCACGGAATTATTCTGATCGTCAGAAGTTCATAGAAGTTCGTTCGAAACAAATGACTGACATTCAAAGTTTTTTTTCTAATTCATAACCAATCTATACTTAGTAGATTTTATAAATTCGAGATTCAAAAAGATGTATGGAGCAAGAATTTCATGTCGAATGAAATTTAAAATCAACAGTCGATAATCACATTCAAATATTAATATTGTTTTTTTTTTCTAAGAGGATGATCTAAATTTTAACGTAATTATAAATTCTGTTATCGAAAACGTAAAGTAAAAATAAATTCACCCACTGATACAGGTTTCTTAATATATACCATTAACTTATCGTTTCTGAACATATTATAGGGAAGTTATGATATGGATGTAGATAAAAGCTTTTAAGTATTTAACTTGCAACGTATGTACGGATGTATGTATGTATGAATGATTTTTGGTGAAATTTTTAAGCAGATTTATTTAACCTCTGAGCTGATATTTTGTGTACACGTTTAGGGAGCCTAACAATACATATTTAAGCTAATGTGACGTTATTAAAAATCTAACTATGTTTTTAGTGTACTACTATAATATGGGTATCAAATGAAAGGCCTTGCTAAAAATAACTCGAAAAATAATGTAACAAAATAAAAGCTTGATTTTAAAAAGGTTTTTAACCTAAAACTTATAAATACGCCTTCACGTGGTAATGTTAAAATATTAATAAATTATTAAGTAAAGTTAAAACAAATTTTATGTTATCCAGAGACTATACTTTCGGGAAAATATACAATACTCTCTTTTTTTTTTTTTTTGGAAAGGTCCCATTTAGAGTTACCGCGTAGGGGGGCACAAATTTAAATCGGAAATTGCGTTTTACGAGGTTTATTTGTAAAGGCATTTTGAAACAATGCTTTTAAATATTGTGTTTGAACCATTTAATTAAAATTCTAAGGTTACAACTTCGAGAAATTTATTTATAAAAACAAATAAAGACAAATTGTTATTGACAAGGGTTGTTTAGTGCGGATTGCATTTACATACATTCAATATCTTGCTTGGTAAGTATTTATACCGAGCACGTCTGATTTTGTTATTTTCCTCGTATTCAATTGGTCCTTTTTGAAGTCGACCAAAAACCACCTCTTTCATTTCAAACGAATTTAGACTTCTAATAAAAAATGTTTACCTATAGATAAATATTTTTATCTATAGGAAAACATACATACATATACAAACATATGTATTCTTTAAATATGTGAATAGGAAAACAACTTTTTTGGAGCAATTTTCAACATGTTTTAGTCATTGTTTCGATGTCATAAACGGTACCTAAACTTATTTTAAAAAGTTGCAGGCCAACGAATAGCAATTGCAGACTTACCGAACATTAGCGAGGGTGTGGCGTCGACTCTTGAGGTATCGGCCATGGTACTTCTGCAGCTCGGCGATACTGCCCTGCTCCGCTTGCATCCTGGCCGGCGGCGGGTCGGCGGCGGCGCCGGGCTCGGCGGGGACGCCCCCGGGCGCGCCCGAGCCGCGCTTGCCGAGCCGCGACTTGTACTTCCTAGCGGCCGACGACACACATATTTTGACTGAAGAGGGACTCCCGAAACTACCGAAACTGTACTTCTTCCCAGAACTCCGTGAAGAACGCGCAGTGTCGGTGGAGCTGCGTGTCGACTTGTATGAGGGCGTCAACGTGGCATCCGTGGCGTCCTCCAAGGGCCAGTCAGAATCACAATCGTCTTCTTCCTCTATGCCTGGTAGCGGTGACTGCTGGCCGAGCGGGCGCGGTGATGAACTTATAGCTGGCTCCGGAACCACTGAAAAAGATTAAATTGATTTGAATAATGCAATAATTCACAATGTTGCTGACACGCCTAAGAGCTTACTTTAAGTATCCTGTGATGCTAGAGCGACTGAGCAAATCATCTCATGTATAACGTTTCTTTCTATTTTACTTAAAATTAAATTTGATACTGTTTTAAGTTGATCTCAAAAAGATTTATTTTAATAAAAAATATTCAAATTACTATAAAATTATGGACGTCAATTACTAGGTTTAAAAAAGGGGTTTAATTATGTGTGGTTGATATTAGGAAGGTACATGAATAACTAAAAATCGTTATGACCAAACCTAAATAAATAAATTAATATTACGTGTATTGTACAAGTGTAATCCTACTGCCATGCATCTTTGTTAAAAATTGAAAAACAAAGTAAAATACTCATTTCAGAATAAGATTACAAACACATATTACAAAAAAAAAAGTTTTGATAAGATAAGATAAAATAAGAGAATTCTCTATTGCAATACAAATAAAACGAAGAGTGCATAAAATAACAAGTTACAAATATCAATGCATATGGCGATCTTATCACTAAATTTGATAAATTATGCCATGCATTATCTAGACGACAAATATAACGAGTGGACCGATGGAGGTATGGTACCAGTATGGCATAAGCAACGGCTTACTACACTGGTTTAGCTTGTGTGCGATATTGCAAATCTTAATAATATGGAAACCATACCAGGGATTATTTTAATTAAAACGATTTGAGCCTTTTTTCTAAACAGGAAACTTTTGTATTATTATCTCATAAAGAATAATTTAATATCATCCAGCTTTGTTCTGGATGATTGAACGCCGCGATGGAGCTGTACCTCAAATATGAAATTAAGCGCGTAGCAGTAAAGGGTCTTTGTTATTGGGCGGCATATTTTAGCACTCTACGCGTAGCCACGCGTAGCTGGCCTACGCCGTAGTAAATTTGAACAAACGTAGCGACTTTCACTACCTACTACGTGCGTAGCTCTGCTGCAGCGTTGTCTCAAAATATATTGTACTACTAGAGGCTGCCCCGCGGTTTCACTCGCACAGATTTCTCATAAACACAAAAATCCAAACATCCAATTCCGTTCCCATGGGAATTTCGGGAAATCCTTTATAAGTGATAACCTACACTCCCTAAAGAACCTACATACAAAATTTCAGCCTGCTACGCCCAGTAGTTTCGGCTCTGCGTTGTCTGTCAGTCAGTTAATCAGTAACGGAAGAGTTTTATATATATTGATAGCTATTCTACATTTTAATTGCTCTTTCTTCGAAAAGTTAAGATGATATGAATTCATCAAATTAATTACATTTATAATATACTACATAGTATATGATGAGTCAATTTAGGTCACAAATAATTATTTAAAAAAATACCTTTTTAAAATCAAGCCCTTTTTGAAATGGGCTAAAAGGAAAAAAATAAACCTTCAGTTGTGGGGGTAGAGAAGTGCCTGCACTTAGCTAAAAATAAACCTTTCTTTTAAAACTTTCATATATTATATATTCTACTATATAAAAATAAGTCGGCTTTTCCTTCCTGACGCTATAACTCCAGAACGCACGAACCGATTTCCACGGTTTTGCATTCGTTGAAAAGGTCTCGGGCTCCGTTAGGTTTATAGCAAAGAAAATTCAGGAAAATTTCAAAAGAAAAGCGGAAAAATCTTTCTTCATACAGCGCCATCTCTGATACATAGCATGTACTACAAACCAATATTTTAAGTAGATGGCGCCGGTGCGTGATATATTTTTTGACAGCTACTCATTGTTCTCTGCTTAGTTTATGTCATGTTAAAAACGGGTATTGTGAAAAAAATAAATAGTAAATTATGTGGATTGTGCATTTGATGTATAATTCACCACTCTGTCCATAGTCCAAAATGCCTAGAGGATGACGTGCGAACATCGGCCGCCGCACAAGACATGCAAGCCAGCAACAATTAGTATATTCACAGAACATAAGCGAAGAAATCTACTATATAATAACACCCCTCTCAGAATTTTCATTCGGGGGTTAAAAATAAGAAATTCCAACGTCTCAAACAAGGGACCCCAGTTCCAGATTGGCCATAGGTGTTTTCCACTGATGCACTAGGTCGCATGTATACTGTTCATCCTAGAAATGATGAATGTTTTTAATTGCGACTGCTGATGGTAAATGTACGTGGACCAAAATCATTTACGCATTTGAAAACCGTGAATGGCCACCAATGCCAAACATATCGAGAAGCATGTCGTCAACTATTGGGTTTGCTGGAGAACGATTCTCATTGGGATTTAACACTTGCGGATTCAGTTGTTTCATCAAATTCGTACCAAATACGAACGCTGTTCGCAATTATCATCACCACATGTTTTCCTTCACAACCAATTCAGTTATGGAACAAATACAAAGACGGCATATGTGAAGATATCTTGCATCGCTTGCGCATCCAAACGAATAATCCTGACATCAAAATAACCGATGAAATCTACAATGAAAGATTGATTCAACAATAATACTGGTGGTCTATTCTTCCTGGACGCACCTGAAGGAACAGGGAAGGAAAACATTTGTCATTTCATTGATTTTGGCCACTATTCGATCAAGATGTGACATAGCTTTGGCGATAGCATCATCTGGAATTGCGGCGAATCTTCTAGATGCACACTGATACTCCAACATGCAATATTTTCCGATCCAGTGCAGCAATGGGAAAATTGTTGATGCAATGCAAGCTCATTGTTTGGGATGAGTGCACAATGGAACATAAGAAATCGCTTGAAGCACTTCACACTGAAGGATCTTCGGCGAAATAACAACATCTTTGGCGGCTTGATGATATTGTTGGCAGGCGATTTCAGGCAGACGTTGCCAGTAATTCCCCGTGGAACGCCTGCAGATGAATTGAATGCTTGCCTATAGATGGAATAACATAAACACATTATCACTAACCACTAATATGAGAGTCCAACTTCAAAATGATCAAAGTGCTGCACAATCTTCCTAACAATGTTAGCTGTTGGAAATGGAAAAGTCCCATTTGATGCGACATCTGGATTAATTACTCTTACCAACGACTTTTGCCGATTTGTAGACTCTCAATTAGCTCTTATTGAAAATGTTTCCCAAACATTAGTGAGAATTATCAGAATTATGCTTGGTTAAATCAACGAGCAATTCTTTCCGCAAAGAATAATGATGTACACGCACTTAATTTTACCATTCAATCAAAAATTGCTGGCGATTTGGTGACATACAAATCCGTTGATTCCATAACAAATCCCGATGATGTAGTAAATTATCCAACGGAGTTTTTGAACTCTCTGGAGTTACCAGAATTTTCACCACATAACATGCAACTCAAAGTTGGTACAGTTATTATGATATTGCGTAATTTGAATCCACCGCGACTTTGCAACGGTACTCGACTTTCGGTACACTAAACAAAATTGAGGCAACCATTATTAACGGAAAGTACGCTGGTGAAAATGTATGTATTCCTCGAATACCAATAAATCCGACTGATCTTCTGAATTCATTACTGTTGTGGAATCAAATTAAATTTTTCCTTTTCAAATATAAAACAAAAAAATAGTTCTTCATCTTTTAATCACCAAACTTAAAATTAAGCCATCTGGTGGCGAAACGGAGTTCGCCGGGTTTGCTAGTATATATATATACATATATATATCTCAATATAATTCTATTATCTACTATCTATCTATCTACTACTCTCTACTATATATAAAAATTTATCGTAGTTCGTTAGTCTCGCAAGAACTCGAGAACGGCCGGGCCGATTTAGCTGATTTTGGTTTTGAAATGTTCGTAGTAGTCCAGGGAAGGTTAAAAAGGTTATAAAATATAGGAAAATTGATAGAAACAACAATTATAAGGCGCGATACGAAGTTTGTCCGGATAGCTGTATGAGAATCATTTGACAGAGGTGAGTTCGGTTGCGTCTTCATGCGAATTCATTGTTAGCTTTGCTGATGAGTCTGATCCGCGGCATGAAGAGACAAGTACTGTCTGGGTGGCGTGGCATAACAGCTGTATACTACCTACAGTGTTCTGCTATCCGAACTGGTATGTTCATCTAGTGTCATCTGACGACAGTTCATTTCACATTCGTCGCCTGAGCCGTTTGATGGGCACCTCTAAACCACCTTTATTTTTAATGTTTTGCCTCTCACTGTATATTACTAAATACTGGGTGTTTCTGACAAGGCGGTAATAAATCAAAGGAGGGATTCTGCTCACCATAACTATAATAAGTCGTTATTGTCTTCTTGTAAAGCGGTACCTTGTATCCTATATTGGATAAAACATTTTTCATTTTCAAATTAATAAAGCTTTTAACTAAAAAAAAAAATTTTTTTTCTTTGATTGATCGATTGTCAGCCGGGACAGCTCGTATTTAATAATACATAAAAAAAATCTGTCTGCTTAATCCTTTCACCAAAGAAATTCGTTTTCATATAATTGGACCCCAATTCGTTCAGATTTTTAAGGATTAAATTAGCAATCAACAATCCCTGCTTGTTGTATACCTACTTAGCGATAAACAAGCACTTATGCTAATATGATGTTATGCCAAGAAAATGGGAATAATTGCACATTCCGTGCTTTGTTAATGTACCTAACCCTTCTATTTAGAACTATAGGTGCGCACCGCCAGTTAGGACCGACACCGCCGCAATTTGTACAGCACTTGAATATCCCCCTTGACGCATCACCTCGCGGTCGATCATTACTTGTAACCTGATTTAACGCCGATTGGATAGTGGCTTGTCCACTCTCTTTACAAGGAAATACAGATTGTGTTTACGAGCTATGTAGCTAGATAATGCTATCATTCCTCGCCAACGATCACTGTTTAACTGTTGAAGTTTGGTAGAAATATAAAAACTAGAAACTTCATAGATCACTAAGTAAAAGTAGGTAAGTAAGTTAAAAAAAGTTGACAGAAAACAAAAACTATTTTTTTTGTAATTTATTAAGTACGTCATTTGGATGGAATGAAAAGCAGAATATATACTTAAGTGTTACTTAAGTTACAGCTTGAACGTCAAGCCATAATCCTCACAAACATTTGGCTATAACTTCTAAAGTTTAAGTGGACTAATTATTTTACTTTGTGGACCAATTTGGATCAATTCATGACTAATTACTTGCATTCTTAAAATTTGTTTTAGCGAAGATTTAAAACATGAGTAAAAAATATTAGTAGAAGACAAGACCCATCTTCACAAACAATTTTCAAAAGAGACCAAAATGTTATTTTTACATAATTAAAAACAGTTTGTTTATTTCTGAAATTATTTTTGTGAACTCCTTTACAATAACGTTTGAAATTATGAAAATAGGAGAAACCTTATTTATAGGAGAAACCCGTGCCATGCAATACGACGTAGTTTTCAATTAGCTTGAACATTTCATTTGAAATCAGAACAAGGGAAATTCCTGTCCTTAGATACCTATATAAAACAAAAATATCAGTATCATTATCATAAAATAAGGCAAAGGACATCCACTGCTAGACATAGGCCTCCACCACAGATCGCAATACCGAGCGTTCTTGTGCGACCCTCATCTTGTGCAGTTCCACAATAGTAACCAGTAGGTGGACTGCCTACTCTGCATCTTCCCATCCAGTATGCGATCGCCAATCGATAAATTTTCGGCCCCGGCGACTTAAGTGCCTTCTTCGAGCTTTATACCCTGTTTTATTTTTTATTTTGTGGTATTTCGGTGACTTTATTTCTTCTGCGGATCTAATAATTTTATGAATTGATCACGCAGGGAAACTCAGAGCATAGGTAGAGCTCTTTCATTGTCCTTTGAGTGACTTTGAGCTCTTTGATTAGTTCCATAGTTAGCGACCATGTTTTGGTCCCGTAAGTCATCCTGGCAACACGCATTTAGTAAACTGGAACATATTATTGAGCTTCCATTTTTTTTTTTTTTTTTCATTATTATACTTATTTAAATAACATGCCGCCATTGGTACATAATTTCAATTCGCCATATACACTATTATAATACTTGGCAATATACAAGATAATGATTCATGTATTCGTCAATATTTGTTATTGCTCGGGCACTCCCAGCCCGTATAATGTTGCATGACATTCAATTTGAAAGGGTAATATCACTTGTATTACCATGGTCACAATCTGTTGACTTGACCAAGTTTAATCAGTCACGCAAAAAGACAATAAAATTAAATGCTGCAGAAACATTGAACCAGGTGAAGAAGGCAACCGTAGCTCTATTGTTTTATATTTTACTTAATCATAATTTTATTTTTCACGAAAGTATGATTGTACCATGATGAGATTAGAATTTATAAAACCTGCACAACGTCAATGAATATAATTTGAGTAAATCCATATAAATCTGCATTAAAAGAAAACAAACAATGTAGTGTGAATAAAGTACAAGAATCGCACAGGATCGGGATTATTGGGGACGAGAGGGGCAGGCTTTTACCCAGCAGTGGGACACAAAAGTGGCTAGCAAAAAAAAAGTATAATATACCTACTTACATAAATAAAAAAATACTGGGAGCTGAGAGACTACTTTTATATTTATGAAAATAACCTTAAAAAAAATTTACTGTTTGACAGAAGATCTTTTTCAGAAAACTCATAAACATTAATGTAATAACGGGGTCAGGACTGCGATGTCACGGTCTGTCTGTAGCTTTATTAAAATATTTCAAAGCAATATAAAAGCTAAAACAGCAGGCTTAAAAATATGTACGTATTATCACAAAATCTGCAAATAAGTTAGCGAGTGTTCTGTAAAAGTAAATTCTAAAAATAAATAGTAATTCGGTATTTATTGGTATCAAATAACTTGTAGTTCTTGTATATGCAAATAAAAACGTCAGCTCTAGCAAGATCGTAAGATCTGACTAACTGAATTAAATGTAATTTCAGAAGTTATGGGACCTTTAATTTAATTATACTATCTATCTTCTAATGAGGCCACAACCAACGCAGTCGAGCTACGCAGTATAGAAAAACTTAAAGATTCAGGGCATTCGGCTGTGACCGCGCTGCTTGAGGATTCGTGACGGTGCATTTACATCAACCAAGCGTATGCTCATTCTATCACCACTTCATCAAATTATTTGAGACTAGAGTCTGCCCCGCGGTTTCACTCGCGCAGATCTCTCATAAACACAAAAATCACATTTTTTCCCGTTCCCGTGGGAATTTCGGGAATTCCCTTCTTAGTGCTCACCTATACTCCCTAAGGAACCTACATGCAAAATTTCAGCCCGCTACGCTCAGTAGTTTCGGCTCTGCGTTGTCTGTCAGTCAGTCAGTCAGTAACGGAAGAGTTTTATATATATTGATTAAACTGACGTCGCGCATTCTTTTTTTGTTTTGTCTGTTCTAAAATGTCACCAAAGAATGCTCTTCGATGGAATGGGGATAGAAGAGCATTCGCTCGTTTGATGTAAATGCGCCTTTATAAGAAGCTCTATGTTAGGTAAGTAAGGTACCATTCAAAACTTACCTAAGTCGTCGTGTTGTAGTTCAGGGCTGCCCTCCCGCAGCGCATGGTCAGCCTCGTCGTCAGCGGCGGCCGCCGCGCGCGCCCCCCAGCAGGGCACGCAGCAACGGAACACCCCGCCTCCGACCACCTAAAATTAAATTTCTCGTAAATGCTAACTAAGACCACGCTTCATCATCATCATCAGCCTGTAAGAGCCCACTGCTGGACATAGGCCTCTTCTCTCGCACGCCATGCACCACGGTCCTGCGCCAGTCTGATCCACTGCCTACCGGCGACCTTCACTATGTAATAATAATAATAATAACACATCACACTCAGAGCCCCTAACTAGGAAGAACCTGTATCTAGGGCGCCCGAAACACACACACAGACGAACATCACACCCAGACCGTCAGACCATCGGGCTGGTGGTCTGCCTACTCCACGTCGTCCGTCCACGGACCACGCTTGCATTTTTTTTTTTCAATTAAAAACATTACTTTTACTAAATGCTAGTTAAGAAGACCGTAATAAGATTATTTTTCAATATTTTTGATTTATTAAAACACTACTATAATTATTAATAAAAATATACATTAAATATGACATAGCTTGTCCTTTACCTAAATATAATAAAAGTGCACATGACTTCATCTTGTAGACTTAAAAGATATCCAATAATTAAAAGCTAAGTAAACCACAGTATAGTGAGTGCTTTCACTTTATACACAGACTATAATCTATACCAATATTATAAAGAGGAAAGATTTGTTTGTTTGAACTGAATAGGCTCCGGAAATACTGAACCGATTTGAAAAATTCTTTAACTGGTAGGAAGCTTAACTATCCCCGAGTGACATAGGCTATATTAGATTTTCAAAATAGTTAGGGATCCTTACTTAAATTCGAATAATGTAGCCCAAGGTGCATTTTTTACCCGTTATTTTCATATTTTGACAGTTGGTGGTTGTTGTTGTGGTTTTTAAATTTGCCCATTCTGGGCACGCAAAGGAACTTAGTCCATACAGCCAATACAGTTGGTGGTTTTTTTTTGTTTTTTTTACTAAGCCCATTCTGGGCAGGCAAAAGAACATAGTCTATAGAGCCAAGTGTTATGTAGTATCTTAAATTCTGTGGCGTAACGAAGTTCGCCGTGTCAGCTAGTCTTCAATATAGTAAATGTATATGTGATGTATGTAATGCAAATATAAATGTTTAACAAAATAAGCATACCTTGGTGCCGTGCCCCGCCTCACGAGACCCTCGGACCGTCCCAGCACTCGGTCAGCCGCGCCGCGCACACGCGGTACGCAACACATTAACGTAACTGCTTTTACACTCACTTTATAACACTTTTGTCACACTTTCTGTATTAAGGTCATTAATAATTATACTTTTTCCTCAATTCACTGACGGTGAGGTACAGTTTTATAAGCTTCCCAATTGAAAAATGTAAATAATACCTCCTTTTTTTCAATTAAAACTTTTGTCTGTTTCAGTTTCTGTATAATTGGTTAGCTGTAAAGGAAGCAAATGATAACATAGTATATTCTTCAAATTATATAGAACGCTATCGAGTTGCTTATTCTTGTAACTGATTCTCTGAAGGTCAGATGCAAAAATAAAATATGTACCGATTTATAAATTTTATTAGATGGCTAATTTGACCGTGTCATACGAAAACGACGACGTATTGCAAGTTTACGCGGCAATAAGCCAAATGCTGGGAGTGCGTCTCATAGCGCACTTATTACCAAGTTAACGAATTCCATTAGACCAACGTCACTCGGTTTATCCTATTATTTTATTACTACAGAAAAGAAGAATGGGAAATAAAGAAGATTCCTTACATCACGTTCATACCTACTTTATTTTCAGATTTTGGTTTTCATACCTATATTTCAATCAAATGAACTGATATTACAGACCAAACAAGAATCTGATAATTGTTCTTAGCTTAAGACCTCAAACTTGAACAACATTTTAATAATAAAAAAATTTACTGCTTGCAGTTTGCAGTTTCTTAGCCTAAAGTAGCCACTTTACGCAACAAACAGTATATTTCTAAGATCTTATCCCGAAATCAACTCAAATAGAGTGCCCACTACATTATTGGCTCACATGAGGAAGATTATCTAGTCCTCACATTTTTTATTTCGTGCACCGACGCAAGCAATTTCAGGAATAAAGACTGCATGCTATGACTCAAAAAAGTAAACAGGTTTTTTTTGTTTGAGTAATGCATAATTCTTAAAACACGTTTTAAACCCGACGGACCCGCTTGTTCACCCCGTCGCGCCCTGCCTTTCATCCTTTGCCTCGTCTGGCATTAGCCAAGTGATAGTAGTTCATTGTTCTGATGGTGAACATCATCATTTACAAATACTATTGAAAGACTTGAAGTGAGCATCTTTATTTATTTTTTTAATTAAAATTTCATAAGCCAGACAGATAATGCTAACCATTTGTGTGAAATTCTTCGGGGTGATAAAAAGTATTTTGTAGAGTTTTCAAGTTTACAAGACCGTGACAACTTTACTAGTTGCGTGTTAGGTTTTGACGTAACTTAGTTCTCGGCGGATGCATATTATGAGCGGATTCCTTCGCTTGCTTATTAAAACATTAAACACATAAAGTTAATTTAAAATTATTTGTTTAATATTATATTATTATAAGTATAGAAGACAAAAATATACAGCAATGACGCCGCTGTGATACGGGAAAATAATTATAAAAATTAGTCAATTTCAAAAAAAATATACGCTTTTGTTAGGATTTCTCAGTATTAAAGTTTTTGCTAACCGAAAAAAAGGAATTTCACTTGGTTTAGTTCAACCAAGAATTATTTAAGATTCCATGGTTAAATTAAATCTTTAATTAATTACACCTTCATGATACCGTTTCACTGCCTTCGAGGAAAATTTAATTTTCAGTAAGGCAGGCCGGTACAGCGGCGGTGGCAACGGGCCGTGACTTCAAATACCAATGTTAGAACGAGATCGATAGAAACGAGATAGAAATAAACGCATTTGCATTGCAGCGTAGCGTAGAAATCTGATATATCTATGGTTCACGATAAAATAAATTGAACAAAATTTAAGCTGTTAGATAATATTTAGTTATTTTGCTGTGGGTATCATTAAATTTAATTTATGAAAGTGCCGTCATTTTCAATTACCGTGTATATATTGGAATTTTGTCATAGTTCACACCTAAACACCTCAAAGGCCCTCTAATTGGAAATTACTGTCACTGTTTCGAATGGGTTGGTCGGTCAGGCGGATGTATACCTAGGTAAATTATCATACAATTCATAGTTCTATTATAAGGTTTATACAACGGCCTCTTATAATAGTATACATCTCATCAACTTGAGTTGATTTTGAAATTAAAGTCGCGCTTTAATTTCTCTCTCTTCCCATTTTACATGCGGCTGTGCAAAATTTAGAGAGGCTAATGTTTAAAAGTTTCAATGGCAAATTCTAGCAGCTAAGGAATGATTACAAATAACATTCTTAATTGCACTTGCTATGGTATTGCGATTGTTAAAAATATTTCCTGATAATGAAAATATGTCGGTATGTTACTACTTACTAACGATAAATTGTCACACACAACAAAACACAACTCACAAAAACTCTAGACCAAGGTATGGATATGGAGCATACGCGTCCATACAAAAAAAAAATCGCAATAGATTCAGACCTTGAAATACTCTGAAATCGTTAAAATCGTCTTTCTCACGAAAAAGCCCCTCCTAAATGATAAACGCTATAGATTGCCTGCACCTTTCATTTAACAAAGTTAGCAAACGAAAAGAACCTACAAACCTACTACAAACACTCCGCTCCAATATGCAAGGAACTCTTTCGTTTGTTAGCTTTTAATCTCAGGATTCTACGATTAAAACTGCAAGAATTTAAGGTTTATAGGTATCTAACTTAACTGAAAGTTACCACCAACTCTGGGGAAAGGTATTTTGAAGGTTTCAGGAAGAATTTAAGCCATCTGCGAGCGAGACTGAACAAAATACGATAATCAATTCCATAATAATGACGGACTTTTTTTGTGCATGTTGTTTTATAATTTTTTTATATTTTCCTTAAATACAAAAATAAAATTTTGTAAGTACACGTCTTTAATTTGCATTTTTTTACTTTGATAAAATTTATTACCTTTAATTTAACATAAAATTTTTTTTTAATAGATTTATGTCAAAATAAAAATGTATGAAAATCAAAATTGACCCGTTTTATTTTTCTTGGTTTTTTCTTCTTCTTTGGTATTGTGGGATTACTACGAATATGAAGTCGAGCTCTCTACTGCAGCAAGACACTCCAAGCCAAAGCTCGAGCAGAGCGTTCTTTGAATATCTGACGAGGTCTTCATCGCCTCTTCAGCAAGATTACCTCAAGACAAATATTGATGAAATGTATTAAATATAACATGCAGTTTAGTTTAAGTAACGTTATCCCAAGCTTCCAAATACAAATAAGATGTTTATGTCATACTTAGCTCTAAATTTAAAGGCAAAACTATAACTTAGGCACTATTATACTTATTATTATACTTAAAAATTGTTTTCACTTTATAATATAATTTACCTTATTAGGTACCTGTTTAAGACATATTATAGTTATTTTACAATATAAATAATAATTTTATCTAAGGAAATGAAATCATTATCTTAATGGCCTTTAGATTTAAATCCCATAATTCCAGTAAGCTAGTACAATTAGGGAAAATCAGCTCTTGCTCTAGATAAAACAGATTTATAAAGTTGGTGTGATAAGAAAAAAAAGAAATAAGATTTGTGTTTATCAAATCCTCTTCAACTCATACGGTTTTACTGCGAGCTAGAAACACGTTCATGTCGTGCGCTTTGAAATACGGCTCTAATTTGTAGATAATAGATTCGAGGCCAGCCAAAAACACTAATTTTTTTCAAAGAAATTACGTCTGTTAGATAGACTTAAACATTTTCTAACTTAGTTCTTCTGTAGTTAATCTTGACTATCTTCTTCAACGTGTCTTATTTTTTTTAGATTACAACAAAAAATTAACAGATTGACTTTTTTGTTTGTTTGTAAACTGCATCATTCGTATAGGTCGAAGCTGAGAAAACAGTGGCGGTCTAGGACGGCGTAACAATTCCGATTTTTCTGTATTGCAAAATAGCTCTTGTTCTTTGGGCATACAGTCTAGGGTGTACGGGACTATAGTCAAAATCTGTTACGCCGTCCTATACCGCCACTGTACCTTGTGAGTAACTATTTAATAGATTTTTTTGTGTCTGCGAATAAAGATCTGTCGACGTCTTATATCTGAAACTGCTGAACGGACATTCATTAATTTGTACCGAATGTCATAATATGATCATAATCGGACTCCTGCGATCAAATTGATACGAGTTCACTCTAATTTACGGGAACGACGTCGCGATTTCGCGATCAGTAATAAGATCAAGGCGAAATTGGGAAACTGCTACTGAAAGGAGATACTTGTAGTGGATCCCAATATGAGGCATTTTATAACAAACCCAATAACGCATCCTTTCTACCCAATTTCCCTCTGTTAGTATATTAGTAGGTATGATTATGTTATGATCGACATCAATTGCGACTAGTTAAGCGTCCACAGCCAATTGAAATTGTTCTAGTTCGTCATAGGCACATGGAATAATTTTACCGTCTATATTTTGACATTACAATGAAATGCTACGGCCAACTTTTTTGCTAACATAATTGTATGTGCTATATTATTATGAAAAACAAATGTTGCCAGGAAGTTTTTTTTTCGAAATATCTATGCTTGTAAGAATGGAAATTTAATCGTATTAAATATTTGCGCAGCCGTGACTGCGCTTATATTTCTTTACCGAGAACCTATTCTGAGAAAATCCCTGTTTTTAGTTGCACAGGCATCATTTTAATTCATCTAGTAATTACAAAATTACTTGACTGTCACGCGATTTTATTATCAATAATTATACTTTTGCGTTCAACAGGTGACCAGCTGAGAAGGAGTTGGTTAGTAGCACAACAAGATCAATTCAATGTTACTAGAGTAATTTTCTTCAAAAATAATGTTATTAAAATGGTTTCTTTAATAGCCAAAGCATTGCGCGGAGTTATTAGTTTCCTCGAAGTCAAATTCTACTACAACCACATTCTTTAACACGTAGGTACTGGGACCTTGACACTGTACGTCGCCGATGCTCGCGCTACGTCACTGTAATTCGAAGTGGGAGCACTAATGCGTGTTTATTGCCGCGTGATAGTCAGATTAGTTTTTTATCTTGTACAGTGTAACAAAAATATAGTTATTTCCTATTTAGTAGTAAATCATAAGCCTTCATTACGTAACAATTTACCAAAATATAAGTAATTGAATTATAAAAGATCCAAAAATCTGTCAACACCCACATGAAGCAACCACTAATGTTTTGGTTTAGCAAAACAGAGTGCGGTATTGTATCACAAACACAAACAATGTTCAAGTGAGCGAGCACACGCGTCGCCACGGGAGAGCGATCACGGCGGCGCGGCGGCGGCAGCGGTGGGCGCGCAGCGCGGCGTGCATCCGGAGTCCACTCGGAGGAGCAGCTAGGTCGCGGGAGCGGAGCTCGCTCGCGGCTGCTGCATCGCCCGCGGAGCACAGATAGACGCAGTACAGGCGCCGAGCATCGCGACGGCCGGCAGACCGCGACTGGAGCGACGACCCGCGATCCGCGATCGCTACACGCCGTCGCAAGTTAGGGCGCCGAGCGAGCGGGACAGCCGTATTCTTTCAGCAGTTCGCTTCACTTGCTATTTTCGCCCTTTATCCCTTTGAATTCATTTCTATTTGCCTTATGTAGCACAAGGCACTTACGGTTTTGTAAGTTTGCAAAAGGGTTTTCACGACGTCCGCCGCTCCTGTAAAGAGTGGTATGTAGGCGCTGGAGACAGAGATGCTGTGTAGCTGTTCCTATGGGCCGGGGCCGTTTCGATACCATATCGCTATTGAGCGTGCGTTTCTACGTCGACGTTGTTTGACCGTGAACATTGTTCTAACAGACAGTTCTAACAGTGCTATTTACAATAGGATGTAAGTTGTTTGAGAGGCACGATTTATTAGTCGTATACTAATTAATATTTATTTATTTTAATAGTGTACCGTAGAATAATAGTCGGATGTTAAGTTGTATTGTTTTAACATCAGTATGTGAAGCCAGCCCATTTTATTAAATAATTAAATAAATACCATAACCATTAAAATATCACAAAACTACTCTTTAAACAAATCGCAAAAATTTGGAGCAATAAATGTAATGTACGTTAACACCTTTGTCGACCTTGACCTTCTAACCCTCGCTGCACGCTACATAGAGCGTAGAGCCTCAGCGCAACCCGCAACTACAAGAGTATATACTCTGTTAAAAGAAAAAAAATGATAAAACTTTCGTAATCTTTCTACACTACAATACATATGAGAAACTGAGTGTAAATCGATATGGTTTTAATTATTAACATATCCTTCCTGCACGAAATCCATGATATAAGGTCAAACAATACATTTAAACTACCCACATAACTACCCACTACTAAAATACACACATTTACCAATAAACGAGTGTTTCTTTGAAAAAGTCAACAAACTTGTACATACTTATATACATAATCTCACGCCTTTTATTCCCCGAAGGGTTAGGCAGAGGTACCAGCTCAAGAGCCGGACCCACGTTTAGCCGAGTTTATGCTTTTATTACCAACGTGACAAGGGGCCAGCTTGTCGCCGCGGTTATAACGACCACTACTGCGGCCGGGACCAACGGCTTAACGTGCCTTCCGAAGCACGGAATCATCTTACAAACAAACAAACAAACAAACTTGTACATCGAAATAAATTCAACTAAAAGAGAAGTTTACGTCAAACCTATTCGACACATTGAAAATTGGGATGCTGCTGATGTAGAAATTTTTTAAACGTCCAGTTTTGTCAGATTAGCGACCATCGCCTGCCGGTTCGCGTAATGAAGACAGAAGCCGGTATTAATAGACAGTTGGTTCATCGGAAGTTTGTAAATAGTGTTATCGAAAGCGCGCTTCTCGTCGCTGTAGTCAATTTCTACGCTAAATCGATCACTATTTATAACCGAGATTGACGCAGCCGGGATCTGGCTCATGAAGACAATCTGTCTAAATTAATGAATAAGCACGTACTTTGATGATCTTATATTTGATAAACCTTCAGAATATAATTAAACTCTAGTTAAAATAAAGTACTTAAGTCTATCGCTACGCAAGAAGGTAGTCTTATAAAACCCTATTAAATAAAATATTAAAATTAAACCCTTTAGTTGAGCAACCAGTTATAACTTGGTATTTAGCGTAACTAATGTAGGTATATATATTATTTTTTTTCATAATTAGTAACCTGGCAAAAACAACGCCAAGTGTCATACTTAAATTGACACAGTGCGTAGGTATAATGGAAAAATTATCCAAGATATCATAAACCTAGGTCACCGGATATTGCCTGCCTGTCGACTGAACGGTCCACTGAGAGATTTGGCGGGTAAGAGGAATTTGTGAGACCGATCAAGCCCACATACTTTATGCCGTTTTATGTTCTAAATATTACAGTAGTAAATATGGTGAAAGCATAACTTATAAGATCCAAAATTAACTTAATTTAATTTTTATTGTAACACAACTTCTACTACCATTTTTGCGTTGAACAGGTAAAAAAAGTTATAAACCGAAACGGGCCATAAATCTAGCCGACTACGCACCGACACCTAATGGTGGGGAAATTGCTTGACATAATCTTGGACACAACATACATCTCGCAAACATAAATGTTTACGAAAGGTCCTGAATTATAAAAACATCCGTATACGCAGGATCTTTCATACTTTTGACACATCGCATTGCTAGAAATCGAAGGGAAATTTGATAAAAGGAAATAAAAATGGTAGCCAAAGAAAGAACTGACATGGAAGTGCTAGAGATCAGATCGTATGGCAACGCACTGTGTGATGGTACCAAATACAACAAAATGTATATCCTAGATACTGATACCAGAATACCGACGCAGGGAGAATGGAAGTTTACCATATCTTAGGAAATTTGAGCGTGCAATAAAAATTTCCAAATCAAATAAATTGAAAAGTAAACTACAACTTACCATAACCCGTTGATAATACCTTCATAATAACATAGTTCTCAATGGGGCTGAATCGTAAATAATGTACATTTAAAGTAATATAAAAACAATGAGCGAGCATCGTACATCCTAAATCACTCAACATAATGTGGTTATTCAGTTTTAATTTACAAAGTGGTGATCTAAGGAGAACTTTGATATTGCCACAAACATAAGAGTATAATAATACATAGTTATAAAGATAAAATACTTTTATTACACCGAAATAAGATACAGTTGGAGACTACATATTGGAATAACCCATTATTCAATTTATGGTACAAATAATAGAATTTAAATGCAATGGATGACCTAATCTTCCAGGCAACCCATATAATTTTATAGCAAGAGTTACCTGCTGACTGGAGAAAAATATCCCATAATACTTAAACTTAGTAATATTAAATATGAGTTATAAAATCTGTATGCACACATGCACGCACAAAACCTCTATCCTGTTATTCACAATAAGTTAAAGAGCATTTTTATTAGTTATTTGACGTATGTCAATTTAGACTGTATGTCACGTATTTACCATACAACAAACCAGAGAAGTAGACCTCCAGTAAAGATACTTAAAATGTTCTTTATCTTTATGTATAATACGGCTAGTCTCTAGTTTACTGCTCATTCAAATTGTATATACAGAAATAATAAAAAAACGGAAAAATTATTAAAAATGTACAATTAGAAACGCTTCGTTTAATATTAATGCTGGCAGCTGGTAGTGGAGGTGGCGTTCGAAAAATTATTGTCACACCTGTGCTCTTTGACGTACACAATCCACATAAATAACGAGAGCTTCGTGTTAAAACCACTCTGCAGGCTACAAGCTATGCAAATCTCTGGAGTGGGCTGGTGTGCACGAGGTTATTTTGATCTTACTAACGGTACGACGATAACCATTATAAAACTGACGGACATCATACATCTGTGCGGTGAACTAACGAGCACATTACTGTTACGCAAAAGATTTAACTAGCCTGTTAAATTTCCTAGTCGAACATTATTTACAGCTGCTTGAATATATCTCACTACTGACATAACAGTCGTCACGTCACACATTACCTACATTGTTTAGATAACATACAATAAAATATGTTTCTCTTGCGACCATAAAACAATCACAAAAATTTTATTTTTAGGATTTTTCTCTGACAGACTTTGTAATTTTATATTCTATAACTTTTATTTCAAAAATAGTTTCATACATTGTTAGTATAAAACAGTCGTCATAAATTCCATAAAAATAAAAGAAAGAAGAATTATTTCTTCAAATAACTTTACCTATCATTTTATTTCAATATTTTTTACCATAAAAAACGAATATGTAAACCAAAAAATAATAAAACTTGCACGGTAGTTCCCAACGAGTATCACCGCCTAACTGAATGCATCAATAATATCAATATCAATCATTATCATCAATACGTAGTTTAAAACAAAGTCGCTTTCCGCGTCTGTCAATATATATTTTATATCTTTAAAACTAAGCAACGGATTTTAATTTCTATTTTTTAATTAGATAGAGTGATTCAATAGGAGGTTTCATATATAGAATGTAGTAGGAAATGCGGTATAATGTTCGCCGGGTCGACTAGTAAAATATAAAATACATCACTTTAATCTAGGTAAGTAAATATAATATTTCGTTATTTTTCTGAAATATTATTACGATTGTAAGGTATATCGATTTTAGCGATATGGCCACCCTTTTTTTTTTATGTGCGCATATGCAAATTGCAAGTAGAAATTTATGTTAATGTTTAATTTAGAAGAAAAACAGTTTCCTTTCGTGCGCCATTAGTTGATCAGCAGGAGCCACCTGCGCGGTCCTGATAAGCCGCCAGCCGCGCCTCCCGCCGCCCTCAACAACTCAACAAGTGCGACGTCATGCAGAGTGGAGTTACGAATTGTTCTCAGTATACTGTCACGCTCAATTTATTTTACACAAACTGTTTATAGAATTGTTGTGCCCAGATTTTGCTAAATTAATACACTAGAACTAAAATATTTTTTACAAATACTAAACTGATCCTAGTACAATAAATAGTAATAGTAATACTTCTTTCATTGAAGTGGTTGCAATAAAGCCAAATTAATTACGTATTTAATTTATGATAAATAGACATTACAGTGGCCAAATGAATTTATAGTTATTGACATGGGTAATTTGTATCAACACTACCTAGTAAAACAAATTATTCAGCAAAAACTCGAAGTTTGACTTTTGATAAAATTCATAAAGATCTCCAAAACAGTTACTTTTATCCAAGTAGGTAAGCAAGAAAAAAGTTTATATGTATGTCGTGGCCAAATCGTAAAATTGGCCATTTCATGATCTGGCCGGCCATTTCATGAAATGTGCACTTTTCATGAAATGGCCAATATTCTGTGAGCATTTTGCCTTCCTGCCTAAATATTTGTAAAATAAAAATAAAAATATCCTACAAAGCTAACCCTACTTCAATACGAAACTTTAATCTTTGGCCTTGTCGTGATCGTCTATCTGACTAATGGTTAGGACCCTCCATACGTTGTGTTTTAAATCAAATAATTTACAGTGCTAAAGCTCCTTTGAAAATTAAAGAATAATGAAAATAACCTTGGACTTATAAAATTTCGAGCCAATGAGCTGTACGCTGACAAATAAATTCTTAAAAAAAATGCGCGCTAAACACGCGCGCTAGCTCGACCTCGTCAAGCGACTACCTAGGTATCCTAAACAGACGTTCCCTAATACATTACTGCAATCGTCCTTCTAAAGAATGATTTAAAAGATTGAAAACCCTACTGTTGTTCCTAGAAGAGGAACCGCGTGCAAGTGTATTATTACGGAAGGTAAATTTTGGTTGAAGTGTTTGTCAACTAGCCCCGGGTAGGACAGTTCCTTCGCCATGCCCCGTCCGACTAGGTTTTGTGTAACCTTATGTTTGTGTGAAGAAAGTCGACTTTTGATGACCATCGATTCATGTGATAAAGGCTTAAGCCAGATTAAAACAAAGATAATCATGAAGTTATGTGCAAGATTCTCAAAACGAGAGCTACGGTGTAATAACCCTGTTGCCAATCCGTTGGTCTTGCACCAGCACTTTTCTTGGTTAGAACTTACTTAGGAATGTATGTCTTGTGGTTTCAACTATCACTCCCACCATGATAGCACATCTCCTGAAGTACCGTAGATCGTTAGGCAAAGCATTGCACTTATAAACCAAACATTAGCAAATTCTTTAGAACAAATCACAGCTCCTCTGAAGTTCATCCCCTAACACAGGACGATCGCTTATTTACGCAAACGAGCCTAAAGCCGCATATTATCAAATGTTAGAAAAGAGTAGACTTGGGTACTCCCAGCTCCGGAGAGGGATTGGACTTATCTTGTCCGGATCCGCTCTGGGATTCTACTCATCTTATCGAGCCGGGTCCCCTTTCTTATTCCGATTCCCATACGCTCCAAGCACTTCGCGCGAGTCATCAAATCTGGATCCGTCCTCGTCTAATCTCAGCCCGCCGCGCGAACATTGACAGTGGGCGTGACCGATTCGTCGACCGGGCCCCGCGGCCGCCGCCGCCGGGCCGAGCGAGCGCGAGCGCAGTATCCGAACGATCCTAATCTTATTCTTATTCCCATCCCATCCCAGTCTTCCTCAGAAGTCTGAGACGACGTGACGTGCGAGTTCGTCCGAGCCGAGCTCTCGCTCCGGACTTATTTGGGATCCGGCTCGATAAGAAAACTGTGGAGTGATTCAGATTTTATGATCCGGGAGAGGATCTAGCTCATTTAAGTCTTCTTGTCCGGAGTTACCCAAGCCTAGAAAAGAGATCTCGCCCCTGGATTAGTTTATCGCGAAGTTAGTTTTTACGGTTTAGTGTATATCGTGTGGAATATATATATATATATATATAATATAATATAAAAACAGACCCTCCCTTGAAACATTCATTCTACTTCACACAGATTCTTTCTGTCTCACATACATTATTCAAGTCCTATCAGCTGATAATGGTTGTGGTGTTAGTTGAGTGTAATAGAATTATCACAAATCTCTAGAATACGTCATCCAACGAGTAACAAACAAAGTAAGCAGTCAAGCTTCGACAGGATATTTTATATTTGGTTAGAACGATTCGGGCCTCGTTTACTATCTCATATATGAGCTTTACTAAGTTGTTCATTTGATCTCCATGCCACCGATAATGGGACCTTGTCTAGAACTCTGGGTTCTTTACATTCTCATCATCTAGCTATCTCATGCATCGTAATGCATTGTCAAGTTTGATGTGAGATTTTAGTTTGCTCGTCTGATCTTCATGCCAACAATCATGAAGTCTTGTCTTGAACTGTTGGTTCTTTACTTATATCCTTTGTCTTAGCAATTCCGCATTACATATGTAAGCCACCACGCATTGATATCGGCAAACTTGAGATTATTAAGTGTGATAATAGAGGATTAGACTTTCCCACAACAAGCATCCATTTCGCACAATCTACGATTTACAATAATTGATTAACATCGTAAAAGGCAATCAAGACACAAGAGTAGTAATCGTGCAATCCCTCGTTCGAGTTTGGCACACTAAATAGACTGCAGCGAATAGATCTCAAAGAATATGATTACTCAAGTAATCTTTCAAATCAAAATAATCACCGCTATCCAATTTTGTGACCAGTGTAAAGTGTTCGGTTATGTATTTAACTATACATTCCCCATCTAACTACTTTGATGAAGCGAGTACCGAGGCCGGCCGCAGCACTCCCTCGCATCGTCCGAAGGTGCGAGTACATATATATAGCTGTATTTATGTCAAATCAAAGGAAAACAAAACACAATCTCCGCGCGCTCGCCGAGACGCGGTAGCCGTTTCTAGGGATCTGTCGTCGAATCCATCTAAAAGTATAAAATGTATAATTTTTAAATTTAATAAAGCTAAAAACTGTACGATATAGGAAGGATCGTTACAATTCCTTTGGCCAGAACGTCGAAAACTCAACGTTTAACGTTTTGGCCGACCACGTTTGGCCAAATCGTTGTTGTGTAACCTAAAAATTTAAATTCCATTATTTAAGTTGTAAAGTTCCCCGTACTAGCTAAATATAAATAATCTAACTCGGAACACAATAACCAGTAAAAAAAAAATATTTTACTTTAATTCGAGTAATGTATGATTTAAAATATGGACCTTTAAAAAATCGTTGGAACTCCATGGTTTTTGAAGTTGATTTCGTTTTGTTGGTTTGGATAAAACTCACAAATCTTCGAATCAAAACCTAGTTGTTCTGTACTTACTTTTATCGTATTTTTCCTCACTTAAATTCACTTTTTTCATTTTATTATTGTAAACCGTAATGGCGCGTCACATCAAATCACAGAACACACGCAACAACAGCGCCACTAGCGGAGAAATTTGTAACTATTCAACGATATGATCGCTAACGTTTGGCCATTTCATGAAATAGTCAAACGATCACTTGGCCAAATCGTTGAACGTTGAGATTTTAACGATCTGGCCAACGAATATTGGCCATTTCATGAAAAATTCACATTTCATGAAATGGCCGGCCATATCATGAAATGGCCAATTTTACGATATGGCCACGACATGTATATGTCGTAGTAAGATTTGATAATTAGGTTTTTTGCAAAAAACCTAGGGATTTTGCGAAAACACGGATAATTTGATGTAAGCATTACTTTTTTTTCAATCATGCTGACATAAAGCAGTTTTTTTGCAAAAAACCTAGTAAAAGCAATAATAGTAAGCAAGCAATAAACTAGCCAATCAGATTATAGGAAGGTTTCAAAGTTTTCAATTTTCCAAGTTTTTTTGAAAAAAAAACTGCTTTACGTGAGGATGATTGAAAATAAAGTAATGCTTATATCAAATTATCCGGGTTTTCGCAAAATCCCTAGTTTTTTTTGCAAAAAACCTAATTATCAAATCTTACTACGACATATATATGAAATTAAAACAATACTTTCATGACAATTTCGTATGAATATGTACTAGAATATTGATTATTTGTTAATTTAATGGGGTATTATTGTTTTAGCTCATACAACGGTCGCCATTTTCAAATCGTTTCTTTATGTGCGCTGGTTATACCTACTTTATTTTTCATAGGTAGACCGTAACAGTGTCGCAGCTCCTGTGATGATTTTTTAAATTAAACGTGTACACAAATGTAACGCAGTGGTAAGGTAAATAACACACTTATCGATAACGACGAAGATGATGATGAAATTAAGGCCATGTTATTAATGCAAGCGGCACGATTTTCTGTGTAACGCAGCGGTACCATTTAAATCGTATTTGTACGACCGGTTTAGCGCTGGTAACTGTGACTTTTATAGCAATTGGAATAAAAACCCTGTATGGTCGTAACGTAAACCAACAAACTATAACAGTAAAATAGCTCTACAGCTTCATAACAAAGAAATAAGCTAATTTCTACATCGCATCATACAAGAGTTATTATATCACGGTTAGCACATCAATAGCATTTCCAAGGTAGATAACACCACATATTGATTTATTAAATAATCACAATCATGTGGTTGTTTTCGGTTGGATAGGACAGAGTAGGCTTGGATCACCTGATTGACGGAAAGACCCGAACAGTTCGGGTTTTAACCGACCACACTTGTACATAATACATCACTTCACCCCCTTGTTGCGTAAACTACTATTTCGATATATATTATTTTCCGGTAACATATTATATAAGATCTCTGGAAAAAAATTAAGTTTGCGTTTCATAATAACGTGCCAGTGCCAGGCTTGTCTCATGTACTCGGTGATGATTATTGAATGATTTACTGTTCCAGCAAAGAAAATGTAGAGCGACGGGTACTATCAATTTTTTAGTACCTCTGTAGCGCTTTGTATTTTGAATAATAAAGTATTGTGAAATTAAAAACCTATTTTTTTTTACTATATCACCTAAGCCTAAAACCTAAAAACAAGTCTGATAGATGTAATTGTAGCAGTACACTAGCGCTACAACTTTTTCTACATTCATCCATGATGTGTAACACAGCTAGATACTAAATAGAATGCTGAATACCGAGGGAGATGTATCATAAGAAAAAAATAAAATGAAAATAGAATATTTAGGTTTTGAGAGGCTCAAATACTTGTATTAAATCAGATTTCAACGAAAGCGCTTGTTTAATCTAAAAAAAGCTTTTTTGATCCCATTTCAAGGTATTGAAACAGAAAATATGACCTATCGAAATCACTGCCTTTCACATAAAAGTGTTTTCTAGAGCTGAAGATTTAACAAAGTGCTTTAAAATTATGAAATATTATAAATAACATTAAAATAAGAAAATTTATCTTTTTATTCGTTTTTTACCTGTTCAGATATTTTTATATAGTAGGTATTTAAACGTTTTCTTTTAATTTTTCGTTGTTTTCAATGATCGCCAAATTACCTGAAACCAAAAATTTATTGAGTAAGTTACATTTTCTGTTAATCGTCCCAAGTAGCACTGAAGAATTTTGTTTAAATCGCATATATCTTAACAGTGCATGTATTGTGATTTAACTAAATAAAAAACGATTTCATATAGTCACATATTTCTTAAAGGCTATATAGTATTCCAATACCGCTTTTTGAGAAAATAAAGATTATACAAATCGTAGTTAAATCATCTTAAACCTATTCAGTATTAATTAAGGTTTCAGATAAACCATAAAACTCTATTTTAACTCAACTCTCATTATTTGTAAACTGAATTAAATCATTAAGGGATAGTTGTTCGACTTATACAGTCGCACTAATGCAAAAAAGATTTGCTATCCAAACTAAAAGCAATATTAAGACGTTTGTCCTCAAATCAGTTTTTGCTAGGCAAAACACAAATAAATTTTGTATTAATTATTATTTTATAAGTAATAATTGATTTAGAGGGACGGTTTGTACAAGATGGAGAAAAATTAAATTAGCAAAGACGTTGAAAAATAAAAAAATAAACTTTAACACAGAAATGTCCCTTTCCCATAATTTTCCTTTTACATAATGTCCCTTTCTAAAATTGTATTTTCCCAAAATGACCCTTTCTCAAAATGTACCACATCGAAAAAACCTTTGTCGTAATGTCCCTTTTGCTTTTATTTTTTGTAGACAGTTTCGAAGAAATATTTGCGAACGGTGCATTATGGGTCTAAATTGTAGGGCCTTTCACTCTTAATCGATGCAAAGTAGGTAGGTAGTTACGGTCACGGACTCGTTTAGCATAATACATTTTGTATGATTAGTCTTTGAATAAGTATTTGATACACTTAAATATGTTAAAAGTATTAGGTTGCCAATGCAGGTAGTTTATATATATTTTCCGAACTAGCTCTAACACAGCTTTCTTAGCTAAACAAAATATGATAACTCGATGATATGACAGCATTGAAAACCATTGCTGATTTTCTTATGGTACTTTTGTGGTTCTTAAAAAGCAGCAAAAGGCAGTGAAATAAATTATTACAACAGTTTTTGTTTTGCCACAAGTGTGAGCAGAATGGTCTGATAGAAATACTTGCCACACACACTTGACTTTATATGCAAGCTCTGCTGTTGTTTAAATGCACTTTATTGCTAAAACACCAAAAAAAAACATAATAACTTTCTTTGAAAACCATAACGCTTTTAAAGAATTCTCAAAACGTCCTTTTCGCAAAATGTGCTTTTCGCAAAATGACCCGTTCGAAAAATTACCATTTCTCCACTAGCTCAAGTTTACATGTACAAAAGGGACACTATAAAAAAAAGTCATTTTGCGAAAGGAACTATAAGCGGAAGTGATGAATACTTACAAAAGCATGAATTCGAAATTATCCTTTTAAATTCTGCCATATAGACATAGCCAAGTCACGTCACTTCCTACCCGAATCGCCAACATGCCAGCTACAAACATAGATCATATTAATTCGTTTGAACAACCTTGTAATGCATTCTGATAAACACAATTGTACATAAACATCTAATTTATGTGTCTAATAATATTGCATACGTCTATCACTTTCAACACTTACACTTGGTATTAGAAAAACTAACTCTGTTGCAAAACAAAGAAATCTTGATTTAAGAAATCAAAGTAAAGGATCAAATAAATCAGAATAGTATTCATGAAATCAATTGGAAGTATCACTTAAATCGTTGAGGATTTACTTAATCAAACTAAAGGATCACTTAATACTGTGAGATAACGTCGGCTCCGTGCTTAAGTGTTCAAACTCCATTTTGGTCGAAAATGACTTTTTGATGCAGGATTGTTAACGATGTAATTTAGGTCCAGAAGGTCAAGTAAAAAAAGGCTTTTCCTAGAAAAAATACAATAAATTCCACGTTTTAAATTTTGAAGCCCACATCATCGTAACAAAAATTCCGTGCTTGTTTAGCCAACCTCCACAGCATTACCCAAAGTCCTGCATCGAAATATTTGTTGCGTGCTTGAGTGTTCAAACTTCAGCCGGCCGACCAATCACAGCACAGTACGTCACGCTACCCGGCCATTTTGTTTTTTCTGTGATGAACTTGGTTGCTCCTTTAGTTTGCTTGCAAAAACCTAATAAATTAGTTTTATTGTGTTCAAAACTAAGAAAACTAACTGCGAGTAACGTTAAAAGCTGCAGCAGGATGGCGAGTACCAATTTCAAACAAGCAAAAGGCGTACTTTGGCGACTTTCGAGCAATAAGTACTTTTTAATAATGTTCATTTCCGAATAGAAACTTAAACGTACTGATACAGGATGTTAATAAATTCACTTTGTAATAAAACGGTTGAGAATTAAGTATATTATTATGTTAATTCTGTTTGATAGTCCTTTTGTCTGTCTTTCACAATGGTTCAACACAACAACCAAATTTTTAACAATAATTAAGTAGGTATATTTTATCGTTACGTTATGTTTATGTTATTATTACTTGAGTCTAAATTAATTTTTTTTTTTATTTCTTGATTTTAATTTCTTATACCTTTTATCATCTAAAAACAATTATTTTTACGAAGTAATTTAATCATCCTGTATATGGTATTAGGAGGTTGGACAAACAAGCACGCAACAATTTTAAGGAACACTGTGCTATCTCCATGGCAGGAGTGTTGTATTTCCATGAACGAACATTTTTATTCGCAGTTTTGTTCAACCTCCATTTTAAAAGTATGATAAAATACGTAAAATCACAGCATCGTAAACAAATTTATTGGCAATTTCATATATTAGACTAAAAACTATAAATATGCATTTATCATTCCTGAAACTAAACATCTCGTTTGATAATAAGTAAAAAAAACCTTCTCCTGAACAGTAAACAAATGGAAGTTGAACATTCAAGCACGGAGGCGGCGATAAGAAATCTTGATTTAAGAAATCAAAGTAAAGGATCAAATAAATCAGAATAGTATTCATGAAATCAATCGGAAGTATCACTTAAATCGTTGAGGATTTACTTAATCAAACTAAAGGATCACTTAATACTGTGAGATTTAAATGTTACTTACGTTTGATTTAGTAAAACGATTAAGTATTAAGTGAGATTTGAGGAAATCGTTTTTGAGTAAAACATTTCTAAAATAGCATTATTTCAAATCGAACTTATTAATCTTTGATTTAATTGATACTCAACTACCCTTTTGAATCCTTACTTTTCTAAATTCAGATTTCGTCAAGTAAAACAAGATTATACGCCATTTTGAACTTTTAGAAAACAGAACAACAAAATAAAATCGAAGTGATATCGTGAAAAAAGTGTGGATTTCAGTTAAATGTGACTAGTGTAATCGTTTTTACTGAAGAAATAAGTGATAATGTGATGAGAAAAGGTAATATTAATGACATAAATGATAACTTTATTTTTATTCCATATACAATTATTCTTTATTTTATTGTTATTTCAAGCTATTTCGAGAGCCCGTTTGTTTTATGGCTCTTTCTATCGATTTTACACGATAAATGATCATGCGTTTAAGATTTTTATTGCTTACGACGAAATAAAACGGATTTCTAATTGTCATATTTACTTATAGTTTACAAATTCTTACCACTAAGTAAAGTTCTTGTGTTGTAACATAAAATGTTCACCATATTTTCTTTATTATGATTACTTAAATTGAAAACGTTTTAAATTTTTCTTCGCTTAGCAAAAATTGCATTAGTGAAATAGATTATAAAACAGTTTTAATTTTGCATTTAAATCTATTTTGCTGCCTTTACTTAAACTTCAAGATATCGCGAAACCTTAGTTAAGGAATCTGGAAAACCCTATTAAATCCCAATTGCTTATGTAAGGTTAAAGTATGATTTAGCAGTAGTATTAACTCCCCCTTCGTATTCTCCTAAATACCGTGCCCACTTTTTCTTAACTGACCCTCCAAGCAAGTCTTAGGGATATCTTGAGGGACATAATAGTTTTGGCCAAGGCAATAGCTGGAATTAGCCATGTTGCCTTCAAGAAATCTTCAATACTCAGTTAAATCTATCGGTTGCTACTTGGGGTCTAATTGTTTATGAATGTTCATCTAAGCCAAAAGAAGCCCACTTGAAATGTTATTTTAGAGCATTCTCAATACAACACTTTTGCACTCTGAATCATAAGAAAAGAGGTTCGATTCAGTATCACAGTTTTTATCTCCTTATTTAACTTTTTCCTATTAATAACTGATATACTTTTAACACGCTTATATAAGTTTCACCTGTATGGAACTGACTAGTTTGGGTTGGGTTCTATTTTGCCCCACTTTAAGCCTTCAACATAAAAAAAGCAATGAGAATTTAATAAAAAAGAACAAAGATTAGATAAAGAAGAAGAAATAAGAAAAAGAGAAGACGAAGAGTGTTTTATAGTTTTTTAAACTTACCTTCTGTAGTAGGAATGTAAGTTTAAAATATCAAGTTTAAAATAGCAAGTATGGCTTATTTCTGTCAGTCTCTTTTTGAAGATCCACAGTCAGAGAGGCCCTCACTGACACCGAACCCGAGAATGACGATCTTGGACCCGACATCCTTGAGTATAATATTAAATTCCATCATACTTCATACAGCATACTTTAATATACACTGCATCACAAAATGGGTAACCACTGTTTCCGAACAGTTTCAGTAAAGAAATCATTAAAGTTTTTAACTCTTGGCGACTATGCGTCAGCTTGCTTCTTGTACTAACCCGGTGCCAGAATGGCGACTAAGATGCTACTGCTGCTGCTAGTAACTATTCTGTGCCACTGCTAATGTAAGGCTCATTCAATTTTGATTTTTCATCAATTTTCATTCAACTTTTCTATACCAGAGCATTGTCACAATAATTTCTTAAAGAAACTCGCGCTAATAGCTAGCACAGTCGTTCTATTTTATTCGAACTGTGCTTATATGATTTTTTTTTAATAATAAACCTTATTATGAGAAAATTGGAAGTGTGTCGGGTCGGCAGTGTGGACTAGTTAAATATTTATATTATAATGGAACTTTTTCCGCCGGGCATGTAACTTAGATAAGATTTCCTCCGAGCCGTAAATGGCGGTTACTCTACCGGTATCTGATATTACGAAAACTATAAAGTTTTATGTGTTTTTCTTTTTGTTGTAGTTCAATACTATTTGTGGTACCTATCGATAAAAAAAAATCTATTATATTATAGCCCAGAATAGCTTAGCTTAGATATTTATCGTACGTACTCTATCAAAACATTTACATTTTCATTGGAATTAATTTCATTTACCTACTTTATATTAAAGTGAATGAAATGTGTAACAGAAGATACCATAAACATAGTTACCTACTTGCATTTACACACGAACTGTAATTTTCGTTCAGCACATTCATATACATAGGAAAATTCTTTTTTATAAGATAATCAAGTTAGAATAGGCAAATGAAAAACTTGGATGCATTTAGAACGAAAGTAATAAAAATGTTATGTTTTATTGTAGGTACCTTTATTTTATAATAGTTAATCTCGATTTCCTGTAACAACCAAAGAAAAAATATAAAATAAATCTATTTTCCCGTACATCATATAAATTTAACTGAAATACCTCTCAAAGAAGCTCAATGCAGATTAAATACAGAAGCTTGTAACGTGAGAACGATCACGTTTCGGTTTCGGATATTCCCTGCTCTCATGGATACAGCACCAGAGGTTCCGGGAAGTTTATGGTAAGCTAAACGTGACGTCGCGCGGCACAATAGGCAGTGATGCTGACCTGAAGCAGAGGTCCAGAAGTCGATGCCTAGCCGGGTTATCGAACCTGGAATCTCGGTGTGGTGTAATAAATAGTTGGTTTTTGGTACCCTAGATTACAGGTGTACTACCTGTAGTTAGTAGCCCTGAGAATGTTTCATTGTTCAATATTTTCTTTGGATAAGGAGATGGGTAGCATTTCGGTAAAGTACTTGCACGGAATCCACATCGCGGTGGGTTGCAGTTTAGGTCAGTACGAATTGATTTGGTTCAGTAAAATTTTGTCCTATGTCGCTGCGTTTTCGCGTTACAGCGGATTGAACTTGTCAAAAAAAAAGTATGCTAAATCATTTGCACGTGTCTGTCTTTGGGGTTCATGGTTACAATCATCTTGAAACTAAATAAAATCGAAAAGGCAGACAATTAGGGATCTGCGTTTTCATGGGACGGAGTTGTAAAAATGTAAAAAAAAAACTATGCTAAATCATTAGCACGTGTAAGAAAGAAAGAAAGAAAGAAAGAAAGAAAGAAATTATTTATTTACAACAGAAAACACACATTAACAAAATAACTTAAATTTTAAACAAAAATTAAAACAAACAAAATGACACAAATAGAAAACATAACAAAGTAGGTACAAGTAAATAAAGAAACACCATTTAAAACATAGGAAAAAATAACAGTTAAACAAGTTTAATGTGTGTTGCAGCCGCCGTAAAATGGCACTGACTCAGCATGTGCTGATGGTTTGCACCAACAGCGCTGATTTTCAGTCAATGCCAGCAGTGACCCACAAGCGTTCTACGAGTGCGTTACTAAGAAATTACTATCAAAACTACATAGATATATACCTAGGTACATAACATTAAATAAATAAACAACAATAGATACTTTGATGCGACTACGAATTTTCACGTTTAAGTCTTAGTCAGAGTGGTAGTGGCATAGGCCAGCATAGGTAAGCGGATCGGGAGTAGTGATAAGATAAGGACTTATGAAGGAGTGAAAAGTCTCTGCTGATCAACCAAATGCACCCTGAGCTTACGCACAAAGGTGCACCTACTTGAGGCTTCACGTGTCTGGCCTTTGGGGTTCATGATTACAATCATCTTAAAAACCACGAAAATCGAAGAGGCAGACACTTAGAGCTCTGCGTTTTCATGGGACGGAGGTGCAAAAATGTAAAAAAAACACTCTACTTAATCATTTGTTCTCGATTCTAATTGTGATCATTCGATTCATTTGGACTCCCTGGATAAAAAAAACCATTTGGAAGACACTTTGCTCGCTGATTTTTATGTTGTACGACTGTTTGAAATTAACGGAATCAAAGCAATGCGTGTATTTTATCTGATAAATAGGATTCCTTATAGTTTTAATTCCGTCATACGTTTACAGGATGACTATTATCATTAGCCCCAGAGGCAGACAATGTGCAAATGATTTAGTATAGTTTTTCATATATTTACATTTTTGAAACGTTGTCAATTGAAAACGCAGGGCCACCATGTTAGACTATTTTTCCGAGGTCCGTTTTCTTGATTTTATTCAAACTATACATGTCTGCCAAGCGTGCAAATATATATATATTTTTTAAATCATAAAAATAAATTTAAAAATTAATAATTACAAAAGTCAGAGCCCTAGATGTCTGCCTCTTCGATTTTACGTGTTAACAGGATGGCTGTTATCATCAGTCCCAGAGGCAGACACGTGCAAATGATTTAGTAGAGTTTTTTTTTTTTACATTTTTGAAACCTTGTCAATTGAAAACGCAGGGCTACCATATTGGCAGACGCGGTCCTTGATGTTTGTTAGGGTATTATTATCGCTATTAATAGCGTCTGCCAAGCGTGCTTATTATTTAGAAAATTTGCTCGCCACCTCCTTATCCACACACCAAGAACCAATTAAGTTTGATTTATAATTTAGAACAAAGGTTTCAGGCAGTGTAAGGTTACAGACTTATAGTTCATAGAGGTTATAAAATTTTTACTTTTACGGAGATCACTCAGGACTTTGTAGCAGAGCTAATGTATACAAATTATAAGTTTACCTAATGTAAACAAATATAAATTATTGCTATTATTTTATACCTACCATACTGACAACAAGAAAATTCCCAGCTGAGACTACACCGCTTCATGCGTTTGATGTCCGTTTTAGTTTGGACACAATTATTTCCCATAAATGATATCATAAGAAACTTTTCACATAATTTCTGAGAGGAAAATGCTAGCTGGAAAGCGCAAAAACAGATATTATTGTAATGGTAAATATATTTTACTAGACAACCATCGTTTTTCTTTGGTTGAAAACATTGCGATTTGAGCAATACCCAATAACACTTCGTAAAAGTAGCTGCCTGTGGCGAATATTTGCCAAAATAAATGGAGGATCTATTTCCTCTACCGTAACCTAAATTAGTTTTACCTATGTCGCTTTGGTCGTGGGATATTTGATTTCGTTTCCTCAAAGACGGTTCTGTTTGCCTTCGCGTTCGCATCCAGGGGTGGCGGGTGCTACGATCAATTGACGATAAGGGACAGTTGCCGCCTATAACGGCATGATTGGATTCCGCGGTTATACAAACGGGCTTCTAGTTAATTGCTCGAGAAATGGGAAGATGTAAATCGTTCGGCGCCAAGTTCAGCTGGTTGCGGTGTACAGGGGAAATTGCTGGCAGTGACGTGAGAAGCATAGTATAGGCAGCTACGTAGGCAGCCAGCTGCGCCGTGGCGCCGCCCGTATCGACCGCCGCCGCCTGTTGAATGCCGCCGACGCGCCCCCCGCGCCGCCCACCACTTCCTAAAGACCCTATCCCTCTACCTTCACGTGCCTAAAATAGGAACTTGCAATGTCGATATTTCAAACATAGGCCCGACCCGACTCGATACACTAAACACAACCTCACCTATCCTCACCCTCCGCCGAAATTCCTTTGTTCTTGCTGTACAGTACACAGTATCTACTTACGTTACCACCTTGGTGTGAATTGGACCTTCCTTTTATAAGATTCTCAATCGCTTCAGAGAGATTGAGTGATCTTTTTTTTTTTCAGTTATCGTTGAAATTTTGAGAATTTCACACTAAGTTCATCGTGCATCCTTCCTTACAGGCTCTGTACTTACCTCTGATACTGATACAGAGCCTGCGGTAATATGAAAACTTTATGAAGCATTCACTCGAATTCCGCTGACTGAACCAAAGAAAATTTGGATAAAATTATTTAAGTATACTCAACCCGAATTAACCTTCTCATCAATCACACCGGACCCGTAGCAAAATATATTATTTTGTATATTAAATAAGGGAGCATCCAATCTGCCGATTCATCGGTCCGTAATGTTGAAAATGTCGATTTAAGAGCATTTCTACAAAGTGAACAGATTTGTCTGACTTCGGTGGCATTTTTTTTATTTTGACCTAGAGACTTCATAATTAAAAACCATGCAAAAGAGCTTATTCTGTTTTTAAATATTGATTTGGCCCACTTCAAAAGATAACAGTTTCCAAAAAAACTGACCCCGAATATTTTGTCTCCATCGAAATCAGAAAAATTACCCACCGAATCACAATTTTGCCACTGAAATCAGAAATCTATCCACCGAAAGCACAATCCCATACAATTTATCATCGAAAATTTATATTAATTTTTATTTACACAGTATTTATAGTTGTAGTAGTAAGGAGCGCTCATTGAAAAACATTTGCGTGTTTTATATTTTTAGTGTCATTTGGTGACAGATTTTTCGGATACTACTTTGAACTCTGGATATTTCCAAGAAGAGCTTTAAGAATTACAAATGTTTAAAAATAATTTAAAGTTTATCTGAAAATATTTACCTGAATTTTGTATAAACTTTACTATTATTAAATACTCAATAATAAATAAGTACACTCTTGTACAAAATTAAAGTTTAATAAATTTTATTAGTCATAATAATAAGAATAACTTTTACGTCTGGCCATTCAGATGGGTAACGCAGCCAGCCTGCTAGGCACCGTACCTTCTGGTGGCAGCGATTTTGAGGCCATTTTTTATTTGTTAATATTTATTTAGTTTATTTAAGTTAATAAGTTTAAAAATATCTTGTGTTGTTAATAAATATTCAACTTTTAGGTATTTATTTTAAACATTATATAAATATAATAACAATAACGATAATTTACTTTTTTTTTTGTTGATTCAAATGCACACTTTGGTATACATAAATTCAGTACATATTTTAACACAAAGTCGCTTGAGCGGGAAGCTTCTGTAAGTATTCTTAAATAGTTAAACTACTCAACGGAATTTGATGCGTTTTTTTATAGATAGAGTTATTCAAGAGGAAGGCATAAAGAAGGTACATGCATAACATAGAAATATTTTAGACGTTACAAAGTTCGCCGGGTCAAATAATAAAAGTATAACCCCCCTGACTCAACTCGGTACAGCGCTTTGCCGATTTTCAATACTACCCTCCGAAAAAATTAAGTCAGAGAAATAAAAACAAAAAATGGTACGAAGTTAAATGCATTTTGTGTACAATCAATGATTATATACAACGAATAAGTATTTTTATGACAAAAATGTGAAATATGAGCTATTTTAGCACGCGTTCAAAGTAAAAATCTGATTTTGGTGGATGTTTTTTTGACTTCGGTGTTCAAAAATCCACCGAAAACCACCGATATCAAAATCAGCGAAATCACAAAAGAGTACAAATAAAAATTTAACTCGGAATTAAATTACAGCATAACAATCATCTGTACATCAAATAATACCAACCCAATGGCGAGTGCATGGCACTAGTTGAAAGTTTACTATTTCTTACGGTTAGAAAAAAATTACCTACACCGAATTCAGGACTGAGGGGTACCCAAAACCACCGCGTGTCACAATTATCCTGAAAATAATTACTGAAATGTCGGCGGGGCACGGAATTCAGGCTCGCGGCGTGTAGGCCATGACTGAATCAAGCTGCAGAATACTTCAGATAGTTCGAAAAGTTAACCACTATGCTGCCGCGCTAACTAAGAGTGCAATAACTCGACTTTTGACGATTTTGAGTTACATATATATTCGGAATCAGCTAATCGAGATCTACAACTCTCTCAAATAAACTTTTTATGAAACCTTCAGGAACCTGTTTTTTTCAGCAAGCAAGAATGCAATAACTTAAATTTCGTCACTGCTTTACTTATCAAAATAACAATAATTATAGTTATGGTGACAACATTTTTGAACTACGCATACATTTCTAGTTATAAGCACAATAACTATGAAGTTGTGCCTCTTATGTTAAGAAGAACTCGAAATTGGAATATCCGTTTGCAAATCATAAAAACAATATGTGTGACTTATTGTACTAATGATTAGTAATATTCCCATCATTTACTAAGGAAAAGGGCAAATTATATATTAAAATAACAATATATTAGGGACTCTGAATAAGGATTTGGTATATTTATCTTAGAAACAGTGAACTAACTGCGACTACAATTCACTGATACTGTATTTCGAGCCCTGATTCTTTAATTATGTCATACGATTTGCCTATCCATGCCTACTTAAGCAAATGTTTTAATTTATAAACATAGGTTTTCATGACTAACATAGCTTTTAATTTTTTGTTTTAAGTTTTGAACAACTATGGACTTTTATGTCTGAAAATAAATAGTTATTATTATTATTAAATAAGATTAAAAAAGTCTTAGATTTCCATGACTTTGTCGATGCTGTCCATGGTTAAATTTCACGAAAAACCACAGTTCAAGCTTTTTCAGTGACTGTTTTTTGATGTTGATTGACTTTTCGGAAAAGTTTTAATAATAAAAATGGAACCAAGGGAGTATTTGAGGGACAATGTCTGTAAATGCCGAGAACGGTCACTTATAAATTAATAAATAATCTCAATTGGAAGCGAAGAACTTTACTTTTTATCGATGAAAGTTAGATTACTAAGGTACTTCACATTTTAATTTTGAAATAACTTTTTGCTTGAGATCTTATTTTTTTTTTTATATAAGTTTAGAAAACATATTGCAGAATTTTATATGAACCATGTTTAAACTTTATAAAACGAGTCATCTTAAAACCGAGAAAGATGATTTTCTTATATAAAATGGGTTGCCGGGAAGAATTTTTAATAAGCGGTAACAATTGCTCTTTATCTCACCTATTCAAAATTTCACTTTATTTGTATTATTTTTTAATTTTACTTGTTTCATTTTGGTAATATTTTTTTTATCTAAAAATTCATATTATGTCTATTAAATATGGTCCAAAAATACTAATTCTACTAAAATACGAGATAGATTGTAATTGTAAACTTATATTCATAATTCACAATTTTCTTTCTTCGTAATATTCGTTAATTTTTATAAAACTTATAATATTCATGAAAGAAATGTAAATATTGTTGTGTTTCACAAGGATTTCCAACTAGATAACAACGATGATTCTAACGATAAATGCAATAACTTCAACAGTTATTGTATTTATTGTTAAGAATTATTAAGCCTGTGATAAATTTTAACAACAATATGTTGCTTTGCTAAAGATAAACACAATAAGTAATGTAGTTATTGTATTTATGACAAGTGATGTTAGCCTGATCCATGGAACATTCCTTATTATAACCACTTTTTTAACGATTACAGGCTATTTTCTTAATATTTATACATATTATATATTTGAATTAGTTCTGTATTTATTTCGCTTTCAATTAGTTAAGGATTCATGTCGATACGTTTAATAGGTCATGAGTTATGATGAATATAAAGTTCAAAACTTTAAACGCGTTTTTCTCGAAAGCGCCAAAATCGAGTTATTGCACTTATAGTTAACGCGGCAGTATGGTTGTGGGTGATGATTTGTAAACACCACCGAAATCAGGGAGAATTCCAGGACGCTCATTCAGATTGGTGTATTATAAAAAATATAGAAGTTTTTGGTTTTTCATGATAACTACAGCCTCAATATACTCATCGCCAAGGCGTGAATATATATGAATTAATAAAATATCACTTCATTACTTTGTAACAAGTGACTCTTTCATGAATTTCGGCAACAGGACACCCCACCGATGTCAGGTTTTATGACTTTCGGATTTTTTTTCTGGTATTTATATTAAATTTTCAGAAATGTTTCTATGATCTCCAACTGCGTACCCATACATAGTTGTGGCTGAAATAATTTGAGCAGCCTACTTCATTGGCGTATATTTTATTTTCAAATTGCCACTGAATTTTGCCCGTCCGTAGAAATGCCCTTAATAGTCTCGCCCAACGAACGAACGGGACATTTAAATCAATAAAATCCAAATACCACTGATGGTCTACTCACGTACTCATCACCCACTCACTCATCATCGTCTAGCCACTGAATATAGATGATGAAATTTTGGACCTCCTTACGTGTCGTAGGTACAGTGGCGGTCTAGGACGGCGTAACAGATTTGTCAATGGCATCTTGCGCCCTAGACCGATTACCAAAAAACAAGAGCTATTATGTATGAAACTCCTTATAACTGCTGAGTGTAGAAAGTTGAAATTTACAGTTTTAGGGTCGCTTATTGCGATAAAAACATCGATTTTGATATCCAAGTTGGAGGACATATATTTATCGATTTTGAAATCCAAGATTCCAGATATTTATCGAAAATCGATATGGTGGCATTTAATGGTGGCTTAAAAAAGGTTGTGGAAGTACATGGGTAAGGGTCGCGCAAGACCGATCGAATGGAGACCTGTGGGGGAGACCAGCGCTTGTAGCAAGTTAAGACCATAAAGCGATCTATCTTAGATAGATAATCTTTCTGCCTCTTATCATCTCTTTTGACCTCTAAATGCCGTAAAATATATGGAGATGATATTGTCAAAAGTGACAGAAGGATTAGACAAATTCGACAAATCATCGGTCATGCTACCAGGCATACAGGCAGAGGCGGTACAGCTGTAAACGTCTATTGGTTTGGAGTTAGACCACGACGATTTTAAGTTAAGAGTGCGAAGCGTAGGAAAAAGATAAAGACAAACTGCTTGATATTTATTTATATGGGTTTCATGCGATTAAAAAATGATGTCCCGCGATATTAACTTTGAGTGAAAAATCAACCAGTTACTTCACTACATCAATATCAATACATAGTATAAAAAACAAAGTCGCTTCCCGCGTCTGTCCCTTTGTATGTTTAAATCTTAATCGGATTTTGATGAGGTTTTTTTAACACAACAATGTAATAGAATATGCGATACGAAGTTCGCCGGGTCGACTAGTCTAGTATAAAACAAAGTTGTTTACCCTGTCTGTCAATATGTATGCTTTTATCTTTAAAACTACCGAATGGCTTTTGATGCAGTTTTTTTTTCAATAGATAGAGTGATTCAAGAGGAAGGTTCATAGTTATGTATAACACTGCACGCACATACTATTAGTAATGTTGGGCGGGTCGGCTATTTTATTGTAAAAATGCCCTTGCGAAGCTGCGGGAAAAGCTGGTTGAGAATATATTTTTAAGTTAGTACCTACTACAGCAATATAAGTATACATAAAGTTATTTAAGAACCAGTTTACAGCGATGCTAGCACCATTCGAGAAAAATAAAATTATATCTTCTAAACAAAGGCAAATATCAAAAATGTGGCACAGTATGACACTAGATAATGTAGCCTAGTATTTTGAGGGCACTGTTGTATAGCTTTTAAATTAAAGACCAAATAAAGCTACAAAGTGTTGCTAAAAGTGGACACTTTTAGAAACAATCTGCGTATAATTTGGTTCTTTTAAGTTAGGACTACTTTACTGTGCTCAAAAAATTCTAAGCAAGATTATCTAGTGTCATACTGTGCCACATTTTTGATTTTTGCCTTACTTTAGAAAATATAATATTTTTTTTTCGAGAATGGCGCTATCATCGGTAAACTGGCTCTTAAGGGCACTTTCTAATTTTATTTGTTTCTTATATCCGACTCCGTCTTCGACTCAAGAAGAAAGAGCCTTTTAAAATATGTAATAACTTTTTCTTTATCTAGTAATTTAAACGAAACTTAGCTTTGATCATTGCACACAAAAATTAAGACAGAGACAGAGACACTTCAATCACCCAACGCGACCAACTCAATGAAACCTGCCGCTTCACACTCACACTATGAACGAACATCCGTCGCGACCGCGACGCGGTGCCCGTCGTCGGGTCGCATCGGGTGTAAAAAGTTTATGGCTTTATGTATTTGTATTTCTATTTCTACAGAAAGCGCGCGTTTCAAGTTACAGCGACATCTTCAACTAATAACTGACGTTACTTCCTGAAAATAAGTGACGCCATCTAGCGAACAAGCTTCGAAACTGCTGAACTGCTCTGAAAAATGCTCACCAAGGTCACAGAGAATGTGGTAAAGGTGGTTTAGTTATACATTCAACTTAAAAGATGGTGCATTTTATGCGTGAAATCTTGAAAACAATTTTCTTTTTGTTTTTAAGAGCCATAGCACAGCTAAAGTAGCGCCACTCGAGAAAAAAATAAATATCTTCTAAACTAAGGCAAATATCAAAAATGTGAAACAGCTAAAAACGGCCGCTTTTGGCAACAATCAGTTTCTTACTGTGGTCTTTAACCTAAAAGCTATACAACAATGCCCTAAAAATACTAGGCTGAATTATCTAGGGGAATGCTGTTTTACATTTTTGATATTTGCCTTAGTTTAGAAGATATTTATTTTTTTCTCGGGTGGCGCTACTTTAGCTGTGCTATGCCTGTTCACAGACTTCTTATAACCTTTTCCTTTTATTCTCTGCTGCATATTAAATGATTTTCAACATGTACCACACCACACTCCAACCTCACCACATAAATTTTGTACCCGTGGTAACATGACGAAAATTTTGTCGACTTTGTCGTATCTATCTGTCACTTTTGTCGATCGTCTCCATACATTTTCCCGCATTTAAATGTCAAAAGCGATTAAAAGTGACAGTTAAATTCGACAAATAGTCCGTCATGCTGCAGTGACTGGTTATATAAACAACAAAATGTTTTGATTTTTATGAGGCAAGCTTGTTGAGGCCAGAGACATGGGATTGTGAACTTGACATTGGCAAAATACACCTCTCTGAGACTCCACTGAAGTGAAGTCAGGTCCATCAAATTAAAATAATAATAGTAACGCTACGGGTTGAGGCAGTGACGAACATAGAAACTACATCTTGTGGCTACATGACACTTTTAGGAAAATATCTCGAAAATATATTGTAAAAGATTCGTAGGTTATTTTCTCTATTTTATGCACTCTACAATTATTATTTTTTTGGAAAAACGTTTTATTGTCTAATTTTCTAATAAAAACGTTTTTCTTTCACGCGAAAACAGACGCTCACGTGACCTTAGAAATGTAACATCACACAATTTAACTGTACCTATTCCATTTTTTATTGGTACAACAGGATCTTAGGATTATAGCCAATTAACTGCAGAATAACCCATCTAGATCCTACCTATATATCGTAATGAAGGGTGTGAATCTAATGTTTGAAGAATGTTTTGTTAAAATGTAACGCAAATAAAATCAGGTCCGTCGTGTGCTTTCTTCTTGTATTTTGTCGCACGTAGCGCATAAAGTGTGAAAATCAATTCTGAAATGTTCCGTTTTCCTTGTACAAGTGACATGACGACCCGACCGCACTTCCAAGTAACCAATATTTCCCTAATTCATTCAACCTTGTTTTATCGCTGATATGAATGTTTTAGAATAAATACATAATGTGGGGAACATAGATTATAAATTTGATTCTACTTTGGATATTTTTATTACTACGTTCTCTTTGTAAGGATAAAATAAAATCGTAAAATGTTTTGTCCCTTCCAGCACAAAAAGATTTTAAGTCGCTAAATGGAGGTTGACTGTATGTTTTTTTTATTTCGAATGTATGGTAAATTATGTTGTGGCGGCCTGGGGCCTAAATAGGTTGACGAATTTTGTGGAGACCGTAAGAGTGACAAATAAAAATCAATATGTAAGATTTTAAAGGCAGATGTTATTTAAACATTTATTTTATTTGGTACATACGTTCACAACCAAAAAAAGAACCAGGCGCGTTCACAAGTTTATATATATAATTTCAGTTAAAGGAACAGTAACGTTTCCTTTAGGGGCTTCGGAGTGAGCAAAGAAATTAATAAACACATAATAATTTCTAATATTTTCACGTAAGTGGTAAAAATTTGTCATTAAATTAAAATAAAACTTAAGCTGTCGAAGATTATTATCATAAATTCGTTTAAACACTCTTTGTTCGAAGGCAAAGACAAACACTATTAAAAAAATACTCCCTGTCATGTTGTAATTTAACTGAGTAAAATTATACCCACCTATTATAATCCCATTAAACTAAAACTTGGTAATAAATAATAAAAAACACTAGTCAGCAAGTATTATGCTTGGTTAAAGGGCAAAGAAACGAAAGGCATATTTTTTTATATAAAGTCGATTTTTTGGAATCTTTATTTGTAAATTGTTGACAATAAGTTATTGTTCAGTATTGGCTGACCAATAATTGCCAACAATTGTGTATCAGCATATCTCTTCCTGCCATACTTACTCCAATCACCAACCCGCCTGCCAAGCGGTCGTTTTCGGCAAATTCCTTGCGCAACGCTTGTCCTTATGACAATCTGTGTATGTGGGGAAGAGAAGTGGACGTATGGTTGTAATGATGAATGATGCTGATGATTGGCTGCAAGTTATAACTTGTAAAGATAGAGATCTGATGCCTCACCTCCGATAGGACTGCGGCGCCACCGGCCAGCTGCGGCGCGAGCGCAGCACGAGCGCCACGCGCGGCATGGACCCGTGCACGTTGCTCATCTGAGGAGCCGACGTCCGCTTTCTGCTCCACCCCTTACCCTTGCCCCAAAGGTGTGGTGAGCCACTTTGATCTGTAGAAAAAAAATATTTTGTAAATTTATTACAAAGTACCTGGCGAACTTCGTACTGCACCGCATAGGTATAAACCATCCTCTTGAATCATTCAATCTATTAAAAAGTACCGTATCAAAATCGTTGGCATAATTTTAAAGATTTAAACATATACCTGTCCCTGTATATGCTTAAAACTTGGGAAGCGACTTTATTTTATACTACCTATGACCTATTTATTCGATCCCAAGATTATCCAAACGTCATTTAATATGATGTACTACTTTAATAAGGGTTTTTTTTATATTCAAAACCTACATATTTGGGGAAAAAAATAGTAGTAAGTATAGCCATATTGATCTATGAGAGTTAACTGATTGTAGAATAATAGGAATTCGATTAATGGCCTGACTGGAGCTGGAGATTGTCCGAAGCCGGTGCGTGATGGGATTCCTGAAATAAATTCAGATCTAAATTGGCAAAATAAATTCCAACCTATGTTTAAGTGCCGACAGACAATATTTGATAGATTCAAATTATTTAAGAAATTATTTATCTAGGATAATTAAATATAACTCAAAGGAAGCTTTGGAATTGTGAATACTTATTTGAAGGCGAATACATATTTGGAGAATAGTCGCTATGTTAAATATAAAATGGACAGAGTGATACCTAGACATAAATACGTTTAAGATAACTGGTGTATTGCTTGATGAAGCTTCACACTGAACGTGCCATTCTGAAAAGCGATTCCTTGATATCTCTCTTACCACATCAAGTACTTGTATATCCGATTTCGAAGCCTGAGAGCAAAACATGTTTCATAAAGGTGTCCCGAGAAGATGTTGAACTTTTTAGAGTTTTGTATTTTAGACACATTATATGTGATTGAAGTACTTTTCGCTGTGTGTCTTTCTCTTAAATCTTTCAAACTATGCAACCGATTTTGATGCTTTTTTTTAAATAGATTAAGTGATTCAAAAGGAAGGTGTATATGTATAAAACATGTACAAAATACATATAGGTCAGGCTATACAAAGTTCGTCGGGTCCACTAGTCTATACCAATATTATAAAGAGGAAAGATTTGTTTGTTTGTTTGTTTGTTTGTTTGTTTGTAACGAATAGGCTCCGGAAATACTGAACCGATTTGAAAAATTCTTTCACTGGTAGGAAGCTACACTATCCCCGAGTGTCATAGGCTATATAAGATTTTCAAAATAAATAGGGATTGTACAGGCCAGTACCTATACATTTTAGCTTACGCGACGCGTTTACCTAAGTAATACCTAAATATTATTCAGTCCAACACTGACCGCGAACTGAGCCACTACAGAGCTACCTATATACTGTATTTGTGCTATACGTGTTTGATATCATTATAGTAATTTGTGCTTTATAATTACTGGACTCATTTACTTACCCTCGGGAACCTATAAACTTGCCAAACTTAATAACTAACTACTTACCCGTACGGGTTAGCTAACAGCAGCCCGTACATATGGTCCTTCGAACCTACAACTGACTTGCGTGTTCCGGTTTTCTGTGATACATTGCGTCAAGCAGCGGCGCAGGATCGGATTTACAGCACGTCGAGTAGAACTAGCGACTGGATGTACATCTACTGAGGTCAACGGCTGACCTACTTACCGATCAACTCAACTGGTGTGCGTATTACTGGAAATTACCTACTGCTTCAAGCTGAACGGAGGTTTGGAATCTTTTATTACTTATATACCAACGTACACTGACAACTGACAAACCTACTAACGATGGCTACCATCAAAGAACTGATCGAGCAACAAGAAGAATGCTTCGATAATATAAAAACTATATGCACTAACTTTAACAAAGATTCCCCCGAGAGGAAAACACTGGAGTATCTCGAAAAGCGCATCGCAGCTTTAGAGGCTCACTGGAAGGAGTTCGCCGACAACGACGAGCTTCTCAACCAGCAAGAGGTAAGAAACGTTACCTACTTTACTGATAACGTCTTTAGTAAGACTAAGGAGTTGTATCGAAAAACCAAGGAGAAAATGCTTGCTCTGCAAGTACAACAACTAACTAAACTGAGCGCTAAGGCGACTATAACGGAACCGTCTCCTGGTAGAGCTAGGGGAGAATCATCAGGTATGTTCGGCGTCGTGCAACATGACATCTTCGGCCCGATAGATGATATCTCAACTGATAGGAAAACGATCCTACTACGGCAACAACAATGCCATTTTAAGGCTTTTCAAAGAGCTGTACTGAAGATTAATGTTTCCAGCATCGAGGAAAAATGGGATCTGGAAGATAATCTTAGCATTTTAAAGTCGAAATGGGACTCAATAGATAAAACTCACTGGGAGCTAGACAATCTGCTTCGTGGATCCAACGAGATTTATGATCGTGAGTATGAGAAATTAGAGAGCATTTACGAAAACTTGCGTAAAGAGCTCAATAAGAAAATTTGGGCTAACCTCCACTACCAAAAATCCACCCCTAAGGTAGAGATTCCAGAATTCTCTGGCGATTATAATAAATGGCTTTCGTTCAAGGACATCTTTATCGAGACAATACATTCTAACCCTCTCATCAACAACACCCAAAAGATGCAACATCTTAAAACGAAGCTAAAAGGTGAAGCCGAAAAACTCATACAGCATCTGAGCGTATCTGCCGACAACTATGAGTCGTGCTGGGAGATAGTGCAGCATCGCTACGACAATAAAAGACTGCTGTTCTCATCTTACATAAATACGCTACTAAACCAAGGTCAACTGCAGCATGCAAACGCATTCGATTTTCGGAAACTACACGACACTACGGTTGAATGTTTGAATGCATTAACTAACATCGGTCTCGACATACGGACTTGGGACCCGATACTGGTCCATCTCTTACAACAGAAGCTGGACACAACTTCGTTCAACGAGTACATGCATGACATGCGTGATCCCAGAGCACTACCGGACTTAGAGGAATTTATTAAATTTCTTGAGTCAAAATTCATGGCACTAGAGACTTTAAAAACTAACCAAAAATCAGGCGGAACATCGCATACTTTAAAAAGTAATGAAAATCATAAGCCAATGAACTTTAACAAACACGAAAAGTGGACAAAGTCATACACTGTAGGCATCAGGAACTGCCCGCTCTGCAAAAATACCGAACATGTGCTAATGAACTGCCCTACATTTTTAAATATGAATATTGCAAATAGAATAGCAGCAGTCGCGAAACTGCATGTATGCAAAAACTGTTTATTCAGTCACGACGGCAAGCAATGTTCGTCGAATAAGAAATGTAAAGTGTGTAATAAGTGGCACCATACGTTTTTGCATGATTCTAACTTTAAAGTTCAACAAACCCCAAATCAAGGTTCATCTGGGAGTCAAAGAATGGCCAATGCCAACCACGTCAAAGAAACTGATAGAGAAATATTACTGACCACTGTTCAACTAAGGGTTAAAAACATAGACGGAAACTTCGTCACCCTAAGAGCTTTACTGGATCAAGGAGCGCAAGCATCCCTGATCACGGAAAACGCAGCACAACGACTAAGATTGCCTAGACAAAAATTTAGCGCAACGATCACTGGCGTCGGTACCGCAGCCGGCAGCAGTAAGGGCGCACTTACACTGGAATGCAAGTCTATACACTCGGACTTTACATTCAAACTGGAAGCTCTAATATTAACTAAACTAATCAATAACTTACCCAACTCGATTATAAATACTGAAAATTGGTCACACTTAGAAAATCTTAAACTAGCAGATCCGGAGTATTATATTCCCGGTCCCATTGACATATTATTAGGGGCGGATATTTACTCAGAAGTTATACTAGACGGAGTTTTAAAACAACATTCTGACTCACCCACCGCTCAGCAAACGAAACTAGGCTGGATTCTTTGTGGAAAAACAAGATCTTTCAACTGCTTTGTCACACTGAATGACGTAGAAAACTTAACTAGGTTCTGGGAGTCGGAAGAAGTAACCAACGACTGCGAAAGTACTAACGCAGAAGAGTACTGCGAAAAGTATTGTACCGAAACAACGCAACGAAGCTCAGACGGCCGATACGTTGTTAAAATGCCGCTAAAGGACGACATAACTCAAAAACTGGGAACATCTAAACCACAAGCTATTTCTCAGTTTTTACAGCTAGAAAAAAGAATGGAGCGACAAGAAAAGTTGGCATCCCGATATAAAGAATTTATCGCAGAATACATCGAACTGGGACATATGAAACTGAGCGCACCGACAAACAACGGCACGTGCCTACAATCTTATCTGCCGCACCATGGAGTAATAAGAGAAGATTCGCTAACAACTAAACTTAGAGTCGTATTTAATGCTTCTATGAAAACAAGCACTAAGTACAGCCTGAACGACCTAATGGAAAAAGGTCCTAACTTACAAAAAGATATTATGAGCCTTATTATTAAATGGAGAGGGTATCGTTTTGCACTGACGGCTGACATCGAAAAAATGTATCGCCAAATATGGGTTTCACAAGATCAACAACCACTCCAAAAGATCATCTGGAGAAACACCCCTCACGAGATGCTGCGGGAGATGAATCTCTGCACCCTTACTTACGGGACTAAAGCAGCTCCTTACTTAGCGATGCGAACGCTAAACCAACTGGCGAATGATGAAGGCGATAACTATCCACAAGCGAAAAAGGCACTAAACGACGAAATCTACATGGATGACGTAATTACCGGACAAAACTCGATTAGCGAAGCAAGGGCATTGCAAAAACAACTCTTTGATCTACTTAAGAAAGGAGGATTTATATTGCGGAAATGGGCGAGCAATGAACCTACCATACTGGATAACTTACCTTCGGATTATAAGCGCCAGCAAGATACGTTCGATTTCAAGCAAGACGAACCTACGAAAACATTAGGTCTTTGCTGGAACACAACTAAAGACGTCTTTTGCTTTAACTGGGAGCTACCGAAAACTAAAGGGAATCTAACTAAACGAAAATTACTGGCTGACATAAGCAAAGTTTACGACCCCCTGGGCTGGCTTTCGCCAATGACAGTAAAAACAAAACTGATCTTCCAAAACATTTGGGTAGATAAACTGGACTGGGATGAATCTGTCCCAGAAAACATAGCGAACGAATGGGAACAAATTCGCTCTGAATTAACTAATCTAAAAAACATAACAATCCCGAGATGGATAAACTGTTCGACTGGCAGTATCGAATTACACGGATTCTGCGATGCCAGCGAAAGGGCTTTTTCTTGTATAATATATAGCAGAGCTTTAAATTTGCAAGGAAAATACACCGCAACTCTACTGGCTGCTAAAACTAAAGTAGCACCACTAAAGAAGAAAATAACGATCCCCAGACTAGAACTCTGCGGAGCGCTTCTTTTAGCCAAACTTATGGAAAAAGTTAAATTGGCTTATACTGATTTGAGAATAAATGTGACTTGCTGGACTGATTCTCAAGTAGTACTGGCGTGGCTGCAAGGCGATGAAACAAGATGGGAGAAATACGTAACTAATCGCACCACGCAGATAAAAAATATAGTACCGGCATCAAGATGGTACTATGTGAAAACTAACGAAAACCCAGCTGATTCTGCGACCCGTGGTCAGACCCCCAATCAACTGATAAACAATGACTCGTGGTGGGGGGGGCCGCAGTGGCTTCATGACTGGAAATCTGACGCCTCTTCGAGCGTAGCTTATCAAACTAACACGGACGTAATACAAACGTGCGCTGTAAAAATAACACACACTCAAATGACTAACGGAGTTGTAGAAACTTTATTAGCAAAAAGCAGTCGACTGGACTTTGTAATAAGAGTCATAGCGTACGTATTACGCTTCGGAACTAATTCAAATAAGAATAAAAAAGAGAGATTATCTCTAAAAGAGCTGAATAAGTCAATGGAGATGATTGTAAAATCTGTACAAAAACAGGCTTTTGATCAAGACATAGCAGATATTCAAAAGAATGGATTTGTGAGCAGAAAAAGCAAACTTTTAAACTTATCACCCTACATAGACGAAAACGGAATACTGCGTGTGGGTGGACGGCTAGAAAAATCCATACTACCACATGAGACTAAACACCCAATGATCTTACCCCATTCAGGGCACTTAACCGAGTTGATAATCAGACAAGCTCACATGCAATGCTTACATGGAGGAGCGCGACTATCACTAGCACAAACTAGGCAGCGTTTCTGGATAATCGGCGGAAACCGTGCAGTAAAACGCGTTGTCAGAGAATGCGTAAAATGCCACCGATACGCACCATCAAAGAATAACCAGATAATGGGTAACTTACCGAGCGGACGAGTTACACCATCACCCTGCTTTACACACACTGGCATCGATTTTACCGGATTTGTGGACATCAAAATCAACAAAGGACGAGGCATAAAGACATGCAAGGGCTACATCGCGATATTCATCTGTATGACGACTAAAGCAGTACACATTGAACTGGTGTCTGACCTTACGACACAGACGTTTCTAGCGGCACTAAAGAGAATGTGCGCAAGGAGAGGCGTGCCGAAACATATCTACTCAGACAATGGCACTAATTTTATTGGGGCAGCAAGAGAGCTGAAGAAAGAGTTCAAAGAATTCCAAACACTGATGTCTCCGGAATTCTTTACTGAAGTGAACCGAATGCAAATTGAATGGCACCGAAATGCCCTGATCTGGCCGTCAGCTGGAGGCCTCTGGGAAGCGGCAGTCAAATCGATGAAGTTTCACCTAAAAAGAGTACTGGGAGAGCAAAAACTTACCTTCGAACAATTTACCACGCTACTTAACCAGATCGAAGGCTGTATGAATAGCAGGCCTCTTTGTCCAATATCAGAGGATCGAGAAGACCTGGAGTACTTAACACCTGGTCACTTTCTCACGGGAAGACCAATACTATCGCTACCGAGCGAAGATGCAACTGACAGCTCTAAACTAGACCTGAGAAATAGATGGAAAGCTGTAGAACTTATGCAACAGCATATTTGGAGACGATGGTCAAACGAGTACCTCCACCAATTGCAAACTCGAAGCAAAAGGCAACTCCAGCGGAGACTGCAAAGACATCTCGACGAGGTTTCAACTTTGAATAGTGCAGTGCAGTGCGAGTGAATTAATTTAGATTTACGTGATTTGTATTTTCATTAGTTTATATTGCGTACCTAGTTATAAAATACCTACTTATTATACTTAAATATTTTAATTTGCAATGTTCTTATTACTTTTATGAATATAATTACTTACTTACTACTTTACTTAAATATTTAAGGTGAAATGTAATTGATACTTACTTATATTTCCTTAACTTACTTACTTATCTTAATTGAAACTTATTTTGAAATGTATTTGATTACATTTGTAAACTGTAATGGTTCAGAAACTTAATAATTTTTGATTTTCTCTGGCCCTTGGCAGCATGTACAGGCCAGTACCTATACATTTTAGCTTACGCGACGCGTTTACCTAAGTAATACCTAAATATTATTCAGTCCAACACTGACCGCGAACTGAGCCACTACAGAGCTACCTATATACTGTATTTGTGCTATACGTGTTTGATATCATTATAGTAATTTGTGCTTTATAATTACTGGACTCATTTACTTACCCTCGGGAACCTATAAACTTGCCAAACTTAATAACTAACTACTTACCCGTACGGGTTAGCTAACAGCAGCCCGTACAGGGATCCTTACTTAAACTCGAATAAAGTAACCCAAGGTGCATTTTTTTTCCATTGTTTACATATTTTGACAAGTGGTTTGTTGTTGTTGTTTGTTTCTTTATTCGACCATTCTGGGGAGTCTAAGGAACAAAGTCTATAGAGCCAAGTCTTTAGAAGTATCTATATTCTATGGCGTAACGAAGTAAGCCGGGAAAGCTCGTATTATATAATTTAACCTTAGTTTATGGAACGCTTAAACAAATATCGCAAATCTTTGTAAATAGTGTATTGAATTGACATCTAGGTTTAAAAATGTTTGAAAATGCGATAGAACTTGTACATAATTATGACAACAATAATAAAATGGGTTACCTTACAGAACATTTCTGTGATTTACCTATTTGTTTCTTTATAACCAAAGAAGAAAACGAAATGCGTTGTTGGCGGTAACGAAAATATGCGTAGCTGGTCCCTAGTCAGAAACACTCATTCCACTACAATGATCAAACGATGCGGCGGCGGGGGCGGCCTGGGGGCTCTAGTAAGGCCACATTTGGTATTGAATACTTCTCTTTCATGAAGAGCATAAGTCAGTAAAAAAAACACTTGATAAACGAACAGAGTTCCTCTTTATGCGACCTTACTAAGGGGGTTGTGTACTGATCTATATTTTAACTTTCAAGACCAGAGTACAGTACTCCAAAAGTGATAATGCGCATAGAAATCTTCGTCTTTGTTCGACCACGGTCGTGTTCCCAAGCGTCGGAAGACGATATTTATCTAAGGAGGTTAGGTGCACTTTCTTCATGCGTAATTTAATAGAATTATGTTTTTTGGTTTGGGTCTTCGTGAAAACGACATTTAGCGAAGATCTGCATGCGCATTATTAATTTAGGAGTACCATGCCAATTATATTATACTAAACTTGTGGATACTTGAGAAAAGACTATTTTGCTGCTTTTTATTCGGTCAAAGTAAGTAGTTGACATTTTTCTGCGCTTCAGTAATTCTTCTAAGCTATTAAGATAAAACTGTACACTGTACAAAATTAACAAAGTTTCGTCCTAAGTATTATAATAACACACCTCTACATAATGTTTTCCTTTAAAAATTAACTTTATAAAAATTTACTGGAAACAATATGAAGGAACTCAAACACTAAGTTTAATCGTCAACACAATTTTAACATTCTACCTCCTACCTACTGATTATAATAAAAAATATTAAATTTTACAAAGTCCCGATGAAACCACGCATTTGCTAAGTTACTCAGCTAAAAATATATCACAGATCAAGAAAAAGCCAAAAATACTGTTTCATGAAACCTTATGTATATGACTATAGCATCAAACCTTCCTGCACAATAACAAATGGCCGAGAGATGTTTCCTGCTTGCCCTTTGTTAGTGCGAGGGGTCGAGAGGAGCACAATGGGGCAGACACTTTCTATAAAGAATTGCACATCAGCTTAATAAATTAGTAGGCCAAGGTAGGTAATTAATTCACAACATCCATAGGTAGGTAAGTTAACGTTATGCAATAGATAAAATAACTTTAAAAAGAGGATAAACCTCCTGTACGATATCGAACATAGGCCTATGTTTTGATCTTGAAGCTTTAAACGACGCGGGTACCGCAGCAGTGCACGCGTCGGCGCCCGCATTGACTGTGCCAAACGCGTCTCCGTCAACGGTCATAAACATTGCTAAACGTTTGATTTAACCGCAGCACGCCTCGCAAGACCCCCCGAGCAACGCGCCGGGTGCCCCTAAATGCAGCATAAGGACTCTTAAGGTTAGTTTTCAGAGGAGGCAGGAGGCAGAAACTCTTTATTATTCGGCGCGCCTGCGAATCTTCAGACTGACTACAAAATAAGAAGCAAGATAGAAAATTAAGCTGAATAAGAAATTGTTGCTGTTTTTTATTCGCATCTGATTTTTCTAAATAAACGTCAAACTCCAGTCTAAAAATTACCTCTAAATTTACGTAAATTTAGTTTAGGTAAGTCAAACTCAACACCATTAACAATGAGTATTAACACCATCTTAGCTGCCGAAATATTTTTGGAACTTCTCAGAAATCGCCAGCAACGGATCCAGGGGGGCTGGCCGGGGCCTGTGCTCCGGGCGCCAAGATCAGGGGGGCGCCAAATTCACACTACAGACGAATCAAATCATGTGTTTAATGTTTGACATCAACGATCTGCGCTCCAGCCTAGCGTAAGACCAGCGCTCCAGCGCGACGCTATAACGCCGTCTTTTTGACAAAGCCTGGATGATAAAGAATTTGAGTGAATTCTCAGCAAAATCAATCGAGTCAAATAATATATTATCCTGGCCCGTTTCTTGGCAATGGATGGTCTGCTCAAAAAGTTGCTAAAAATGAGACAAAATCCAATGGAACATTGCATAAAAGAGGAAAATAACTAGTTTTCTATCCTGTGCTATGTTAATAATATTATTTCCAGGTATGTTCGAATGTCGAATGTCGAATAATGAGTAGACATCTGCGGCCGTAGCATGAACAGAGAGATGGGAGATTGCTACTCAGAATAATTGAGCATGACTGACCATTTGTCGAATCCCTCTGTCACTTTTGACATATAAATGCGGAAAATGTATTGAGATGATGTCAAAAGAGGTCAAAAACTCGACAAATGGTCGGTCGTTCTACGGTCGCTGATAGGTGAAATTATACCCATAAAAAACAGTAAAATTTAATATAACTGGTCAGGGTCAGCCACCTCTTAGCGCTAGCAACTTAATAAATTATTGTTTCTAAAAACAATTAAAATAAAAACTTCTTCTCCCCGTACCTAAGCACACGAAAGATACCAAGAATAGAGCGGTGTGAAGGCATTATACAAATAAAATTAAAGCTTCAAAGACTAAATTTTATTAGTTTAGTAAAAGTTAGGAGCCTAGTTTGGAAAAAGTTATCAACTCACGTATGGGATGCAGCGACGGGTGGGGCCCCTGCTCCGAGCAGGCCCTGCGGCCTCTGCCACTCAGCAGCACTTCCCTTTTCGGTGGCGCGACACTCTCGCACTCACACTCGTCACTGCCCTCCTCCCTGCCTTCCTCCACAACACACGCGGACATTATTAACCACCCCGTGGCGTTAATTCAATTCAATTATACGAGAATATCATCACATCACAACTAATCGAATGGCGCCGTTTTATTCAATACACTTTAACTAGATAAGAGTGAGTGTCAATCGCTGAGTGGAGCTCGGATGCTTTCGATGGTATACCCTGAAACAAGAATATGCGTGATAAACATTTTTTTTTATTTATGTTTCATGGTTTATTAATTAAGTTTGATGGTAACCATTTATTATAAGCGCAATTTATGTGATCATAATATTTTATGCTTCATCTCGCGTTATGTGAACTTGATAACTTTCTAGAATAACATTGTATTATGCCGCCTTTTACCTTAATAATAATAATTATTAGTTACAAAAACATAATTTTATGTAAAGAGTATAGAGTAAGTACGAAGATACATTTAGGTCAAAAAATACCACATTTCAATAGAAAAATACTGTTTTTTGTTTTGATATTGTATTGAATGTGTAGGGAGCACTTCCGCTTCAGCTTCGTGCTTGATTAATTAATTAACTAGCTGTGTTATCCGCGGTTTATGTGTGAATCCAGGGTGCCAGCTTACTCCGTACCAAATTTTATTAAAATCTCTCCAGCCGTTTATACGTGAAGAAGTAACAGACATACACACTCACAAATATTCGCATTTATAATATTAATAATCTGTTACTTGTCAGTCAATTCTGGTAATTACATTATAGGGTAAGTACCTACTAGTTGCTTGTACTTTACATATGATAATTGAATAATTTATGCAAAGTCAAGGATACGAACTGACTTGACTAGTTCGTCTAACGAGACAATGTTATTAGGACTAATTTAATGACAATCTAGAATATACATAATTTTTTTTTTTTTAAAGTGACCCCGCCTTCAATAAATTGACACATACATAAACTGAGAACTTCCTCTTTTCTGAAGTCGGTTAAAATAGGTACTAAAACCTTCTCCTAAATGTAACCAATACTTCTGTGAAAATCGCATCAGTATCGGTTCAGCCAAACTCGAGATAATCGCGGACAAACATACAATTTGAGAACTTCTTATTTTGAAGTCGGTTTAAAAATCTAAGTACTTACATATTTCGTGTCATAAAAATTTGCAATAATATATAAATAATATAGGTAATTTATGTCTTCTGATGTCGGTATTATAATATTATTTATTTATTGTATACAAGCTGGGCCCAGCAATTTTACCCGCGGTTTATTACCTCCGTACCTTTATTAACTCCTTACCAAATTTCATTGAAATCGCTCCAGCCGTTTAGAAGTGAAGAAGTTACAAATATACATACTCACAAACTTAATTTCGCCTTTATAATATTAGTGACATTGTGTTATATCGAAAAAAAAAAATTCTATAACTATCGACTTTGCTATGCATACCGACCGATGAAGTAGCTTGCTTGATCTTTACGTTACTAGAGTCATTAAGTGACACACCATATTTGAGTAATCTATCTACTTTATAATGATTTGTGGTTCGTTAGTCTCGCTAAAACTCACGAATGGCCGGTCCGATTTAGCTAATTTTGGTTTTGAAATGTTTGAAGTAGTCAATTAAAAGTTTAAAAGTTAAGAATAAAATATTTAATAAAGTAGGTAAGTAAAAATAACAATTTAAATTTCCCATACAAACTTTCCTACGTACAATTTGAAACACTTCCATAAAATTTAATTGATTCTTTTGATCGTTCAGAATTGTTTACTTTCTTTGTTGTTTTTTGTTCAACCATGCTGGTCAGGCAAAATAACATAATCCATACAGCCAAAGTCCTTAGTATCTCGTGTAAACTAATAATTCTAAGGCTATACGTAGTTTGCCGGGTCAGCTAGTACATAATATATGTTCCATTGGTTCCATAGTACCTGTTACCTAATTAATTTTGAAATGGATCGAAGGTTGTAGTAGTGTTTTTGTTAGCCATTTGTGTTTTTCTTAGTAAAGAGATTGTTATCCTTATATTAGTTTTTTATATATAGGTACTGAAGCTCTTTATCAAGCTTTTGCAGTAGACAAGTTACTAAATGACCTTTTTGTTCTTTTAACATTTTTTAAGAACGGTACCCTAAACCACAAGATAATAAAGAGTACTAATTTAAAACCACATAAACCTTGTTATTGAATTAGATACTTTCTAATAACAATTTTATTATATCTACTAAAAAACTGTACTTATTTAATATTTCAACGAGCAACTGTTACAATTTTAATTATCGCAATTTTTTTGAAATATCATCCCATTCTAAATGTTCATAATAAATAAATCATTGAAATTATACATTAGAAAATTTGAACGACGCATTTTAAATGAGATTTCATGTCGTTTTCCCGACTCGCTATACAGTATTATATAATTAGGTAATAAATCAAAGGAGGGATTCTGCTCACCATACCTAACAACTTTCCCAAAGCAACATGGGTCGAAATCTCAAAACAAAAATCAGCCGTCCCGTACATTGACCCGTCAGCAGATCGAACCAACGTATGGAACAGCTGTTTTTTTTTTTTTGAGATTTTGACCCATGGTGCATTAGGAAAGTTGTTAGTTATGGTGAGCAAAATCCCTCCTTTGATTTATTACCGCCTTGTCAGAAACATCCAGTATATAAATTTAAAAGTATAATCGTAAAAAGTAGGAAGGTCTTGGAGGTTCAGGTTGATGACCGCTGTTTCGTGACTAAGGTGGCTTTCCCGTAACCGCCTTGGCCGACGTCCGCAGTAGGGGCAATAACGCCGACCACGCCAGGCTTAGTCTAGACTTCTGCCATTCCGTAATGCACAACATTTTGTGAAGCAGTAACATACAACGTTATTTTTCACTTACCTATTAAAATTTTAATCGCAGTGAAGATTCTTTTAGTAAACAGTAAAAGCTTTATACACGTTTCACTTTATGTTTCTTTATGTAGGAACCACCTATTCCTTGACACCATCCCAGTTATTCATGCCATTTTAGACGTTATCAAAAAAAACAATGTATAATAGTTAATACTTTAAAGTTCATAAAAACGCAGTTTTAACTCATGACGGATAAAATAGCGGTTCTAATTAAGGATGACAAAATTTGGGTTATTGAAAATTTCTACCAAAATATAATTTTCAAATATAATAAAAAAAACACTTATTTAAACCATATATACACTCATTAGCAATACATCCTACTACTATTATAAAGGCGAAAGTTTGTATGTATGGATGTTTGTTACTCTTTCACGTAAAAACTACTGAATGGATTTGAATGAAACTTTACCACAATATAGCTTATACATCAGAATAACATATAGGCTACAATTTTTGAGGTTTCTAATGTGAGGTCGTAAAATTTTTGAGGTTTCTAATGTGAGGTCGTAAAAAAACACATTTTTTGCGCTTACATTGCAAACGCTGACTGAATCCTACAAGATAGATCAAAACAATGTACTACAGTATTGTACAACTTAAAAAGGTCTCCAAAAAAGTCCGTGATGGGAGGGTAAAACGTCCTATTACCGCGGTAGTCAAAATCACGTCCTATTACGGCTCTATTTTATCTTTTGCAATTTATGATTCGTTGTGATTGTGTATGGTAAAGGTGACTACATAGTGTCCAAGGGAAACTAACACGTTACTTATTAACCAGCACTCGTGCGTTTAAAATCGTTTAAAATTACTTAAATTCATTATTTTGTGTATCGTCAGTGAAGCGATAAGCTGTTTCATACAAACGCAGACTGACTCGTGGTAGAACATTGAATTTTCAGACTTCACTTTTAGTTCAAACAAACACTTTAAGTTTATGTTACTATATTCGAATACTTTTTACATTCAAGTAGTCTTAGTTAATCAAGTTGGTTTCTGTTTAAAATCAAACAAAACAAGTAAATATGAGTAAACAAAAGTCCGCCGTGTTAGGAAGGCTATTTGAGGGTATCGCCTATTACGGAGGGTACCATCGGTAATAGGAAAAACGCAGTGTCGGTAATTTATAAATTTAGTGGTATAATAAATATAATTTTTGAACATTTCGTTATTTAAGTGTAATTTTCATTAGTTCTCAAGTATAAAACCAATTTTGGAGGTACATGTTTTTTAACTAGAATCCTTGTTTTTTACGCTTAAAGTTGACAGTAAAATTAAAGTTTGTTAGAATACTGTGAAACCTAACGTATGAGTTTTAATGAAGAAAAATAGTCTAATACAACGATTACTAACGATTTGAGTGTTTTATGGCAAAGTCAGAGTGCTCTTATTTGTAAGTAATAACTTACATTACTGAAACATCTTAACATTATATTTCAGAATTAGTATATAAAAACTCATTGGATATTTTAGTACCTACCGTATTAGGCTGTAAGGAATCCTAACACGGTGTATGGAAATTACAGAGCTAATAATTAAACCGTATTATTCATAAAGATACCGTACATTTTGAAAAGCTTTACTGCAGGTCTACTTATTTGGTTTGTTGTATGGTAAATACGTGACATCCTGTCTAAATTGACATACGTCAAATAACTAAAATGCACTTTAACTTTTTATGAATAACAGGGTAAGTAAATAATTAAAAAACTTACATAAAAAATGTATACTAAGGTTAGGTTTATCGTATTTTCCCATCAATATAATAATTTACTACTAGATTTTACCGCAACTTTGACACACCATACAAAACTGATTATGATTCGTTGGTTGTTTATTTATTATTGTATTTTGGTTTACTGTTTGATTGTGTTTAATTTTATTGCATGTTTGTGTCAATTTTGTTGTAAATAAATGTATCTTTCTTTTTTTTATCTTTCTCCGCTTGTTTTATGTTTTATTTGTAAGGTTTCATTAAAATTTATTTCGTTGTTTTTACGTGAAAGAGTTACAGACATCCTTTATTACAAACTTTGTCGTTTATAATATTACTAGGATTATTAAAACCCTCGTCCGGGCCTTTCTAAATTAAAGTTGGAGAAAAACGAACCGCAATTGTTTTATAACGAGATTAAGGAGGTTATCAATCGACCTGTATGTATGCTTGTATGCATGTTTGTCCGCGATTATTTCGATTTTGTCAAAACCGATTTTCACAAAAGTATTTTTTAAATTCAGATGAAGGGTTTTAGTACCTATTATTAACCGATTTTAGAAAAGAGGAAGTTCTCAGTTTAGGTTTGTATCATTTTATTGATTAAGGTTTCGGGTTCACAACCTAATGTAGATTAACAACAAATATTAAAAATAATGTTAATAAGCTAGCCAAATTCGCACAAATTACGCTTTGTTGGGTATAACCTGCGCACATAAAAAAATATATCAAAATGGCGGCCGTTGTATGGGCTGTCTCTCTTCTCAACTCTTCCCTCATACTAATATACGCGAGATAGCATTCGTTCGGCCGCCATTTTCAAATCGTTTCTTTATCAGCGCGGCATATAAAAATAAAATCGTCCCCATATTTTATTCAATCCGTTCCGTTGTGCAGAGAGATGGGAGAACGTAACGATGCCGTAGATTGATTAATTGATTGTTGTTTTGTTATTCGCCCTTTCAGGTCAGGCAAAGGAACATAGTAGCCCATACAGCCAAATATTCATTATTCGTGTTTCCTAAACTAATTATATTACTGGAAACTTTTTAGTGCGAGGCCGTTTATTAAATTGTTGATACACAAAATATTATCAAAATAGCCCCTTACAAGGAAGAACCTGTATTTATGTACAGTGCCAGTAACAATTACAGCCATTGCATACCATTTTCTGATTGCAAAATGTTTCATCGTGCGTGTGTTGTCATCCCATACTCCGTAATAGGATGTGATTACCGCCGTAATGGGCTTCAAACTTTTTTTTGCCGCCGTAATAGGAATTCCGAATTGTCAGAAAAAATATTTATTTAAAATGAATTATCACATAGAAAATATAATCATCATGAGTGTCAAAAAAAAATTCAAATATCTGCTAACATATTTAGAAATGCTTCATTTCTTACCCTACTTTAAAATGTCGTCAAAACGCGCCGTAATAGGGCATGTTACCCTATATGTTTATCTCTTAGGAATAACCCACAATAACCATTTTTTATCCTTTACTTTGTACCAGAAATAATGGCTTATTTACGAAGCGATTTTAAGCAATACAGTATTAATCCTTATCCAATTAAGTATCTTAAATACATTGTGCATTTAATAAAGATCAATATGGTTTTTTACAGCATGTAAATTAAATAAATATTTTCGAAGATATCACAGATTTAAAATGCAGAATCATAGCAATTTCATTCAAGAGGAAGATTTATATGTATAATAAATGCATAATATAAAAGAGTAACACGGATAATTTAAGAGGTTTCTAAAGTGATGTCGTAAATGATTTTTTTGAGCTTACATTGCATACAGAGAGCAGAGCATACATACATACAAACGCTGGCTGAACCCTAGGAGATAGATAAAAATAATGTACCACAGTATTGTAGATCTCAAAAAGCTCTACAAAAAAGTCCGCGATGGTATATGTCTATCTCTTAGATATAACCCAAAATGAACATTTTTATCCTAATTTTTTTACAAAAATAATCTATATATAAAAAATTCAAAGGTGACTGACTGACTGACTGGCTGACATAGTGATCTATCAACGCACAGCCCAAACTACTGGACGGATTAAGCTGAAATTTGGCATGCAGGTAGATGTTATGGCGTAGGCATCCGCTAAGAAAGGATTTGCCGAAATTCCCTCAGGAACGCGAATTACGGGACTTTTTAGTTAGTATGAAAAATCGACATTATTGAGTGTATCGACGTGAAACTTAGTGTACAGGTTCCTCAGTGAATGAAAGAGTGTTGAAAGTAAGGAATTTACAAAATTCCCACGGGAACGGGAATTACGGGACTTTTTTAGTGAGAATGAAAAATCGACATCCTTGAGTGTTTCGACGTGAAATTTGGTGTACAGGTTCCTCAGTAAATGTTGGAATGTTGAAGAAGTAATTACCAAAATTCCCACGGAAACTGAAATAACAGGACTTTTTGGTGAGAGTGAAATCTCGACTTCCTTGAGTGTGTCGACGTGAAATTTGTGCACAGGTTCCTCAGTAGATGAAAGGGTGTTGAAGAAAGGAATTAACTGAATTCCCATGGGAATAGGGTTACAGGACTAATTATTTGGTATGAAAAATAGATTTCCTTATGCCAACGTGAAATTTGGTCTACAAGTGTAAGGGTGTTGGAAGGAAGAAATATACTAAATTCCCACGGGAACGTAAAACGGGACTCTTTAGTTAGTATTAAAACGGGTTCTTCAGTGGGTGTAATTAGATTCAGAGTTCTATTAAGAAACAATTATCAAAATTCACATGGTAACGGAACATTCCCAAAAACCCAACCAGCTAATAGAAATGTTAGAAGTTTCAGTGTCTGAATGGTGGAGTGTAGAAATGAATTTATGGAGTTGCCACGGGAACTGAAATAAAGATAGATATTTTTAGGGGGTATGGGTCCGATCAGAAATGATGTCACCAAAACCTGAGTCGTAAATCAACCAGCAATTAACGATTTTAATGAAAAAGCGCGTGCGAAGCTGCGGGCAAAAGCTAGTAATATAATAATTATTAAGTGCTTTATTCCATATGCTTAAACTGTCCACACGTTGCCTGTCAGAAACATCAAAAAATCATTAAAAAAAAAACCTTAGTATATAAAAATCATGATGCTGTACAATTATGTATATTAAACATGCTTCAATTCCCGGAACGATAACTTCATTTCAAATTCAGCGCCAACTACATCGATTATGGAAAATGGCTCAAACCAACCTCACAGGTATAGAATTGAATTGTGTTCTTGATAGGTTACTTGAATATTTTGGAATAGCTTAAGGCGATTAAAGCAAATTAATTGGCTAGGCATTATTTTATAAAATCAATACAAGACTTTACTAGACATCACCACATCATCACGGCTATCGTAACGGCGTACGTAAGAACTTTACAAAGAATAATTAATTTATTTACGTATAAAACAAAATAAACGTGTTGTATGTACCTAACAAAAAAAATATAGGTCAATATGCCCCTTGCATGGGGAATACTTTAGTACTGTTTGTTGGGGTCGATAGAAATGTTGTTAACTTTATAGTGTAGGGTTAGAAGATTGGAAAAATCTATCAGTAGCAAAGCTTTACATAGGTATGCATTAAGCTTGAAAATTCTATTAGTATCAATACTAGCAATCCTTGTATCAACTTGGATAAAACTTAAGGATAAAACTTTCTAGGATTGTTCTGTTTTTAGGCAGCCAGATTATATGTATTACCAGTCTATGTGTCTCGTTCAAACAGTTTCGATCCTTTTCTTAGTAGTAATCTTTAATAATAATAAAACTTTTTATCAAAAAAATAAACCGCTAAAAAATACTGAAAAGCAAAAGAATAATCTAATTAGTAAGTAATGAAGGTATACTAAGTAATTTTGAGTCGGCGCCTCACAAGCGTGATGCGCATGCGCGGCAGCGCACTATTTTTTAACCGACGAAAAAACAAAAAGGAGGAGGTTCTCAATTCGTCGCGTATATATTTTTTTTTTTTTATGTATGATCACGCATAACTTTTTACTGTGTGGACCGATTTTGATAATTCTTTTTTTAATCGACAGGGTATACCTTGAAGTTGGTCCCATAAAAATTTGGAAATAAAATTCCAACCCTAAGGGTGGAAAAATAGGGGTGACTTTATTGTTCACTCACAGATTGTATAGCCGTGTTGTGATTTACGTGAAAACTGCTAGGTATAATTATGAGTCTTTTTTATATGAATGTTAATAATCATAATCTCAGCCGATAGACGTCCACTGCTGGACATAGGCCTCCCTCACAAATCGCCTCACCGACCGGTCGTGAGGGACCCTCATCCTGTTTAGTCTTTCAACCTTCACCAGGTTGTGTGGCCACCTTGTGGGGTGGGACCACACTGTGAAGGGTGACTAGCTGAAAAAAAACTGAAAAGCAAAAAATAAAAACTTTTTATCAAAAAATTAAACCGCCGAAAAAACTGAAAAGCATTAAATAATAGGGAAACATTTTCTATTAGGCCTTAATTTACTCACTTCTTAAAGTAATTTTGGATTACCAAGAAATTTTGAGTCGGTGCCACAGAATCAACGAATAAAGATCACTAAATTACCTGAAATTCAAAGAAATAACCGAAAAACGTGTGCCGCTGCGCATCGCGCTTTACGTAGATAATGAATTTGCATGTGTGGTGTGGCACCGACTTAAAATTTCTTGGTAATCCAAAATTACTTTAAGAAGTGAGTAAATTAAGGCCTAATAGAAAATGTTTCCCTATTATTTAATGCTTTTCAGTTTTTTCGGCGGTTTAATTTTTTGATAAATTTTTTTTTTTATTATTTAGTGATCTTTGTTCGTCAAATCTTTGGCGCCGACTGAAAATTACTTGGAACAATGCAATACAATATGTTAGTGAATAAAAAATTAACCTCTATTTTTTCACCCTTAGGGTAAGAATTTTATTATTAAGGGACTAATTTCAAGGTTTACTTCAAAATCGGACCAAACAAAAAATAATAAAAATATACCTTATACCCGTCGGTTTGAGTATCTCCTTTTTTTTCGTCGGTCAAAAATCGTGTTAAACGAAGAAGTTCCAAAGTTCCATTTATTCTACCTATTTTATACTTTTAATTATTAACCTACTCTCTGTCTCTGGAGCTTTATGTTACATTTCAATTTACTACGTATTTATCTACTTTGATATGTTACATTTTAATATTTTCATTGGTTGGTTCTTGGTGAGTCATAAAACTTTGATGAGTTAAAAAGGTCACGTCTCAACCTGTTTTATTGATCTCCTACAGCCAAGTAAGTAAAAGCATTTACCTTATTAACACACGTGTGCTACCCGCACGAAACACCTCATTTTTTCATTTGCATGTCACACGTTCTATTTTCAAATTTTTAAGATGTTCTTTTCTTTTGAAATATTATAAAGATATAGATATTTAAATTATTGCCTACCGAATTTAATTGAATTACCGAATTAGTAATTTTTTAGTTCAGTTCAATTTTTCAGTTTCAGTCTTCTGCGTCGAGCCAATCTGAAAAACCGATAATTTAAGTTTTAAATCAGTCCTTCTATGACTATTTATATTGCAAAATCACATCATTATATTGGTTTCTTTCAATTCCCATTGGCTAGCTGGGTTAGCATTATGGCAGTAGGTCCTACCTACGCGTGCCGTGCACAACGGAAACCTTAATAGCCTTTCCCATTAGGCCTCTAATAGTTTAATAAAATAATATTTCCATCTCCGAAACATCTTTTGTATAAAAATTTTTTTAAACAATTTTCTGATGACATCTTCTTAAAGTCAAAGTCAGTAAATTTTTATACTTAATTGTAATTTTATTATGCTTTTGACACCCGATGGAGTATGGAGTGCCAATCTGAACGTTTCCATCCTTTTCCTGTTCTTTTACTGATTTTAGGGAAAATATATGCCAAATGGAGTCAACGCGCTAGTATATACAGCGCCAAAAAACATCAAAACAAAGTAACTCGTATCTGTTATCTGCCACAGATATAAAAAATCTTTTTTGTTTTTATAATTTTCGTTCATCCTGACTTGCTTTATAAAAATGTATCTTTACAGTACTAAACAAATTATTCAATTTATCATGTTTTCAGATAGTGGTTTGCGGTTATTTCCCCGCCAATAACCAAAATTTTAAAGTAATCAGTCATACAGGGCTGATTCCTGAAAACCAAAATGAAAAGTAATTAACCGAACCAAGTGACCATGGTTCTTCGAAAGTGGTTGTAAAAAAAAACTCAAAATTAGTGGCACCATCAGAGAAACGAACTACGGTAGCTTGGCTAGCGCCAGGCGAGACGGGAGTGGGGGACAATGCGCAGTGGGGTGAACAAGGGGTCCATCGGCTTTAAACACGTTATAAAAATTAATTAATAATTTATTCGAGTCCTGAAAATTTTCGCTAAGTAAATAAAAAAAAGTGGCCACATACTATTTAATACTATATTTCAGCAATCAAAAGTAAGTATGTAGGTAGGTACCTACATACTTTACCTAATAACTATGCATACATATAAATTTTCACCCGACTCTAGTCAGCTCAATATTATAAATTTCTAGTTTAATTAAAGCCACTGAATTTAATACCAAACGAACACACAATTATTGGACCTCCTTACTTAAAGTTAATCAAAATCCGTAAGTACCCAGCTAAATCGCTATGCTTACCGTAATACGCCTGCATCTATTTCAGGGTTACACTTTAAACGACGGCGCAGTGCAAGGCTTTAATTAAATTTTTATGCTCCTAGTCTCGTAAATGTCGAATTGTTGAAAACCCTTAAAAAAAGTAACTGCTTGTATCATGAATTAGTTGTTCTTAAGGTTCCGAGTACTCGTCCCAGAGCCTTTTTAATATGACTATGACTATTCCGTCCGTCCGTCCGCCCGTCCATCTGTCTTTCTGTCAAAGGCAATTTTCTCTGAAACGACTCAATAAATCTTAATGAAATGTTTGCACGAAATTTGTAAGAATACTAATAAAATAATAAAAATTAAATATTTTAAGATTGTAATGTGCTTAAATCTTATTTTTTTTAAACCAATTTTTGTTGAGCCTCTACTTAGAAATCGACCTTGTCAAAACCGGAACCTACTAAGCGCGAGTCCTGGTAATTGTCCGTTTATTTACAACTTTCTTGCCAAGCTGTATGTCAGTATCGTTTTTAACCCCCGACGAAGGAATTCAGAGACGGGTGTTATAATTTTAACGTGTGTATCTGTCTGTCTGTCTGTCTGTCTGTGTATCTGTCTGTGGCATCCTAGAGCCCAAACGGCTGAACCGATTTTCGTTTAGTTTTTTTTTGTATCATAGATAATTTCGGGCCGAGTGTTCTTAGCCATGTCTGATGAAGATCTGATCAGCGGTTTGAAGATGATCAGCTCTTGAAAAATGGATGAGAGGATCTAACTAGCTTCCTTATGTCCGATCGATTTGAATTTTGGTACCATGTTACAATTTGGTAACATGCTACATCTATGATATAGAAAGTATTTGTTAAGGTAACCATGACCTGATCTTCCGTTTGAAGATCAGCTCTTGAATAATGGATGAGGGGATCTAACTAGCTTCCTTATGTCCGATCCATTTGAAATTTGGTAACATGTTACATCTATGATATAGAAAGTATTTGTATTTTAACCATGACCTGATCTTCCGTTTGAAGATGATCAGCTCTTGAATAATGGATGAGAGGATCTAACTAGCTGCCTTATGTTCGATCGAGTTGAAATTTGGTACCATGTTACATCTATGATATAGAAAGTATTTGTTTAGGTAACCATGACCTGATCTTCCGTTTGAAGAAGATCAGCTCTTGAATAATGGATTAGAGGATCTATAGCTTCCATATGTCCTATTGAGTTTAAATTTCGTACAGAGTTACGTCAATGATATTGTAAGCATATGTTAAGGTAACCATGACCTGATCTTCCGTTTGAAGATGATCAGCTCTTGAATAATAGATGAGAGGATCTAACTGGTTTCCTTATGTCCGATCGAGTTGAAATTTGGTACGGTGTTACTTCAATAATATTGAAAGTATATGTTAAGGTAACCATGCTCTTTTTAAGATGATTAGCTCTAGTTCTAGTTAAGTTGATGAGGAGTCTGACTGGGTCGGGGGTTTTTAAATTTTTAAATTTGAGTTATTAACTAATGGGGAAGAAAACTATCAATTTATTCCGCTAGTGTCGTTTGTACGGTCTACCCATAACAAACAAAGTTTTGTATGTGATTTGCATTGTTAGTCAAATTATTTATCAAAAAAAATCACTATGTAGCTGTTGGGTGTAAGGAAAATGAAAATCTTATGTTTCCTAACAATTTCCGGCTAGGAAGCTATGAGGTTAAAGGACTTCTAAGAAACCGAACGGATGGAGGTTACGTTTTCGACATTTTGAAGATTTCAACTACCGAATTATTAGTTTTACTACAGGTTTGTTCTTAATTATACGGGGTGTTTCTGACAAGGCGGTAATAAATCAAAGGAGGGTTTCTGCTCACCATAACTAACAACTTTCCCAAAGCAACATGGGTCGAAATCTCAAAAAAAATATCAGCTGTTCCATACATTGGTTCGATCAGCTGACGGGGTCAATGTACGGGACAGCTGGTTTTCGTTTTGAGATTTCGACCCATGTTGCTTTGGGAAAGTTGTTAGGTATGGTGAGCTGAATCACTCCTTTGATTTATTACCGCCTTTTTTTTTTTTTTTAGGCGGGGAAACTCCTAACGAGTACCCTGCGACCCCGGGGGGAGTCGCAGGGTTATGTGGGGTTCGCACCCACTAAAACCCCGCCGGTGTCCATCTCGGCTGTTGGCAAGGGGGTCACGGGTGATCTTTCGATCGTTATGTTCAACTCCGCGACCCCCTCCAGCACTGGCTGTTTAGCCTCTTCACGGGGGGACAAGTGATGGTAGTCCCCCCTGAGTGCGGAAGGCTCTTCCTACACTCGACGACGGAATCGGGACACCGCGTTCCGCCGTCCTTCTCGGGGCCGTTATATGACTACACGAGGCCCCCGCCTCGTGCACCCAACGACCCCGGGGTCCCCTCTTAGTCGCCTCTTACGACAGGCAGGGGATACCTCAGTCCTATTCTTCGGCCCGGTACTGCAGGGCGTTGATTTATTACCGCCTTGTCAGAAACACCCTGTATATCTTATCGCTGTTTAGTGGGTCTGCAGTCCTCGCACAGGGGTTCTAACCCATCTTGAGATGACCTTTGAATGTTTTTAGGTTATATTTTGTTTTATTTGAAAAAGTCATTTAAATGGTTTATTCGTATGAATTTGAGTACAAACACCTTAGTAATTAAATGTGAACTTAAGATAATGACAAGCAAATAGTCCTAGCTAAAATTAACTTGAGTTCACCCATTGTTTACCTGCTCTCGAAGTTCGCGTTTTTGCCACGCAAAAAGCCTTCTCATTTATTATTTTCTTCTTGAAACTATGTTTTCTTCTACTTTTGGTGTAAAATAACGTCGAAAAACTGCCTTGTTATAGTATTTCACTTGTTTGTTATGGGTCGAACATTAGAGCGTCATCTACAAAAAGTTTTCCGTGTACAACCCCATTAAATATAGTGCCGATGAGATTAAATTTGTTAATAATCTCAGCTTTTTAAAAATGATGATAAATTCCAGTAGGACTGCAACTTTGCAGTTTTGGTCATTCGATAACCCTGCTGCTGCTGAAAGGTACAGAAAAACCTAGTATTTCTTAACTGTGATTCCTTTATTTCTAAAAAAATACCTTACAATAATTACATTACCTTATAATAATTTCCGTCTTCAAACCTAAATAAATACCTGCTGACATTTATTTAACCTGCTCTTATTTTTAGTTTATACTCATGTTTGTCAAATATATTATGTATTTGTTTTAAATGATATAGCTCTTCTACAATAATGTCTCGAAGCTCTAATTCAATAGAGATATAAAGTCTCAGAAGATAGCGAGACTAACGAACCACGATTCATTTTTACTTATATACAGTAAATAGTAGATTAAACCCTCCTTCAATTAAAATTTGTGTTCAGAGTTTATTCCTTTATAATTTATTTGTATTTTCTACTCACAGAAACAGTTGCTGGTATCAAACGTAAAAAATTTACTTTGATATTATGTCATTTTATTCACATACCGATAGTAAGTTCTTAGCTCAAGGACGTCGATCGAAATAAGAATAATAGCCGAACAATAGGTCATTATTTATGTGCTCCTCACTAGTGAATCTTGGACGAAATTATAAAATGACTTGACGATATCGGTCCAGTTTAGGAGCAGTCAGTCAACCAGCACATGAACCTATTCACTCTACCCCCATCCACTACATTACAGACTATAGGCAAACTAAAACATTTTTTCATATTATGTTTTAATTTTCATACGACCTGTATGTATCTAACTATGTAATGAAATCTAGGCAACTAATTTAACCATCTTCCAAAGATCGTAGCGTGCGCCGCTGTATGTAGTTCTGATACAATACAATAATATGGTATACCAAATTATTGATGCTACTCGGAATATGCTGCGGAAGATATACATATAAACTGGGACTAATGATAGAACGTAGTATCGTAGTAAGGTTCGGGCTTGTTAGAAATATATTTTAATAACTAAATAAAGTTTCAATGGCAATATAACAAAAAAAAATAAGAAGAGAAGAAAAAGAAGAAGAAATAAAAAGAGAAGAAGAAACGCGTTTTTAAGTTTTTTATACTATGTACTTTTATGTATATTTATTTGTAATAAATTTTATACTTTTTGCCGTCGACTACGAGCCGTTGTAATGTTATGGGTCAATGACTTATCGATTATCGTACGATTGCGTGCGGTAATGTAAAACTGTGACCTACTCAAATAAGTATCCGACCCCAAGCGGAGAGCGAAACTAAACGCGAGTAACATGCTGACTTGCGGCCCGACCGTCTGCTGCGAATAAATTTAACATAATACAAGTATCTTTTAATCCAAAGATGTAACAAAAATTACTCCATTTTATTGCAGATAAAACTTCAGCTAAAGTAGCGCCACCCGCGAATGCCGACTGTCATTTTGTTTGTGTTTGCTAAATCAACAGTTTTGAATGTATCTTTATAAAAATATCAGTCTGAGTCGCGAAAAAAAGTTATTCAAACGAAATCAAAACAGTTTGACATCCTTAAAAAAAAACATTTTTGCTTTGTTTTTTATAATTAACAGATCCTTGAATGGTACTGAAGAGCGCAACGAGCCTAGCTAGTTTGATCGTGTTAAATTAAGCTACGCGCTTCACCATTTACCTGCCATAAATTTATTATCAGTTTCCCGAGAAATCACAAAATACAGTGCCGTCGCTTTGCAATCTACAATACCTTTATTTTTAGGCGCCCATACTAACAAATCAATCCGCACAAATGTGATGTCCCGCCGTAGGTAGGTAGTATTAAGATTTATATCCCCACCTACGAGTCTACATTATAAATTAAAGTTTGAACTAGCCTGCTAGCAATCGATCTGCTATTACTAGCTTGCGCTCGTAGTTATATTTTTATAAGGTACCCTTTCCAACTTTTGAAAACATCTGACATGAATTGAACAAGTTTTATTGAAGTCTACGGGGATCAAGTTAAAGTGCAATTACACGCTGTCTGGCACTTCTGGAGCAAATCATACTCGGTTTCAAGTTATCACAGTTAAATTGTTTTTAAATAAGCAAAAAATAAGCACATAAGTTTAATGTAAATTTCACGTTTATTTCTAACTTCAGTGGCATTTTTTAAGTTTATCTCGGGATATTATAACAAAACATCATTTAAAAGACCGAAATCTGAGAACTTCGCAAACTGAATCTACTTGACAATGTTGCTATTTTTATTTTTTAGTCAATCCTTAATTTGTATATTATACCTAATAGGTATTTGCATAAACGCTGATTCACGCTGTTCGCGCCACGACAGAATTCCAAAACCTCATGGCCGACGAGGGGCTAAACGCATATACTCTTCTCATATCAAAAAAGGCGACTAAATAGAAAAGTTATCAGCGTTCGTCAACTCGCCCGCTTTTTCTTGTAGATTTAAAGGTATATGTTTTAATTTTAAGCACATCATGATAGTTCTAAGTTTAAATAGAACGAGAAAAATTAAGTAATATCACAGAATACCTAATAGTACCCGGGTAATATTAACATCGAAGACGTTGTAGGACAACGACGACAGGCCGGGGCATTTTCTTTATCGGGGCACTCTATAATAGGCTTTAATATGGAATTAATTTTTAAGCTTTTTATGGTTATACTAGAGGCTGCCCCGCGGTATTTCCCGCGCAGAGTTCTCATAAACACAAAAATCCCGTTTTTTCCCGTTCCCGTGGGAATTTCGGGAAATCCTTTCTTAGTGCTCACCTACACTCCCTAAGGAACCTACATGCCAAATTTCAGCTTTGTACGCCCAGTAGTTTCGGCTCTGCGTTGTCTGTCAGTCAGTCAGTCAGTCAGTCAGTAACGGAAGAGTTTTATATACTGGGTGTTTCTGACAAGGCGGTAATAAATCAAAGGAGGGATTCTCCTCACCATAACTAACAACTTTCCCAAAGCAACATAGGTCAAAATCTCAAAAAAAATAACAGCTGTCCCATACATTGGTTCGATCAGCTGACGGGGTCAATGTACGGGACGGCTGATTTTTGTTTTGAGATTTCGACCCATGTTGCTTTGGGAAAGTTGTTAGGTATGGTGAGCAGAATCCCTCCTTTGATTTATTACCGCCTTGTCAGAAACACCCTGTATATTGATATATTAAAAGTTTTTTTAAGTTTTTAATATTTGTTAGTATTTTTTGGACAACAAGAAAAAATTCGGGCAAACATTTTTATTAGATTCATTGACCCGATTCAGAGATAAGTGCCTTTGACAGACGGACGGACGGAATAGTCATATTAAAAAAATCCCGGACGAGTACCCGGAACCTCAAAAAGGAAAAACAAAGGTAACTAACCACTTACTCATAAACATTGGTGCTGAAAAACGAAAGCTTAGAACGAAAGCTTCTTTGATACTTTAAGTTTATATATCATAATTAACGAAAAGTGAAAGTTTTTTTAAAACACCGAAATTTTAATTAAAATACGACTTTTATCGCTAGCAAACAATTAATTTAATTCCATTAAAACATCATTGGGGGAATCCATTATAAATAAATAGACACCAATTAGAAAACTCTTTCAAATAGGCACCTAATCTTAAATTCAAAGCAACACCAAATGGAATCCAATTTTATTCCATTATTTTATTTTATGATAAAGCGTCTGATATATATTTAAAAAGATTTTGTATCTCCAGTTTCTGTCCTCCATCTGATTTTCGATATTTTTCTTTTGTGAATTGAATGAAAACCAATATTAAATCGACTAATGGCAGTTTTTCTCGAAATTTCCAATCCAAGTCCACTTACAGGGGTAAATACAAGGTGCTTTGGAAAATGGACAAAGAATTACTTTTATTGGATTCTCAAGTAATGGCGCGACAGTCCTAAACACACATACCTACTGAAACAAAAATATATTTTAAGAATAAATAAATTTAATATAGAAATAAATATACAGGATGGGATTTTGTAATGCCACTTGGAGGAAAATACTTTAAATACTGGAAATAGAACATTTTCAAAAAAAAAAATCCTTTATTCATAAAAGAAAAACTTTATAATTTTTCAATTTCCTTGGCTACAACTTGGCCAAAAATCTACAGAAAAGTCCAGATTTCATAGTTTAAAAATTCCACCTATATTTTATAAATGTATTTCAGTAGAGTGTTGTAAATGAAAATGAAAAAAAGAAATTGTAATATAATGTATTTATAAATATGCAGAAAATTACAATACATAAATTAGCATTTACAAGTTTTTATAACACTAGGGTAAGCTAATGGCGTCAATATCGCTAAAACTAAAAGCGATTTCTTCCAAGCTAACAGTTTAATTAAGAGGTCTATTATGAAATCAATGTAAAAAAAGTTATACTCACACCATCACTTATCAATTGCGAAAAATTATAATATTTTCTTAGCGTGGCAAATGACAAAATGTGACTCTAGGACATAACTTGCTAAGTATTTCTAGAGCACTGTGCCTTTTCCTTATTCAATTATTTTTCTTATTTAATGTTAAAACAGAGCTACTATTTTTATATTTAATAAAATAAGTTAGTTTTTTTTAAGTTAAACCCTTAAATATAAAACTTTGTGGAATAATCTGAAAAGAACAAATAAAATAGGTACCTCTAAGTAACTAAGTTTGTACCCAAATCAACAACTTTCAAAATCCACTCTCTTTTTGTCATGTCAATGTTGTCCCAAGTAGCCGTAAATATTGATTGCGAATGTCTAAAGTTTTCTGAGTGGTGGATGAAATAGTGAAATAAAAGTTACGATACAATAAGTATTACGTACTCGCAAACTCGAAGTGACTGGTTGACTATTGATTGGCTATTGTAAATATCACAACAATATGTCTTTAAATCACTTTTTTTATTATAAATTAACTGAAACCCTACTAAAACTTAAACCGCGACCGGCGTTTTGAGTTTTCGGCAATTTGACCGCCCTTAAAGTTTCATTCATTCGTTTCACAACCGTATACTACTGATAATTAGTATAAGTTATACTTAAGCCATCGATTACTGAGAAAATATTTTAAAATGTAATTTCTTCGGCCTTAAGCATCTAAATTGCAAACTGTGTGAATTCTGCATTCATTATTTTATTGCCGGATCCCTTAAAAAATAACAGTGCTATTCACTCATCGCAGGGTGTTGCAGCAAAAGTAATTTTTCACATAAATAGGATCCTGCTTTCAAGAACGATTCAACGGAAATGGATTCCCTGGGAAGGAAGCTGAGTAAAGGACCACAGATAACGACTAATATGTTGTTTTGATATGGGTGAATATTCAGAGCCTGATTTTTTTCTGTCCGGGGCTTTATTTTGTGACTTTTCAAAGAAAACTTTTAATTTTAAGATTTAGATTCAAACTTTAGCTTCCATTCTGTTTGGGCCCGCAAAGTTTATTAAAAAATACATAGTTTAAGTACGCCAAAATCTTACCTAAAGTCCAAAAAACCGGAATATTCTAATTCCTGTGGGGCGTCCGGGCTCCATTTTTTACTATAAATGACTCCATAACTTTTTTTTGAACCAACATATATAAAATTCAAGATCAGTTAAGCATAGTCAGATAGTTGTTTATTGCAAATAAATTGTCCCTGATTGATTACTGAAGCTAGTTTTGAAATAAATCTAGCATTAAGATTTGTCCGCGTGTACCGTGTGATTTCTCTGGCGCGTACACCAATCACTTTCATGGTTAAACTAAGCTATGTAAAACTCAGCAGTTTTGTGGATGGGCTGTCCCAAGCTATGCTCTATAGTGTGTATGAGGTAATTGCTGGCTAAGGTGCTCCGTTTAGAAGTAATGATGCCAAATATCTGATTGCTCTGATCGTGGTTCAGTGGTCACCCTGATTACTCTGCAATGTTTATCTTATATTATGAAATAGCTATGTCGTGTTTGAAGATTATATTGTATGTCATGTATAGTTGGGTGTTCCTCATAAAAGATCTGGTTTTCTATCCTAAACCGTTTAAGCTGGACGGATCACTTTATGATTTTTTAATGATTCCTATGGTCTGATATCTCTGGTTTTTTTCCCATAGGAATCAGCAATTTTCAGCAGTTTTGCACTTTTATCCTGAAAATCAGATGTCAAACCTATTGTTATCATCATCATTATTATTTTAGACAAAAGAGGCCTAATCGCATCTTGCATTGCACGGTCGTGCCCCACTCGAGAACTTTTACTTGCCCATTACGATAAAGTTATACAATTTGTTTTGGCTACATGGGAGTTTTCTGATTCGATATACAGGAAAATTTCAAGCATAGCCCTTTAGAGTGACTGGTAAGCTTTTTGATTAGGCCCATAGTGAGCTATTTCTCGGTCCAGTAAGTCATCACAGGCAATACACGTTGACCGTCTAGACTCTAGACTCTTGTCTTGAGCCTGATATGGCAAACGGTAACGGTAATGGTTACGCTTATGGTAATATGAAGGAAAATATGTAGCTAAGCTTGCCCATCGAGTTTGTTTCGACCATCGCCCTCTGCCTATTGTACCAACCTTGTTGGATAGTTTATATAGCTAGCTTATTGATAGCTATGTATTCTCCGACTACTCTTCGAGCGTACGTAAAGAATCCAATATTAACAGGAGCATTTGAAATGGGCGTTTAACACAATCTTGGTTTTGTCCATGTTGAGAATCCAACTAAGCTCATCCAGCATTGTACTGAGATCCTGCGCGATCTGGATCCATAACTATGATATCGACAACACATCGATGCTGATTGAACTATTCACCGTTTATGTTGATGCCTTACCTAGTTATTTCCAGTCCCGAGCCTTGATGACATCCTCGAGTACGATACGAGCGATGAACAATTTTGGGGTAATGACATTTACAAGTCTGACTCCCTGCTGCAGTCTCATATCCTTCGAGATCTTTGTCTGAAGTCGAAATGACATTTACAAAACATCAACACTTTGCTATAGCTATTATAGGCCACTTGGCACTTGGCACCGCTAAAAAAATTGTAGCACTGACTAATCAATCAAATACAAAACAAAGGCTTTCTCGTAAAGGTCTAGGCAGGAGCATTATACCGCAAATGACAATCACTGACCAGCCTAGCCAGGAAAACTTAAGCTAGAGCATTTATATCAGCTTCGCTGATCAGAAGACCAGCAACAACGCACACTGAATTACATAAGAATTACCAAATTGGATTAGATTATTAGGGAAGATATTGAATTGAAGACGCCAAAACTCCTGCGGTCTATTATGTTATGTGTCACCTAAATTGACGCTGCACTGACCACAAACCTGCTCTTAGGCATTCTACCATTCCACTATGTTCCATGCCATTCCAGTAGGCAGCATGGCCTCACAAGCTGTGTGGAATTAATTATCTAAGTTTTCACAGTTTTAATAGGCCTCCAAAATTTGTATCTTGCATTTGAATACTTGTCCGTTAATTTTTTTTGGCAATTCTTACCTAACCTGCGTGTTCATGTCAATGAATCCCTAACTAATTGCTGGCAATGCGCTATTGATTGTCCACAAAAAGTGGCTGCAATTTCAAATAAATATGAGCAGGAGCAGCACGCAATACCATTGGTAATTTAGTATTTACAACTTTTAAGCAGATGCCAGTGATATGTTTGTAAGCATAATATTAATATTTTAAAATATGATGAGAAATTGAATGAGAATATAATAACATCTTTAGAATATCGCAACTTGGTCTTACTTAGTCTCGCTTCGGTATTTTCATTAATAAAAAAACTAGTTCATGTATGATAAATACCTTTTTTGGAAGATTTAACTACTAAAACTCAAATAATTTTAGTGTTGTGATTACTCTGGAAGCACTTTTCTGATTGCTCTGGACCAAAAACTTAAAAACTCAATTATTCATAGGAAGACCTGGTCCAAAAATGGTGCCCAATTAAAAATATTAAAGCTAGTGAGGCATACTTTCATAAAAGTTAACTTATATTTAAAAAAAACTAAATTTGAAAACTGCCAGAGGAGTCAGCTGAATATCGCCGTTCTGAATATTCACCCATATTCTAAACATATTATTATTATTATTATTATACGACTGTGTCAAGTCGCCCACAAAATTTCTAGGTAGGTACTAAGACACCACATTTCATATTTGAAATCTCTATCTTATACAGTGTGTCCCGTAAGGTTACGTAGCTGGAAACGGGGGTCATAGGGCCGATCACAAGTCACCAGAAAAAAAAATACCCTATGTAATTAAATATTTTTTTTACACCTTTTGGGGCTATTTAGCTAACTGTACCTACATTAATATTGCTGTACAAAAAGAATGCAATCGTCAATAACCCTTTATCAAATGTAGCTAAACAGCCCAAAATTTGAGCTTATTGTTTTATTGAAATGTATTGTTTTGCAGGGGTATTGTATAAAGTGGGTATTGTATTACACCCTGCTTAAAGAGGGGCCTCTTGGGTTCTGCGTTTTCTGTCAGTAAGTCGGTCAGTATTGGAAGACTTATATTAATAACATTAATGATTTCTTACTAACTCTAGTAAATTTATACAGGGCAGTGGAAACACTTGTAGCAAGAAGGTAATAGTCGAAAAATTATATATTGATTGATTTTTCTTATGAAAAAAATACAAATTTAATATAAAATTAGGTAGGGACTGGGTCCATAGTCCATACTCTTCCTTAAGACGATATACGACAAATAAATGGAACGAGCAAATGAACAGTCTATCTCTTTGATATAGCATACTGAGGGCAAGGGACAGTCATATATCAGTCGCCCACATCGGTTACTACATTTTATTGAAAAAAGTAGTAAATATTGAATATCTTTTTAATTATTACTTTTAAATTAAATTGAATTACCAGAATTTAATTTTGTTTATTATCATTATTCCTAGGTAGTTTTAACAAAAAATAGTAAGTCAATTCGAAGAACTAGCTATTCCCGTTTTTTGGAAAGGTTATCTTTGACGAAATAATGTATCGAGGTTTTTTGATTCCACTAGTGTTTCTTAATGAGGGGTTTTAAAAGTGACAGAAAAGAAAAGAAAAGTTACATAATACGCCGGTAGATGGCGGTGTTTAAAGCAATATAAGAGAAATGGGAGATCGGATATTGACTGAATCTTTTTATTAAATCATTTTCTGCTAAGCATAAATCTTAATTTCGACTACTCCGTCACTGCCTCAGTTAAATTTTAATTTTTATGTTTCATTTTGAGCTATTGAATCATTCATTTCAGCTTGACCTATTGCTCCTGGCAGAGCGCCATCTGGTAGCAGCTTAATAAAACTTGTTTTTTTCTTCTGAGCTGTCAAATTGAAAACCTCTCATTATAAAAAACTTTGTTATATCCTCAAAAAGGTTATATTGAAATTCCAGATCTTTACCTCCTATAGATTAACCGTCTTATTCATAAAAATTAACATGGCCTTTAACCACACGTTTAGCCTAAAATGGCGTGTTGTCAATAAAGTTGGATTCATAAACGCTCATTAGCACTAAAACGTCGTTATAATGCCTCCGTAAGTTAAAGTAGGCCCGACCCTACTTTAACGCACTACCACACTGATTTTTGCCAAGATGGCGCCTGCTGATCAGCTGTTTTTGTTGTTATTTTGTCGCGAGGTCGCGAGGATGAGTCGTGACTCGTGAATGATGTAAAGTGAATTTTGAAAATGCAAGCGCTGGTAGATAAAGAAGATACCTAGATAGCTTTGGATGTTAGCGAGCTAGTTGAAAACCAAAACCCTCTGCACTTCCTTGACTTCGAAAAGAATATAATGTACATTATACGACCTGATTTCTCTGCGCGATAAAGTACGAACGCTCTACAATAAACGGACATCAGACATCTTTTTTTTTTCGTACAGGAAGTCTTGCAATTTGACACAAGGGATTGTGTGTGACAAATCATTGCGGGGTGTTGGGGATATCGTGAAGTATGTATTGTGTATACTTTTTTACATTTTGAATACCTGAATAACACTATTTTAGCAACGCTCATGGCTATGGGATCTTTGTCTTTGATAACCAGAATACATCTGTATACTTATATAATAGTATCTGTATACTTACTCAATTAAGAAGGCCCAATTTAATTATTTGTATTCATCTGAATACTTATTTATGATGAGAAAGAAAAACACATTGATCATAAAATATTTATTTTGAATTTTTAAATATTTTCTTAACTCTTATTTACCTATACCAATTATATTGATTTTGTTCCTTTTTTCAGGTCGCTCCGACGAAAGTTTTGCAGTTTTCTGGGCTTGGATGTGATCTGAAACAGTTTTAAAACGTACCTATTGTAAACATTGGACTATTACTGATTGTAAAATAAAGTTTGGTTCGCACGGGAAATATTTTTGTTGTTTCCTTGTTCTTAGGGATGATACTTGCCTCTTAGGGATGATTCTCCTCAGATCGGGCCGTGTCCAGTGCGGGGCCAGCGCAGCGCGTAATATCTTTTGCTTTTCCATTTTGCAAACTTGCTAAATGCCCTCAAAATACTAAACGAAGTATACCTATGTAAATAAAGTTAAATCATTTTAATAAACAACGGTAACTATGTAGGTACCTATGTAATGCCTGAACATAACAAAAAATCATCAGTCACCTCAGCTGACTGAGTCAATAAATCATAACAAGTTTTTTTTCCCTCTAGTATTTGGTGCGCCACTGCTGGGCAAAGGCCCCAAAAATAGTTTTTTTTTTTTTTGTTAAATGATTGATCGTGGATTGACCTAGTGCGACAACCTGAAAATGCAAAAAACTGCTATTGGCCTCATGTAGTTATAGCAGGCCTAAATTGCGTTTATGAATAATGCATTTTGAAATCAGTATTTTAGCGTTAGCAAACGTTTTAACTAAATTGAACGTTTAGGCCATTTTAGGGGTTTTTTATGAATAAGACGGTAAGAGAATTACTTGATTTAGAAAACCTTTAAAACTCATATAGCGTCTTAAGAATATATGACAGGAGTGGCAGGTGCTGGGCAGGTATTTCTGTATATAATTATCAATATTTGTGATGGTTTTTAAATAATAATAAATCAAACTCAGGGTCCCGAACTAGGAAAAACCTGTATCTAGAGATCCCGAACCATGTAGGTATGTATACAGAGACGAACAATACATAACATACACCCAGACCGGGAAACAAACATCGATATGACTGAGCAACGGAACATTTAAAATAAACATTATACTTACTTACTAAAATTATTCCTCATCCACTCTGACATTATGTAGAAGCCGCGGCTGACCTATTACATTTCATTAATTTATTCTCCAGCCTAATCTGTTTTGTGTCCGCTTTATTTGACTGTTAAGTTTTTACACTGAAAGAAAACAGTATTTCGCAGTATTTTTTTATTAACTTGTCCTACTTACCTAATTAGATTACTTTACGAGCATTAAGGTAGATGCTCACTTATTATTTTTTCATAGGTTTCAAAACTAGAAATGAGTTATGAGGGACGCGGCGGGACGCGGGATACATCATATTATTTAATCCGTAGCACCTTCTTACTGCGCAGAGATGAATAGTGGTATCCTAGTGGTATCCCTTACTGGCGAATTAGCTAAGTAAGAAATATAATAATCTTTTTATTCGTTTGAAAGTAAAAGTACGGTAAAGAAAATATGTAGGTCGATGAAAAAATATATTCAGTTCCTTTACAAAGGCAAATCAAACCAAAACTGAACTATAAGAACTATACCTCACTCGGGCCTGACCTGGCCTACAAGGGAGTAATTGCTTCTTTTAATAACTGCTATGGCGCCTTATTTTAGTATATTGCATATATGGCACATCAAGATGCATTCTGTCTCAAAAATCATATCATCCGTTTAAAGTGAAAGCGCGAGTACCATATTGGCGATCGGTTCCTTATCTCGGGACTTTCTTTTGGAAGCCGGCCAAGTTTGGAGAGGAAGAAAACGTTATTCTATGATTTTCCGAGATCAACAGCACATCTCTTATTACGGAAACCACATCGCAAAAAGCCTTTGGGTATAGATTTAGAAAATATAAATTAACGTTACCGAATGTTAAAGTATACTTTTATTGTTGTGTGCTAGTCATGTGTTGCAAAATCGCAACCGCGCGCGTAAGAAAGTAAAATATGGTATAGTACGTTTTTTCTTTCTTTCTGTCCATTGGTATGTCAGCAAGTACCTAATTCTGAATATCTACTACACCACTTGTTAAGCTCAAAACTTTATCAAACTAACTAATTCCTTACAAATCTGCTTGGGTTCAGGAGTTCACGACCCAAAAAGTAGGTCATCTTCAGCTATTGTTGAGTATTACTGAAGAAGCTAATGGGTACTCTTTGTATCTCTGAGCCAATTCTACTAAGTTCTTAAAATTATGTCATGGCATACAAAAATAAGAAACATGTCGGCGCGGAGTCCTTTTCTACGAGAACGACACAATAATTAATGGACTTAAATGACACTACTGAAGATTGCGAAAATGTTATTAGAGCTAAGTTACATTACGCTCTTCCGCTCTGTTTTTATTTATCTATTATTTTATAATAACTATCAAAATACTTTGTGCTTCTATATGTAAAGCAGCCAAATAGGTATTATGTAAATATAAATAAGCGAAGAAGGTAATTGTATAATCCTACAAAGTTACTCCATACAAATAAAAACTCAAGATCCGTTTACAGTTTACGCGTGTTGACTTTAAGAAAAATAATCTTCTTTGATCTCAATCTGGCAGGGATGCGAGGTGCGTGCGACAACAACGCTTACACAAAGTTATTTTAAATCAATTTACTCACTCGCTCATCGTTGATTGACGTATTTTCATACTTGTAGACGGAGTAACCATACTAAGAGATTACCATTTCAAGATTAATTTAAAGAACTAAATATGAAATATTCTTTGAAAGAAAGAAAAGACAGAAAGAAAGATAAGATTTATCAACAGTAAAAAACACACATTGCATAATAATATACTAATAGCCTACGAACAACAATAATAGCACATACTTTAAAACATTTTAAAATAACAACAAAATTTAACAAGTTGTGTGTGTGTGTTGCAGCTGCCGTAAAATGGGACTGACTCAGCATGTGATGAAGGTTTTCACCGGCAGCGCTGATTTTCAGTCAATGCCAGCAATTCTTTGCAATTCTTACTGCACCGATAACAATTGATGGAAGGAGTTAAAGATATTTTAAGAAATTATAATATTTAACAAGATAATATGTACCTATAGCCAGCCTTTATTTGTTGTTTTAAAACCAGTGGATGATTTTAGTGAACCTTACATAAAGAGTAAGAAAATCTTCTCGCCCCTCGATCGTTACACTTATACGGTTATAAACTTTGTCGTAAACGGATTTTAACAAAGTAAAGTAGGTGTTCGGTGAGTGACGGGGGTGGTCTATACAAAGTATATTTTATAGATAATCTTGAATCACTCTTGACGTTGTAAGTAAAGCTTTTGTGTTCTTATAATAAAATGATTCATTGTTAAGAAAACAATCATTAATATCCATTTGAAAGCAAACACTGAGCAAAGCATAACAAAGCATTAAACGAGTACGAGTTACACGGATGGACTGAAATAAATTTTATGACTCAGTTTGACACCTAAATATTACAGCCACGTATTACTTAGACTCTACAATAATTCTATCTGGTTAAATTCAGTATCATCATATCATCGTTTCTACCGAAAGACGTCCACTGCTGGTCATAGGCCTCCCCCATAAATCACCGCAGCGACCGGTCTTCTGAACGACCCTCATTCAGTGTGCTGCCGCAGCTTTCACGGTCGTCTTACCGCTTTGTGGGTGGTCTGCCTTCTCTGTGTCTACCGGTTAGCGGTCGCCACTTCCGGTTCACGGTTGCAATTTTTTTTTAATTTTAGGGTATGGCGCGAAATAATTTTTTTTTTTCGCCCCATCCATACTATATAGGTACTATAATATATATACTATTTATTATTAATATTATAAATGCGAAAGTAACGCTGTCTGTCTGTATCGCTTTTCTGAGAACACTACTGAACCGATTGGAATGAAAATTGCTATATGGATAGTCTAGAGCCTGAGAATTGACATATCACAAAATCAGGAATTTGATGTTTCAAGGGAAAATGCGCTAGCGAAGCCACGGGGCGCCCACTAGTAAATAACAAACGCGAACACTACGCGAACAACATTTCATGTAGCGCCGAACCCTGATAAACCACGTTGATTCATTTATACGATTTATTTATGTATACGTACCAATACATATAGATTTGTAGGTACCTTCAAAATGATTCTAAAATCTAGAACCCATTTACCTACGTAGTACCACCTGCGCTTTCAGGTATTCAGACACTAACGATCGATATTGAATAGAATCACCAGAATGGAACACCATTATAACAGGCCTTGTACATGTAGGTAGGTGTACAGGGTACCTGGATGACTAGATATGAAATACATGTCCACCTAGTTGTATTGTTGTTATCGCCTATTATTTAGGAGCGCTTGTCCTACATACATACAGGATTCTGTGAAAATCCACTTAGCGTTCTATTCTCTAATATTACGCACTTATTATCTCCTATTATAGTACATTATTATTGTAAAGGAATAAAAAAATATATTTCATTGATTGTTGATGAATTTACTTTAACGAAATCAAAGATATGCAAGACAGTATGGTACATACATTTATTTAACTAATATTTATTTTTACTACTAGTTAGACGACTTGTATTATTTCATGAAATAAAAAAAACAATAATTACAAAAAATATAACAAAACTTCGAGATCAGATTTAAAATTTATAATTGTGTATTTGACGTAGTCTCATAATTGTACTAGTCGACCCGGCGATCTACGTACCGCCTTACCTATTACTATGTTGTATACATTTAAACCTTCATCTTGAATCACTCTATCTTTTAAAAAAACTCATCATAATCCGTTGCATAGTTTTAAAGATATAAGCAAGCATACATAGGGACAGCCGCGGGAAGTGACTTTGTTTTTGATTGATATTAGTAAATAAATAAATAAATAAAAGTAAAATAATAATTAATAAAAATTAAACAGTGGTTAAACAAATATATATAATAGTAAGTATGTAGTAGTATGTTAAGTTAAGTTAAACATTATCGGCTCTACCACAAAAAGAGTTAAACCGGGTCTAAATCACTAGACTAGGTTTAAATCACTAGTTCGTCATACAAATTGGCGATTTTAGACCGGTCTAACTTTTTTGTGGTAAGGGGGTAAATTATTAATCTTAATCAAAACTCAATAAAGTAGTATGTCCGTTTGTTATTAGTAGTCTCGAGATCGAGATCCTAAAATTAAGATTAAATAAAGAAGATATTCTCCAATTGCGCATAATCCAACTTTTGTAACCAATCAGTAACAGATTTTTTTAAGTCTCTCGCTGTCATTGTATCGTAACCCGTGGAACGATTGCCTACCCTCAAACGCATTTAAATTATGCACAGTTTATGTGCGCACGACGCGATGAGGTATTCTGAATTTTGTTTAACAAATTATAAATTTGCTTTGATCGAGCATAAAATTGCCTGCTAGCACAAACTGTTAAATTAAAATTAAATAAATAAATTAGTATTATTGAAACATCATAGAATATTCTTTATCTTACTTACCCCTTCAAACTTACGACTATAAACTTACTTAAAAACTACTTCAATCTACGGGCTTTCTAGAAAAACTTTCTGGATTGAATTTTTTTTTTTTCTTAGTTTATATGTTTAGAAAAATTATCGAGGGAGATCTTGTTTGAGCGAAACTTAACTGTCATCTTGAAGAACCTGCTGATATTTTATTACTTATGAGGAGTTTATTGGAATTAAAAAAAAAATATTGTACGGATCTGAGACTAAATGCTCTCCGCAACTGACTCATTTTTCGTTTCGCTCGCGCCGAGTCGCAGACACAGCTCGAACAGAAAAGACGTGGAGTCGACGAATGACGATCAATATATGTAGATAGTTATGAAAATGTAAAAGAAATATTATCCACGCTATTCTTCATGACAAAACTTTTTTTTATTGTGAATGATCTTTTTGAATTATCAAAATCAGACTATTTATTACTGAATCAGAATATTTTATTTGTTAGCACATGTAAGATTAATGCTAATATGTACTTACATACGATGATAATGGGAATTTAAGTAAGTTCGCGCACGCCGCTAAAAGTTAATATATTTACTCGGATGCGTGTGACGTCATCTCGTCTGAACCAAAATAGAACGAACGCAATTTTCGGCGAAGGCGACTCTTTTTTTTTATAATTTTATTTAAAAAGTGCATTGTTTAATATGTATAATTTGTGTTCCACTCAAGCATAATATATATTTTTCTAAGATGTTCTAAATTTTAACGTAATTAAAGTTTGGCTATCGATAAAGTAAAGTAAAAATTAAGATGCACAAACTGATAACGCTTTCTTTATATAGGCCAATAATTTGTCGTTTCTAAATATATTGTAGGTAAGACAAGTAAATATGTATAAAGCAGTGGCTAAAATTGTTTTTTAATATAACTTTACAAATGGTTTTCATACTTACAGAGGCGTTTGTTTCACAAACTATACGTCTTAGTCGGTCTCCAGCATAAAACGTTCCGAGTGGACGTCCGAACGCCTGGCACAACGTCAACGTCCAATACATCTCATTCGCTAACGACGTCGACTCAATACAAAAAGACGGCACCAAAAGTTTAAGTTATCAGTTTAAGACTCCGTACTTTGAAGCTTCTTACCTAATTAGGTATGAGGGTCCCCCACCCTCGCAGCTGTGACATGCGCGCGTCGAAATGCGAAATGTCGCGGCAGTTTTAAATTTTATTACTTTTCATACAAGCCGAAGTTAAATCGAGATGTTTATACCTACCGCACAATTTTTCTTTCCGATTTTCGTTTCAGCTAACAAGAATTTGCGTTTAGGTAAGGTATTTGTAATAACGAGTTTTTTTTAAACCATCTGAGAAATATAAAACAGATTTCTTAATTCTGAAAAATATAGATGTAGGATTTAGTTTAGACAAGTTATTAAAAAGTAACAAGATGTAATGAATTCACTCTGTAGAAATAAATATCAAAGTAAACCCTTTTTGTAGTGTTTTCTCAATATAAATAAAACACCACTGGTTGTTTTAATTTTAAACAAATAACGATATAGTTTGAGTTGATAACTTTTTTTATTTGGAACTAAAATCACACCCTAAGGCCTCCTTTACGAAGACGCGGCGTGTTGTGCGGGATGTCGTGTGGGCTCCGACGCGGGCGCCACCACGGGCGCCGCCGCTGCGGGCGCCACCGCGGGAGCCGACGCGTTTCCTTATACGATATCGAACATAGGCCTATGCGCGTCTCTTTAAACGGTCTCATACTATTGCTATACATTTGATTTGGGCGCAGCACGCCCCGCACGACGCCTCGCGCAACGCCCTGCGTGCGGCCTGCAAATGCGGCCTAAGGGTGGATAAAATATGGATGCCTTTTTTATTCACTCACAGATTGTATTGCCATATTGTAATTTACATGAGAACTGCTCGCATAAGTATATATATTTTTTATATAAAAGTAAATTGTGCCTTTCCTCCAACCTTTTTGTAACCAAACTAATTTTTGATACTGTGGGCCCCCTCGCCGACCCACAATCCTAGGCGGTGTGCTGGTTACTGACTGAAGAGGGTGGAGGCTTGAAGGAAACTCAGGAGCTTGTATTTTCTCTTTTCTTTATTGGAGGCCCGGTGGTCGGCAGGAAGCCCAGACCCCAAAAATGGCCTTACTTATCTTACAAAATTACTATTTACATGAGCTTAGCCTAGAGCGCGTGTGAGACCTAGCAGGCCAATCGCGGGCGTTTCCTCCCTCACCCCTTCACCCGTAGGTGACGAAGGCGGGGGTGAGGGGAGGCCTGCGAGATCCCACTTACAGACAACTACCCTCTCTAAAACTAATACAAATATAAGCTACCTGCTATTCCCTAAAGGTTCATAGCTTATGTACTACTTATTTACTATACTGAATATCAAGTTATTCTCTATTTATTTCTATATGACTAGCGTTTAACTACTTACTATTTACTATTTAGGCAGTACCTAGCCTACCTAGGTTGTATTTCCTAATAGGCTACCAGAATAATATTACCAATTCCATAATACTTTATTTTACCCAGTTTTTACCAAACAGACCTTATTACCTTTTACCGACTCGTTACATATTATTCTATAAAAATGCCCTACAGGGTTCTTTAATATTAAAAATCTTAAACTAATATCTATTTACATAGTCTATATGAGGCCGTTACACTTGTCGTGAACATATACTCCCGCCGCAGCTTGTAGCTGGAGCCCTAAGGTGTTCGCGACCCGGAGTATGGCGAGCTTCTTCGTCGGCCGTCGCAGCACGCCCTTGTTGTTCGGCACGTCCACTGCTCGTACCTCGCCGTCGGGACCCGGGAAGACTGCTTCGACGACTTCTTTTCTTGGCAGCGTCTTCGGCACCAGGTTTCTCAGCTTGACGGCTTGGTGGCTGGCTCGTGGCTCCCGCCGGTGTTGGAGCTCCGGCAGGCGTTGGAGCTCCCGCCGGTTTTGGAGCTTCGGCAGGTACTTGCGCGCCCAGCGCGCGCAGATCTTGGCGGCGAGCGGTTGACCTGCGGCGGCTTGTGCTTCGCCCGGCGACGTCGCCGTCGGCGCTTCCGCCCTCTAGCGGCGGTCTCAGACATCAGGCCAAAGTGGTTGTGGCCTGTGAACGAGAAACAAGTATTATTATGTGCAAAATGACTATTTTTAGAGTTGTCACCCTTCGACGGTTGTGCCGGCCGCGCTTTTCGGATGCGGCTGGCCTGGCACATCTTCAGCTGGCTGCTGAAGTCGGGTGATGGCTGGCGGGTCGAGTTGTCGGCCACGTCGTCTCTTGTCGGCTTGTCTGTGTGGTCGTCTCTCCGTAGCGGGCAGGTTTCGACGCCTCCCGCCGGTAGTCGCGCAGTCTTGACTCGCCGGAATTGTAGAGCTCGCCCCTCGACGGCGTTGCAGGAACTTTTCGGCTCATCGCCCGGGCTCTCCAGGGCGAAGTGTTCTTGCATAGGCGGCTCTATGTCTTCCTCGGAGTCATCCTGGCTGGTGACTGCGTGATGTACCTGTTGCCGCTCAGCTCTGCTGCGCGGCCCCTTGACGCCGTGAATGACCCAGCCGAGGTCCATCTTCGACGCCACAAGTTGATCTCGCTCGCCGCTACGCGTAGTGTGCGCGACGAGCAGATGCCAGTTGTCTTGTCCGAGCAGGATCGTTGGCGTGTACGTCCCGTATTCTATCTCCTCTTCTATGTCTGCCAGATGCGCGCAGCCCTCTATGTCCCTTCGCTCGAGCGTTTGCGGCGAGAGTCTGAGGCCGGTCATCGTGCGCGCCGATATCTGTAATGAGTCTGAGTTAGGGCCACGTATATTAAAACAGACTCGCCTGGACTTATTCTCACTGTGTTTCGTCCCTCCTACTGTCTCGATGCAGAAGGGTGATGGCGGTCCCGCTGCGCCGATCCGCTTCGCCACACTCTCGTCTATGAGTGTGCAGGTTGAGCCGTCGTCCAGGAGCGCGTAAGTCTTGCAGGCACCCTCTGGACCGGAGACCTCGACTGGCAGCACTTTCAGTAACGCCGTCCTCTTCTCTGTCGTAGCCGAGGCGATGAAGTGCGCCGGCGGCTCGGTCGGCTGTGCTGCGGTCACGAGGCTCGTTTCTGTGTGCAATAAAGGATGATGAGCGTAGCGGCAATTATTAAGTTCACACTGTTTGTACTTACATGTGTGACCCTTGTGGCGAAGTTTGAGGCAGCGGAAACACAGGCGGTTTACTTTCGCAAACTCCCAACGCTTCAAGACGTCCGCTTTTCTGAACGTCTGGCAGTCCGGCACTCGATGATCGAATTTTCGGCAAACCGGACACTGAGTTTTCTTGTCTTCAGAGTGGTAGCTTTGACCCCATCGCTCCGTAGCCTCTCCCTTTCTGTTTTCTTGCGGCTGGAAAGATGTTTCGGCCGGCGCGTAGCTCCCACAAAGTTCACTTTCTCGCTCGAGGAAGCGGGTGATTGTCAGCAGGTCTGGTTCCTCGGCGGGCTTCGCTGCGGCGAAGTCGTAGTAGCGGTAGCGGAGAGTCGCAGGCAGTTTCTCCACTACGCCGCGCACTATCTCCGGGTTGTACAGATAGTGCGTCCTGTTGAGCGCCTTCACTGTTGAGGTAATGTTGATTACCTTTGAGGCGAAGGCGCAGATATCCCTCGGCGTGTCGGCGAGCCGTGGGAGTCCTCGAAGCTTCTCCATTTCTACGATGACAAGCGCGTCGGGACGTCCGAATCTTGAAGCGAGTAGCTTCATTACCTCGGCAGTGGACGTTGCTCCGACGAACAGGCATTGCGCTGCATCGCGTGCGGCTCCTTGGAGACTTCTCCGTAGTCTCATCAGGTTGGCTTGTTCACTAAGTTGATTTGCTGTCTCTTCGTAGGCAGTCTTGAAGGGCAGCCAGTCCGTTGCGGCGCCCGAGAACACCGGCAGGTCCATCACCTCGGCGTTGACGGGTTGCATGGAACGGGCGGCCATGGCTAAGGCGGAAGCTAGTTCCCTATAGTCGAGCGCTGGCGGCGGCGGTGATCGCTCGACGTAGAGGACGGGAGCCTGACTCTCCAGAGTCGGTTGCTGTGTGGTGATCTGCTGAGGTACGTCGTGACGCGGCGGTGGTCTCGACGTTGGCGGCAACTCAGCAGGATCTAAGGGCGGCAGCCCTCCTGAATCAGCGGCGGCGGCGGCTCCTTCGTCCTGGTATGCACCTGTAGTCAGAGCCAATGCGTTGGTCTGGACCCAGGTGTTGGTACGCTCGTCTCTTAGCGTGGCATTGTCGTCTATCTCCTCATCCTCCTCATCCGTCTCCTCTTCCAGCAGAGCGACGCGTGAGGCGGCCAGCTCTATTTGTCGCTGCAGGAGCTCTTGTCGCGCCTTTCCTAGCTCGCGCTTGCGTGCTTTTGATCTCGCCGAGCTGTGTTTGCTTGGTGCCCTCTTGCAACGCGGCGCGGCTGCGGCTGTGGAGAGCACGGCGGTGGCGGCAAAGGGCGCGGCGAAGGCGGAGGCGGGATGCGTGGCGACGGCGGCGGCAGCCGCGGATGGCGCGTCGGCGGCAGCCGCGGATGGCGCGGCGGCGGCGGCGGCAGCGGCGGATATCACGGCGGCGGATATCGCGGCGGCCGGTGAAGGCGCGGGCCTTGCGGGGATGGCGGTCCCCGCAAGGGGCGCGGGGGGGGCGGCCCCCGCGTCGGCAACCCCCGCGGAGGGGGCGCTCCCCGCGGGGGTTGCGGGCGCGGAGGTGCCGGCGGGGTTGACTTGCCCCGCGGCAGACGCGTGTGTCGCGGGCCCAGCGGAGGGCTCGGCCGCAGAATGCGCGCTTAGTGCTGCTTCCTGATTGGCTGCTTGAGTGGCGGCGCGGGCAGCGCGATCGAGGGCGGCCGGGTCTGGGCGCGCGACGTACGGCGCCGACTTCTTGCTCCGGGTGACGGGCATCCCGGTGTTGCTCCTGAGTTTCCTTCGTTGGCTTGACTGTTTCTTCAGCTGCGGCTTGCAGGGATCAGTTTATGCTGGACCGCTTGCGGCTTTCATCCGGCGATCGAAGGACCAATTTATGTGGGCCCCCTCGACGACCCACAATCCTAGGCGGTGTGCTGGTTAAATGACTGAAGAGGGTGGAGGCTTGAAGGAAACTCAGGAGCTTTCTTTTTCTTTTTTCTTTATTGGAGGCCCGGTGGTCGGCAGGAAGCCCAGACGTCGTGGTCTTCTCCTCGTCCCTTGTGGGGGCGGGGAATCGGGATTTTGGCCGGTTGGCCACTGCCCGAGGACATCTTCGCCTCCCGTTAATGCGGGAGTGTCCTTAGGTTGGACTCCCTCTCAGACCCTCGCGGGGAGAGGGAGTCGATGGCGTCTGATAGCTGATTACCAACTCTCCCTTGCCGGGGCAAGGGCTTGGTGGACTCTTGAATCAACTCTCCGACAGCTGAGACCTTGAAGCGTCAGCCGTCGGCTTGGGGCTATCAGTTTGGGCATCGGATGTCGTCACTGGGCCGAGGAGTTCGCGCGGGTAGGCCTTGCCGTCCGGTGGTCGCGCGTGCTGGGGTGCGATGTCCCTGATGTGGGCCAGGTCGGAGGACTCAGCGCGCGCGAACATGCCTTGGGCAAGGCGCACGATGAACTCGTCCAGGCTCTCCACTCGAAGGTCTCTCTGGATCACGTCGTTCCTCACGTAGCGCGGCGCGCCCGCGACAGAGCGCAGTGACAGGGATTGCTGCGCTCTGAGTTTGCGACGATGGGATTCAGCGAGCAGGTGGTACCATGCTGGCGCCGCGTACGTGAGGCGGGTGCGGATGTACGTCTTGTACACCCCCACCTTCGTACGCAGAGGGAGTCTTGAGTGGAGGACTGGACGGAGAATGGCGCGAGCTGCTCGGGTCGAGGTGACGACTGCAGCTGCGTGTGGGGCCATGGTGAGGCGGCGGTCGATGGTGACCCCGAGGTACTTCGCCGTGCGGGACCACTGCACTGGTTGCGACTGGAGCTTCAGGGGTTCAGGGAGGGCGTTGCAGCGGGAGACCATCAGCGCCTGTGTCTTGCTCACATTCACTGACAGCCTCCATTTGGCGAGCCACTGCGGGAGGGCGTCCAAAGTCCGCTGCATCTTGACAGCTGCGTGTGGGGCCTTGTAGGAGGACGTGATGTACGCAGCGTCGTCTGCGTACAAGGCGAGCATCGCCCCGCCCTCTACTGGGATGTCATCTGTGTACCTGGAGTAGAGGACGGGCGACAGGCAGCTGCCCTGCGGGACGCCAGCGGAGATTGGACGCGCGGTCGAGAGAGAGTTCTCGACCGCGACCCTGAAGCTCCGGTTCTGCAAAAAGGAGCAGACCACTTTTAGTATCCGGCGAGGGGTCGGCGCCTGGGCTAGTTTGTATACCAGCCCGGCGTGCCAGACCCTGTCGAATGCCTTCTCCATGTCCAGGAATACTGCCACCGAGTGCTCGCGTTTGTTCCAGTTAACGGCGAGCTGGTGGAGTACCCTGGTCAGTTGGAGAGTGGTCGAGTGTTCCGCCCGAAATCCGAACTGTTCGGGCCGAGGATTGATGTGCGGCACGAGATGTTGCAGCAGGAGCTTCTCAAAGATCTTCGAGACGCAGCTGAGGAGGGCGATGGGCCGATAGCTGTTGGCGAGCAGGATGTTCTTACCGGCTTTCGGGAGCATCTTCATATGGGCGAGTTTCCAGCACTCGGGGAAGTGGCCCGTGCGCATGACGCCATTACATAGTCGCGTGAGGGCCGCGATTGCACGCGGTGGAAGGTGGCGTAGGGCGGCATTCGTAATGGCGTCGGCACCAGGGGCCTTCTTCAGCTGGGAGCGCTGTATCGCCCGCTGAACTTGTCCCGGTGAGAACACCACTGGGTCCTCAGTGACAGCTATCGGTTCCTCGAAGAGCTTCTCTACGAAGTCCTCAACTGCTGCAACATGGTCCATCTCTGGCGTTGGGTTCGGGCGGAACTGCTCCTCCAGTGCAGCGGCGAAGATCTCTGCGCGGTCTTCTGCGCGGTAGCGCGGAGTACCGTCGGGGTGTTGGAGGGGTCGTATTGGTGGTGGCTGGTTGGAGAGCTGGCGGCAGAGTCGGTGGAGCGAGTTCCAATCATCCCCGGCTTGGTCCAGGATACGGTTCCAGGCCTCTGCTGAGTCTGCCTTCAACTCTGCTGTGACGTTGGCGCTTGCTCTGTTCAGCTGCGTTTTGACGAGCGGGCAGCGGGTTCTTTGCCACAATTTCCTTAGCCGTCGCTTCTCGACAAGGAGCTTCCTGATGTGCGGTGGTAGCGGTGAGAGGCGACCACCATCAGAGGTGGTGGTAGACTCGTCGAGAGCGGATCGGATTCTGGCTGTGAGGAGGGTGGCAAGCTCATCAACGCTGGCAGGATCTGTCACAGGCAGAGTCGGCGTGTTCTCCTCGAGGATCTCCTGGAACCTGTCCCAGTCGAGGGTGCGGCGTGGAGGTCGTGGCGGGGCTTTCACTGGTGCAAGATCAATGACCATGAGGATAGGCTGATGGTCCGACCCCAGGTGGTCGTCTAGGACCGTCAACTGGGGGTCGCCATGTAGTCCTCTGTGGACTGCGATGTCGATAACATCCGGGAGCTTGTTGGGGTCATCGGGGTAGTGTGTCGCAGCCACAGGGCCATTGATCTTGTAGCCGCGGGATTCTGCGTCGTCGAAGAGTCGCCTTCCCGTAGGGCAGGTCCTCAGCGAGTTCCACCCTAGGTGCTTGGCGTTCCAGTCTCCGGCTGCGATAGTGGGTGCGTCTGAGGCTAGTACCCGGTGTACGTCATCTAGGACGAGTGCGCCTCCTGGCCGGTACACCGAGTAGAGCCTCAGCGGAGATCCTGCGGTGTGGATTTCCACACCTAGGGCGTTCAGGGAGTTCAACTGCAGCTGAGGCATCGGTTGGTGGACGACTCTTCTCTTGACTAGGACCGCCAGACCTCTGTACGGGCGGCCATCCTGCCGCACTTCGTCGGTCCTGTAGGTGTGGTAGCCGGGGATGTGGAGCGGTTGTCCTGTCGTCAGCCATGACTCCTGGATCAGGACCACATCCGCGTCCTGCTCCTTCAGCAGGGCTCTGAAGAGGGTGCTCTTTGGTCGCAGACTTCGCGCGTTCCAGAAGATCACCCTCAGAGTCTCCTTACGGTGAGAGAGCTCTGAGGATGTTTTGCGCACTCTGGAGGACCATCTTGGTGGTTGGGTCATCTCTGTACTCACTGCTGGCCGAGAAGATATGGTTCAGCAGTGAGATTGTCTCCTGGAGGGCCACCCAGATGGCCTCGTCTACGACCACCTGTCTCCGTCCCTGGTTACTGGTGGTTTGCTGTGGCCTCTGGACGGCCTGGGTAGGACGCGGGTGTGGGGCCTGTGTTGGGGCTGGTGGGTCAGTTGCGGTGGCGGTGGCTGAAGGGACTGGCCTGCGCGCTCGCGGGGCTGCTGGGACGCTTGCGGTCTGGGCTTGTGGCGCTGGGGGGGCGGCCGAGGAAGAAGGCGGGTTTTCAGGCGCTGGGGCCTTACTCTTCCTCGTCCTCTTCTTCCTCCCCCTCCTGGACTTCCTGGGTCTCGGCTCCTGGGGCTGAGCTGCTCTGGCAGTGGGGCCGTTTGCGGGGGCCATCAGGCCCTGTCCCGCTTGGGGCTCCGGCCCGGCGTCCGTGGTGGTCAGCGCAATAGGGGCGGGTCTACGGCTGGCTGTCAGCGCCACCGTGCCAGCCCTCTTATTGCGCTCCTCACGTTTGTAGACCGGGCAGGAGCTGTGGTTTGCTGGGTGGGGGCCTCCGCAGTTAGCGCAGGTGGCGGGCTCGTCTTTGGGGCGCGGGCAGTCTTTTGCCAGATGCTCCTCGCCGCAGCGCACACAGGCCAGCTTCCTGTGGCAGCACTGCGACGAGTGCCGGAACTGCTGGCAGCGGTGGCATTGGGCTGGGCCCTTCTTTCCACGCCAGGCCTCGATTTTCACGCCCGGCATGCACAGGAGCTCTTCTACGCTATAGATGTGCGCAAAGTCTCCCTCTTTGCGCACCTCCGCGTAGAAGAGGCAGCCGGGCCTGTCTCCGCGGGCGCGGATTGGGCGGGCGTACTCCGCTGCGAAGCCCAGGGAGATCAGTTCCTCCTTAATCTCCTCTGGGTCCGTGTCTCCTGGGAGGCCTCGAATGGCGATTTTTAAATTTCGCTCTGCCGGAATGGAGTAGGAGAACCACGCGAGATTGGTGGTCCTCTCCAGGTCACACAGGTATCGCTGTGTGACCCTGTACTCCTCTTCCGATCTGGGTGTGAAGCGCACGCCCTTGCCAAAGGGGCGTGCGTTCGGGGCGCGGCCGAGCCTCTCCTTTAAGACCCTGAAGTGCCTGGCCCAGTCAGGCAGGGTCTCGCAGACGAGCGGCGGGTATTTTGGGGCGGCGCTGGCTCTCGGTGGTGCAGTGCCGTCTGCGGGGGCTGGTTGGGGGGAGGCGGCTGCGCGCGGCCTCTCATCAGTCTCGGTCGGTGGGGGGGCGTGGGTCACTGCGTCAGCGTACGACGGAGAGCCCGGGGACCCGTAGTTTCGGGGGCGTTTATCAGTGCCCACGGGGCTCTCGTCGCTTCGTTGGCGCCGAGCTGCACGCGGGGGTGCGGTGGAGGTGGAGGGGTCGTCGACGTCCAGGGTGAGGCCCGTCCACATGGACCTCTGGACGAATTGGACGTCTGGGCTCCAATAAACCTCCGCGTCCGGCGTGCCTCTCTGCGAGTGCGTCGGCGTTTGGAGGAGTGGCTGGAGCGGCGGCATTGTTAGCGGCGGAGGGGGGGTTCTCTTGACGAGAGGGGTTGAGCGGGGGGCTGAGGGGGAGGTGGGGCTCTGTGAAGAGCGCTCCATGCGGCCCTGTATGCTGGCCAACTTCTCCCTCATTCCCTCAATTTTCTTGAGTGCAGAGGGGGGGGGGCTGCGTCTGGGGGGGGTCACGCCTGCGCGGGCTTGTGGGCGCCGACTGGGTGGCGGCAGGCGTGGCGGTCGCGAGGGGCGCGAGGGGCGCGGGTTTCGCGACGGGCGCGGGGTTTGCGGCCTCCGCGAGGTACGCGGCCAGATTTGGGTACTGGGCGGGTACGGTGAAGGCGGTAGGCGCGAGGTATGCGGCGGGCGCGGGGTACGCGGCGGGCGCGGGGTACGCGGCGGTCGCCAAGTTGGAGGCGGGCGCGAAGTACGCGGCAGGGCCACTGGTGGTGGTAGCGGTCTGCGCGGGGGTTGCGGGCGGCACTGTACGCGGTGCGGCTGCCGGCGCGGTAGGTACCGCGGGCGTGCTCGCGGATGTCGCGGAGCGTGCGGTGGATGAGGGGTTGGTCCGGGTGCGGAGGGGCGGGAAAGCTACTTCCCGAGGGTTGTAGCCAGGGAGTCGCTCCTTAGAGAACCGAGTTCTCTGCGGAGCGGGGGCGGGGGGAGGGTTTTTGGGTTTGGCGGGGGGCGGGGTACGGTCCATGACGGAACCGTGGGTAGTCGGAGGGGTAAGGGTAGGGGGGGAGGGTAGTCCTGAAAAGGACTTTTTCTTCGACGCTGACTCCCCGTGGATTGGAGGGTAGTTGTCTACCCTCCAATACAGAAAGTGCAGCCTCGGCCAAGCGGCCTTGGCCTGCACTAGGACTCTTTTCGCCCGAAAACTATCCCTAGGGAAGCTTCGGGTTACTCAGATGGGGCTAGTACAGAACAAGTCACTCGGAGGAATAAGAGAGAAAGGACTCACAGTATGGTTGGGTAGGCTCGCGCACTTTCCGTAAGACAATCCGGAAGCCCAGACCCCAAAAATGGCCTTACTTATCTTACAAAATTACTATTTACATGAGCTTAGCCTAGAGCGCGTGTGAGACCTAGCAGGCCAATCGCGGGCGTTTCCTCCCTCACCCCTTCACCCGTAGGTGACGAAGGCGGGGGTGAGGGGAGGCCTGCGAGATCCCACTTACAGACAACTACCCTCTCTAAAACTAATACAAATATAAGCTACCTGCTATTCCCTAAAGGTTCATAGCTTATGTACTACTTATTTACTATACTGAATATCAAGTTATTCTCTATTTATTTCTATATGACTAGCGTTTAACTACTTACTATTTACTATTTAGGCAGTACCTAGCCTACCTAGGTTGTATTTCCTAATAGGCTACCAGAATAATATTACCAATTCCATAATACTTTATTTTACCCAGTTATTACCAAACAGACCTTATTACCTTTTACCGACTCGTTACATATTATTCTATAAAAATGCCCTACAGGGTTCTTTAATATTAAAAATCTTAAACTAATATCTATTTACATAGTCTATATGAGGCCGTTACACTTGTCGTGAACAGATACTGTTACTTTTTAATTTATAGAAGAAGATTTTAAAATTGACATTGTTACCTTTCAAAAAGACTTTTGTTAACTAGGCAGTACATCTCAGCCGCTGTACACATTAACATGCATTCATTTTCTTGTAAATAGTGTACCTAACCATGTGTAAATATATCATCCCTTCTTCAACCTCTGGAGTTATTTCTACTGCAGGCGGGCGGACATATGAGTTATCTAAATTGGCGACCTACGACGATTGGATTACAAAAACCGCAAAATTTTCAACACTCGCCCCACCAGTTCCATTGTAAGTGGCGACTACCTGCCTTCTTCTGGAGGACTCTGGGGGACTTCTGGAGAAGCGCCTCGCCGACTAATATAATAATAATCATCATAATCATCTCGGCTGCCCAAATTCAAAACCTAGTAACGGTGTTTTTGCAAAAAAACCGTTTTTGTCATTTTTCGACTTACTAGGCGGTATAGATTTGATATGAACCTTAAAACACCCAGTTTCTTACGTAATTTTAAAAATAAAATTTAGCATGTCTACCCAATTTGGAAAAGTTATTGAAATTTCCATGAAGTACATATTCTTAACATAGCGCATGTCGGATTACAAATAAAAAAACCTAGCAACTCAACCGACTTACTAGGTTATGAATTTGAAAGCTGACTTACTATGTTTTGAATTTGGCGCCGATTATAAAATCAATCAAATTTTGATGGAATTTAGTAAGTTACAAAAACAGTATACAAATTTGGCTGAATTAACCACGAGTCGTAACCAAATCGTAAACAAAACTTAATTCTGCCACAAATAAATCATTTGTATAACTTTTAAATGAATGCACTTCAAAAAATAACATTTTTCATTCGAAATGTACAACTAAAAATATAAAATGCTTTAAAAAGTAGAGAATTAACTCAGAGATTGTATTTCAAAATTTTTTTCACTGTCATATTTGGGTAAATTAAAAAAAAAAAAATAGTGGGATCGATTTAAGTGTGACTATAGTCAACAATATAGTCAAACTTTTGGTCAAACACCGAAATCGCTATTGCGTCTGGTTTCTTCGGGGCAACGAATTAAAGTGGTCGACCCGTTTTTTGGCTCTCCTGAACATTTTTGTTAAAACGAGTTACTAGGTTTTGATTTTAAGCAGCCGATCTCACACGATAGCGTCCACTGCTGGACATAGGCCGCAACCTTTACCAGGTCGTCTGACCACCTTCAGGGGTGTGAGACCAGCGTTTGGAGGGTGATTTGAGGTGAAGGTGAACCTTGAAGTGAGGGGGGGGCGATCCCATAAAAATTAAACTGAAAAGCAAAAAATAAAATCTTTTCATCAAAAAATTAAACAGCCGTAAAAACCGAAAAGCGTTAATTAAAAAGGAAACATTTTCTATTAAGACATAAATTACTGCCTTCTTAAAGTAATTTGAGTAAGTATACCACGTAATATTGTGCTAATGTAATATTAATATTGTGTTATCGGCGCCACAGAACTAACAAAGATATGATATAACTATATAAGTACCCTATGATTTAAGTTTTATTTGTGGGAATAAAAAAGGTAAGTTTGTAATGCGACGGTTTTATAAATGTAATATCGGTATCAAAATTGGTTTCTTTCAGCTCCATACAGATCCTAATCAGATGTTATGGTTCATTGTTTTGACATCTGTTGTCAAAATTTGTTTACATTTGAATAAAAATAAAACGAAATACGAGAGCGCGAAAACAAAAATTTGACACAGAACCGGCCTCGGCCGTGGCCACAAGGGTACTGACGGGGTAGGGAGCGGCGCGGCATGGCATCGGACCGCGCGAAAACGATGTTTTTTTTTAGTTTTTGCTGGTTTTTTCTCTTTTCGTTAAATTTAAAAATTCTTACTATATTAGTATGTCTAAAATTTAAGGTCAGCAATTTTCATTCCAAAAATCAAATAAAAACAATCAGCGGTTTAAAAATAAAATGGAAAAAACGGAACAAAAAGGGGTAACTTTGAGATTTTTTTCTATCAACTAAAATTAATTAGATCCTGTTTTCCTTTAGTATGATGACTAGATTAGATCCTTAACTAACACATATATTTTTTTCAGAATGAAGACATCAATTTTGTATGTCTCAGATTGTTTAAAAAAAATTCAAAAACACAAATTTTTGAAGCACCAAGCCTTACGGCATCGGAGTCGTTAGCGAGACCATCTTTATTCCAATCTCGAGAACTGGCCAGAGGTGACACAATGCAGGAATAGAATAACTAGGAGAAATAGGGATAAATCAACTGTCAGAAGTTGATACTTTAGAGGCTACATTAAAAAACCATTCTTATAACCTCAATTTCTGCTATTTAATATCTTTTGTTACGCCATAGAATATGAGATTGTAATAAAGACTTGGCTCTATACACTTTGTTCTTATGTCTATCTAGAGTAGGCGAATAAAAATACAAACAAGAACAACGAACAACTTGTCAAACTATGTAAACAATGAAAAAAAAAATCACCTTGGGTTACATTATTTAAGCTTAGGTAAGGATCCCTATTTTAAAAATAAATCTAACATTTTTAACTTTGACACTCGGGGATAGTGTAGCTTTCCAACAGTGAAATAATTTTTCAAATTGGTTCAGTAAGTATTTTCGGAGCCTATTCGATGCAAACAAACAAACAAACAAACAAACATACAATCAAATCTTTCCTCTTTATTATTGGTATAGATATAGCATACGCAGTATTATTAGTATATCTTTACTAATACATGGTAACAGTAATTATAAATAATAACACATCACACTCAGAGCCCCTAACTAGGAAGAACCTGTATCTAGGGTGCCCGAAACATACACAGAGACAAACATCACACCTAAACAAGAAAAACAAACATCGATATTCATTATATAAAAATATTCGCCCCACCTGGGAATCGAACCCAGGTGCACACGCTTCTCAGTCCACATCCCTGCCAACTGAGCCACGGTGCAGTTACACAACAGTAATAGTATTAAAAAAAAATTACTTGTAAATTACTTGTAGTCAGGATTTAGTTTTTAACTTAATTTTTATTTTGATTACTTTGTGGTTATAATAATTATGTATTTTTTAGGTGCTTTATAAAATTTTTATTTCACTTAAGTATAAGTGAAATAAAAATTAGTATAAAAATAAGTAAGTCATGCATACTTATTAATTATTTTATTAAACTTTTAACGCAATTTCAAACTAATGACTGATAAATAGCGGAGGGTGCCAATATTTGGTTTATGGTTTAATGGTTTCTATTAAAATATCAATATTAAATAGTTATACGCACAAAACAACAAAAACATAATTTGACGATTTAGATGTTTACTCTGCTGTTATAAATTAAGCCAAAAGAAATTCGTAAAAGTGACAATCATGGGGCAGTTTACCCTAGGTCGAATATTTATCAAAGACCACGTGACCTGTAGGAGAACCGGCGTACACGTCCTCCCTCTACGAGCTGCACGCAGCATCTGAAGTATTGGTAGACAGTGACAGAAGTTCAATGATTGCATACGAAGAGACAGGGACTGTCATCTGTCAGTCGTGCAAATCGGAATATTGGTTCTGCGCCACCACCTGGTTTTTAGTGAAAAGCAATTAATATTTAATATCTTTTTAATTATAACTTTTAAATCAAATTCAAATTACCAGAATTTAATTTACTTTATTATCATTATTCCTATGTAGTTTCAGCAAAAACTAATTAGTAATTTCGAAGAACTAGCTATCCCCGTTTTTTGGAATGGTTATCTTTGACGAAATAATGTATCGAGGTTTTTGTATCCTCGTTGTGTTTCTAAATTATAAAAAACTTTGTAATATCCTCAAGAAGGGTATACTAAAGTTTCAGATCTGTACCGTCTGTAGTTTATGAGAATTACTTGATTTAGAAACGCCTTACCAGCTCGTATAGCGTCTTAATCAAAAATGTTTATTACTCGTAAGGAACCGTCGATCCCGTAACTCGTGAGCGTGGAAGGGATAAGATTGAGAAATCGCCTGAGGCTACTCAGGTGTAAGGCCCAGCGCACATCTGACGAATCGCGCCAAAGATTCCAAGACTATAAAATATATGTATACTTTAACAGATAGAAGTAGGTACCTTTTTTGTTACTTTACACTTCACTACGTTTATGATTTGTAATAATTTTGTTTTGTTATAAATGTTTTATGTTGTTATTAATCAGAAATGAGGACATACGCAGAGAAACCAGGGTCACCGACATAGCCAAGCGGATAAGCTCGTTGAAGTGGCAATGGGCAGGTCATATAGCCCGCAGAACAGATGGCCGCTGGGGCCGAAAAGTTCTCGAGTGGTGACCACGGATCGGCAAGCGCAGCGTAGGACGTCCACCGAACAGATGGACGGATGATCTGCGCAAGGCTGCGGGTCCACGCTGGATGCAGGCCACCTGCGATCGGTACAGATGGAGAGCCTTGAGGGAGGCCTATGTCCAGCAGTGGACGTCCTACGGCTGAAATGATGATAAATGTTTTACCCGCAGCTTTCTCTGGTACTTTGAATTTAAAACGTAATATTCTGTTTTTTTGTTCGTTTTATTTTCCTATTTATTGAAAATTTCTTTGTTTTTGCACCTCTACAACCCCACCCCAGTAGCCCTAATGTGGGGATGAGTCTGTCAGTCAACGAACCACTGTAATACTGACTGCGCAGAATGGTTAATTTTTTTTATTTTATCAAACAATCAAATGTCTTTAAATAATAGAGACAAAAAAAAACTATTTTATGATCATACGATGATAAATTAGTATTAATAAAGGGTTTATTGGCTTGACATGTATGGGCTTAGTTTGTAAATTATCACAATCCCAGATTTTAAGTAAAAGTAAAAAATGATTTATTCAATACAGGATACAAGATATCGCTTATTGAAAGTCAATTAGACTAATCTAATTAATATTGATACCTTATTTCGTAAAGTATCCTATACTGATAGAGGCGAGGTAGTTCAGGGTGCCCACTAATTGGCTCAGGCAAACAAATGTTTGCCTTGCCTTACGACAATGGTCGCCTGGAGACGCCCCCAAACGAGCCCTCCTCTGTCAAATGATTCTACTCCCTTTCGCAATGATTTTACAGCGTAGAGAAGAAAGGGGTAACAAACTCTACTTTACAATTTATTTCTCTTTTTTTTTTTTTGTTCTTATGTGACATTACAATTTAATTTACAATACAAAGAACATAAATTAATAAGATTTAAAGTACATACATGAAATAATGAAAATATCGTGCAGAGCTAGACTACTTCCATGCGTCTTTGTCGTTTTCATAATCATCAACATTGTAATAAGCTTTCTTAATCAAACCTTTTTTGATACGAGTTTTAAACTCATTATCATTCAGGATCAAAATCTCTTCTGGGATCTTGTTATAAAATCTTACTTCGTTTCCTATAAAGTATTTGTTTGTCCGTTTTAGTCTGTTCTGTGGAATACATAGTTTGTTTTTGCTACGCGTTCTAAGGTCTTTAATTTTATCACATTTTTTATCAAACATATGTAAGTTTTTACGAGTATACATAATAATTTCAAGTACATACTGGGACGGAAGCGTCAAAATATCAATTTCTTTGAATTTTTGTCTGAGGGACTCGCGAACTTTAAGCTGATAAATGTTTCTAATTGCGCGTTTTTGTAGTATAAAAATGACGTTAATATCTGCAGCTCTTCCCCATAGAAGCAAGCCATAGGTCATTAAGCTATGAAAGTAACTGAAATACACAAGTCTCGCGGTAGACACATCAGTTAATTTTCTGATTTCCAGATTGCGTACGCAGCCGAAAATGGTAACGGTGACTGATCTGAAGTTTTCCACCAATCCGCACAGGGAGCACGCAAAAGTGCTAAGCATATGTGTTCACGCCTATGCCGCTGCAAGGTCAAGGGACCGGATTCGCAGCAATCAGCGTGACACACGTCATAGCGTAGGCCCCTCCACTATACATCGCGGTTCGACGGCCAATACAGTGGCCCGGGCCGCCACTCTTCAACTCACCACCATGTATGTGCGACCCAAGCACTAGAGTCAATTTTAGAACCTTTTAACCGTTGTACCAAAATTATTATGTACAATAAACAACTGTAAAAATTAAAAGTTGTTTCATATGTTCCGCGTGAAATAAACAGACAGAAATTAATTTATTTATTTCCAAAAGTAGGTATAGTGATAATAAAGAAAATCTAACTCTCGTAATGTCTATTTGATTTAAAAGTTATTATAACAATTAAGTATAATTATTTAATATTTATTACTTTTAAAAAAAAATGTAGAATAGAAACCGATACGGGCGACGGACATATGATTGTCCCTTTTCCTCAGTATGCTAAATCGAAGCTCTTCCTCGTATATCCTCTTAATAGTAAGATGGCATTTTTCCGAAATTCCAAACAATTCCGTATGTAAGGTAAGCAGTACTAATGTTGGCCCTCCTCCAATGATTGGCCCCTTTAATGAAAAATCTATTTATTAAGAGTTGTATTTATATACCAGATATGAAAAAATATTTATATTTTTCTTTATTTAAAACACTCTACAACGAAATTAATAGTTTTTAAATGCAACAGCTAGCAATTGATTAAAAAAATACTTTGTGTTGGACTACAACAGAGGGTGTGTTTTCTTATGAAAATCGTAAGAAGTACGTAACTTTTATAATGGTTTTACTCGTTTTCTTCTTGTCTAAATTGCAATATATGTTTCCATATATGTTTATTACACTTCAATTCAGGTTTATTTACGGTAATTCGTGAAAAACACTAAAGATTAACCTCAAAAATAGGTAGGCCAACATTAGTACCTGTGGTAAGTATGAAGTATCAGTTGATTGGCATCTATGCCAATCATTGTATTTTTTGCTTTTTAATATTATTTATATTTAAATATTAAATCAAATCTTATCAACAATTGCGTTTAAAATGCTAAATCTTTTTATTTAATAAAATCAGAGGAACTATTTTGGCAGTGCCAATCATTGTACTTTTGTGTGATTGGCCATGCCAATCATTATACTTTTCCCTATGCCAATCATTGTACTAAATTTGTAGTTAAATAATACACCAATTTGATTATGTTCTTTTTATTTTGTCTTGTTTATTTAGTATTCTTATTTCCGAGAGATAATAGTGCGATTTTAGGTATATGAAGGGTACCTTTCAGTTTTTGAGCTCAAAAAAAATTGTCTGGGTATCATTATTGAATAATTTTATGGATCAGTATAGTCATTGGCCTAGGAAAGTATAAAGATTGGCCATGCCAATGCCCAAAAAGTACAATGATTGTCATGCCAATCATTGTACTAGGGTATGCCAATTTTTGTACATACCCTGCCAATGACTGTACTTTTCGCTACATTTTTATATTTTTATTGATAAAGTTGTTTATAAGCTAGCAAATAACGATTCCTGTCGTTTAATCTTATTCTCAGATAAATGAGCTACCATCCTACATTAACAGTTTTTCAATTTTGAACCTTATTTGGCACATAGAAATGTCCAAAGTCAAAACTTTTCTTAAGGGGCCAATCATTGTACTGTTTACCCTACATTAGTTAGTTTCGTCACATAGTATCCATAGAAACTTTGTACTGACTAACATTATTCTATGTTTTGCATGTGTCGTAGGAAGATATGATTATCAGTTTTTTTGCAAAAAAAAACTAGGGATTTTGCGAAAACTCGGAAAAAGTCGGAACCTGACATAAAGTAGTTTTTTTTGCAAAAAAAACCTAGTATAATTGAAAAATTTGAAACCTTCCATAACTCTGATTGGCTAGATTATTGCTGGCTAGTTAACTGTCTTATGATTGGTTAGTAAAAATACCTTTGATGCTACAGAGAACCAATCAGAATAAGAGTTCGACAGCAAGCAATATACTCTAGCCAATTAGAGTTAAGAAAGGTTTCACATTTTTCAATTATACTAGGTTTTTTGCAAAAAAAACTGCTTTTTGTCAGGATGATTGGAAACAAATGATTCTTATATCAAATTATCCGGGTTTTCGCAAAATCCCTAGTTTTTTTGCAAAAAACATAATTATCAAATCATCTACGACACATGCAAAAATCAATTTTATATAATGAACTAACAAAAATAATTGATAAATCACAATCAAAGTTGTCTTAAATCTCTGTTAAAAAAACATTACCTCACAGCATGTCCTAGATAAATAAATAAAAAATGTGTAGGCACTGATAACCCTTATTTTTAAGAAATATATTTTGTTAATTAGTTTCTAGATAAATTACTTACAACGTAACAATCAACAAAAAACTGTTAACTAACACTAAGATATATGATCTGCCAACAAACTGTTTTGCAGTTTGGCGGAAATATGTAATTGTTGTACTACCTAAATTATCTATGAATAAACGATTATAAAAAAAAATATATATATATATAAAACTCTACCGTTACTGACTGACTGACAGACAACGCAGAGCCGAAACTACTGGGCGTAGCGGGCTGAAATTTTGCATGTAGGTTACTTAGGGAGTGTAGGTGAGCACTAAGAAGGGATTTCCCGAAATTCCCACGGGAACGGGAAAAAACGGGAATTTGTGTTTACGAGAAATCTGCGCGGGAAAAACCGCGAGGCAGCCTCTAGTACATAGTATAAAACAAAGTCGCTTCCCGCGAGCCGCCTCCGTAGCTCAGTGGCGTAGCGCGTCGCGCCTTTGGTTGGGGCACGGAAGGTTGTGGGTTCAATCCCCGCAGAAAACACCACATATTGATTTCTCACAAAAATCATGTTGTGGTTGTTTTCGGTTGGATAGGACATTGCAGGCTTGAATCACCTGATTGTCCGAAAAGTAAGATGATTCCGTGCTTCGGAAGGCACGTTAAGCCGTTGGTCCCGGCCGTAGTAGTGGTCGTTATAACCGCGGCGACAAGCTGGCCCCTTGTCACGTTGGTAATAAAGCATAAACTCGGCTAAACGTGGGTCCGGCTCTTAAGCTGGTACCTCTGCCTAACCCTTCGGGGAATAAAAGGCGTGAGATTATGTTATGTATTATGCTTCCCGCGTCTGTGCCTTTTTATGCTTTTATCTTTAAAACTATGCAACGGATTTTGATGCGGTTTTTTAATAGATAGTGATTCAAGAGAAAGGTTTATATGTAAAATTCGTGCAAAACATAGTAATAAGTAAGGCGGTACGAAGTTCGCCGTGTCAGCTAGTTAAACATATAAACCTTCCTCTTGAATCACTCTATCTATTAAAAAACCGCATCAAAATCCGTGGCGTAGTTTAAAAGATCCCAACATATATATAGACAAGGGGAAGCGACTTTGTTTTTTATTCTATAGACAGTATGTATATAAAGACAGTATGTGCCTTGTTGATGCCGTGACTAAGTCGTTATGAAAACTTTAAATAAAAAAAAATAATCACCGGACTAGCTCGTGATCTCCACCAGTATGATTTGAGCTTGCTTATTTGCTTTTTGCCCTTACGCAGTGTTTTACTCTTGTATTTATTTTTATTTTGGTGTGACACCTGCACCTGTATTGCGTTTGGATTTAATAGTAGGCAAACCATTGATTTTTTACCAAAATTATAAAGGCGTGTCACTTTCGCGGTCTCCACAAGTCCAAATACAATACTTACTTGTCAAAATCCGTCAATGCGTTTAAGCTCTAAGCTCCGCCAAATTATTGAACATCATTTCATACATACACGTAAAAAAAACTACCCTTTGTTGGACACGAAAAATCCAGTAACTTACCAAAATTAAATAAATTCAACCGCTGCCGCACACAAATCTAATATTTTTTTTAGTAGGTACCTAAAGAATTTAATCCGTACCAATATTTAAATTAGAATTGTGTTCGAATTTTCAAAGTTTTTCTTGTTAGTAACTTTGTAACGACACTGTTCGAAACACATACAATCACCAGCAGGAGTTGTACCGCCACTTTTTTAACTAATAAAACTTTTGATTTCAAAATGTTTGTGCTTTGCTACGACGTAGTAGGTTTTAAATTGCGTAGCGACCCGGTTCGTGGCGTAGCAGCGTAGACGCGTGTCGCGCGAATGCGCTACGACTACGATTCTACTGAAATGGTTCAATTCGCGTGAAACGGCTGAGCGAGCGGCCCGCCGGTCGTCAACTGACTGAAGGAGTCCACTCCACTGATATGACGGGGACAAGACGCGACGCGGCGGCTCTCACTCACAACTCTACATGCGGCATACGAACTCAACATGTACATATTATCATGTCTATGTAAAGTTAGTTTGTAAACACACTGTCTCGTGTTGTTATGTTAACGTAGGTTTCTCTTATCTCTTATCATTAACGAGATAATGTGAGTCACGTGATGATCGAAGATAAAGATTTGTATGTTACATGGAAGTTATGTTTATGTTCTGCATTTTAAGTCTGAAACTGTTTTAGTCTTGCTTTAGTATACTAAACTCATAAGTCGGTAAAAAAGATGGTACCTACATTTATTATTCCACGGGTAAATCATGCTAAAATACATAATTCAAGGATTGTAGTTTGTAATTTATTCTCATAAATTAATATCTATAAGTAAGTATATTGATCACAAAAGTAAATAAGTACTTGCATAAAGTTGCAGGTACTTTTAATTTTTTTAATATTATTAACTTACAATAATAAGAAAGTTATAATGTTACATAATAAGTACATAAGGGCTATTAAAATACCCAATCTAAATTAATTATTTCAGATTTTAGCAAATCCTAAGATCTTTTAAAAACACAGACCGAATTAATAGGAAAAATGTTTGTAAGTATGCTATTCTTAAAATAGCTACACAGCAACTGTTGTAAATCAATAGAAATTGGTTTACATGCATCTATCAAAACATTCGTGTTGACCTAGGTCTACAATTAGATTGTTAGTAATAAAACCACTAAAAATCTGAATGCCGTTAGAGTAGTTTGTACCTACCTACCTCATTCTCATAAAATGTCGGGCTAACATACAGGTTGTGAATGGATCAATATTTTTTAATATTAAGGTGGTAACTCATGGTATGGCGCGAAATTCAAATTTTTTTTCGTGTTTTTGATTTATTCTGGCGAAAGTATAAATTTTTAATAAAGTTCAAAAGAACACACACATGGAAATACAACGTTTTTGGAAGACAGACCTACAGATTTTGTGTATAAGGGGTAAAAGACCAAAAATCAAGTTCCTTGAATATACACAAAATCGGTAACTCTGTCTTTCAAAAACAATATATCACAATGTGGGAAATAGGTTTTTACGTACGCGAATTCATTTAAACTTTATTTAAAATGACTACTTTCGCCATAATAATTAAAAAACGTGAAAAAATTTGAATGTCGCGCCATTCCGAGAGTTACCGCCTTAAATAGCGGCGGTTTCCTTGCTCTGAGATTAAATGATTAAGGTGGTAACTCTCGCTATGGCGCGAAATTCAAATTTTTTCGTGTTTTTTATTTATTCTGGCGAAAGTATACATATTTTTAAAAGTTTCAATGAATTCGCGTATGTAAAAAACCATTTGCCACATTGTAATACAACGTTTTTAGAAGACAGACCTACTGATTTTGTGCCTAAGGACATAAAGGCCAAAAATCAAGTTAGGTCCTTAGATACAAAATTAGTAGGTCTGTCTTCGAAAAACGTTGTATTACAATGTGAGAAATGGTTTTTTACATACGCGAATTCATTAAAACTTTATTAAAAATGAATACTTTCGGCAGAATAATTAAAAAACGCAAAAAAATTTGAATTTCGCGCCATACCGTGACTTACCGCCTTAAATCAATATATGCGTAGACAATACAATCTATTTACCTCAATATGAAACCCAAAAATGATATTAATCTATGTCGCCGCCACTGGGTCTGTTCATGCGCGTCCAAGTTTTACGTAGCCATTGTACAATGGCTACGTAAAACTTTGCTGTGCAAAACTTGCGTGGTAAAAACCTGCACTCCGATGATCATCGATCATCCCTACACCCCTACACCTTTCCTTTTTTTTAAATGGCTTAACGTTTAACGGCTCTGGGACCAAGCCAAACATTTCAAAGTTTCCCCACCTCACTGCATCAAGCCCTTTTAATTTTCTCCAGGGTTGCTAACCGTACGAGGTTCCTCGTACACATACGAGATTTTGGGACTTACTTACGAGCGAGGTAGGTACAACTTACGGGTACGAGGACACAATCATCCTCAATCCTCGTACAATTACGTACGAGATTTTGACATGGGGAAAGTAGTATGACATTTTATGGTAGTTTTTTAACTCATTGTAAATCATTGAGCCAGTTTACAGCGATGCTAGCGCCATTCTCGAAAAAAAAAAATCTTCTTAACTAAGGCAAATATCGAAAATGTGGCAAGCAATTGAAAAGTATATATAAGTCCGAACAAATATTTTGCATAAACATTATTTGGAATAGTAACAACTAGTAACCATCTATAAAAACATGTACATCACACAAAACATTAGCTGCATTTGCGCAATGATGAACGTTGCTACTTCAGCATATTTCTCCGAAGATCTGGCAACGCTGAATTTTTTCCTTTTCTGCAAACCAACCTACTTCTTTCAGAAAATTACGTATTTCTATCAAATTGTCCGAAGTTATCGAAACAAAAAAAAGTTATGCGTGTATTTTTTATATTCGTAGATAAATAGTAATCGTTGTTCTGTTTGTTTTTTTTTTGTTATAAATTCATTAACACATGTAGACTTTCCAAAGAAACGCCAAGTCACATTTTTTTATCTTTTTACGTAGTGGCGTAAAATACCGCAAGTTTCAACAATACGAGATTTAAGGCCAAAATACGAGTTATGGAGGAGGCCTATGTCTAGCAGTGTCTTCCATTCTAATCTTTTTGATGTCATCATCATCATCATTTCAGCCGTAAGACGTCCACTGCTGGACATAGGCCTCCCTCAAGGCTCTCCATCTGTACCGATCGCAGGTGGCCTGCATCCAGCGTGGACCCGCAGCCTTGCGCAGATCATCCGTCCATCTGGTCGGTGGACGTCCTACGCTGCGCTTGCCGATCCGTGGTCTCCACTCGAGAACTTTTCGGCCCCAGCGGCCATCTGTTCTGCGGGTTATATGACATGCCCATTGCCACTTCAACGAGCTTATCCGCTTGGCTATGTCGGTGACCCTGGTTTCTCTGCGTATGTCCTCATTTCTGATTCGATCCCGCAGAGAAATCCCGAGCATAGCCCGCTCCATGGCTCGTTGAGCTACTCGGAGCCTGTTCATAAGCCCTATAGTGAAGCACCACGTTTCAGAACCGTATGTCATCACTGGCAGCACACATTGGTTAAATACCTTCGTCTTCAGGCACTGAGGAATATTGGACGAGAAGACGTTGCGTAGTTTCCCGAACGCGGCCCATCCGAGCTGGATTCGGCGATTGACCTCCTTCTCGAAGTTGGACCTACCTAACTGGATGGTTTGTCCTAGGTATACGTACTCGTCGACAACTTCGAGAACCGAGTTCCCAACCATAACTGGGGTAGGCAGAACATGGACATTAGACATGACCTTCGTCTTGTCCATGTTCATTTTAAGGCCCACCTGTTGGGAGACTCGGTTGAGGCCTTCGAGCATCGTGCTGAGTTCCTCCATCGACCTTGCCATGACTACGATGTCGTCGGCAAACCGAAGGTGAGTGATGTATTCGCCGTTAATATTGATGCCCTGCCCTTTCCATTCTAGAAGTTTGAAGGCGTCTTCTAAAGTGGCGGTGAACAGTTTCGGAGATATAACATCTCCCTGTCTCACGCCTCTGTTCAAGGGAATAGCCTTCGAATTCTGTTCCTGTACTCGGACAGACATGGTGGCGTTGCTATACAAACACTTCAGCACTTCGATGTACCGATAGTCAATCCGGCATCGTTGGAGGGACTCTAGCACCGCCCATGTTTCGAGCGAATCAAAGGCCTTCTCATAGTCCACAAACGCTAGACATAGCGGCAAGTTATACTCTTCGGTCTTCTGTATAACTTGCCGCAGCGTATGTATGTGGTCTATGGTACTAAAGCCTTTTCGGAAGCCGGCTTGTTCGGGAGGCTGGAAGTCATCAAACCTTCGTTCGAGACGATTGGCGATGATCCTGGAAAACAGCTTATAAACATGGCTCAAAAGCGAGATGGGCCTATAATTCTTCAAAAGGGTTTTATCGCCCTTCTTAAAGAAAAGCACCACCTCACTTCTGTTCCATGCTTCAGGCGTGGTCCCTTCGAGTAGGACAGAATTAAAGAGCCTCTGAAGGACTTTGAGTACCGGTGTTCCACCCGCTTTCAGAAGCTCTGACGTGATTCCATCCTCACCCGGTGCCTTGTTGTTTTTAAGCAGTTTCAGGGCCATCCTTATCTCGTACAGGCTGATGTCCGGGATATCTACGGTATAGTGTCGGGTTAGTTTGGCTCTAGGGTCGTTAGCCGCACTAGTAACAGGCTTAGTGACCGAATCGTATAGCTGTCCGTAGAACTTCTCGATTTCCCTCAAAATTTCCGCTTTCGTCGACGCTATACTGCCGTCATCCCTCTTCAGCTTGGTCATTTGGCTTTGCCCAACAGACATATCTCTTGCGAACACTTTGGAGCCTTTATTTCGCTCTATCGTATCCTTAATACGCGCAGTATTAAAGACACGGATATCGTGTCGCAAGGCCTTCGAGATCTGCCTATTGAGCCGCCTATATGACGCAGCATCATCGGGAGACTGCAGTCTAAGCAAGCGTCGTTCAGCCATAAGTTTGAGGGTGTCTTCAGAGAGTTTCTGAGTTCTAGCGGTACGGCGAGTCCTAAAGAATTTAGATCCGACCGTATGGACAGTTTTTACGAACCTGTTATTGATCTCGTCCACTGATGCGTCGTCTAGACAATCAAAGCGATTAGAGAGCTCGAGTTGAAAGCTCTCGGGGTTTTCGATCTGAGCGAGGGTAGGACGGAGCGTAGACTTCATCAGGCGGTACCGTTCAAGTTTAACGTTCACATTCAATGTGCCTCTTACTATTCGGTGATCACTGCCGGTTTTTACCCTATGAATCACGGAGACATCATTGAATATCCGTTTCTTGTCGGTCAAGATGAAGTCTATCTCGTTCCTAGAACCACCAGGGCTCATCCAGGTCCATTTCCTATGAGGTGGCTTCTGGAAGAAAGAATTCATCATGAAGAGTCCTTCTTTCTCCATGAAATCGGCCAGCCTCTGACCTCTAGGGTTCCGTTGCCCATAACCGAAGTTCCCCACTCTCAACTCATGCTCGCTTCTCTTGCCTAGTTTCGCATTGAAGTCCCCCATAACAACATTGAAGTGAGTTTTATGCGTATGTATGGCCCGACTAATGTCCTCATACATAGACTCTACTTCGTCATCTGAGTGTGTCGAGGTCGGTGCATAGACCTGAACGACCTTCAGCAAATATCTTTTAGATATTCTGAGTGTTAGGTATGCGACCCTGCTCGACACACTGTCGATGGTAATAATGTTGCTAACGAGGGACTTGTGGACGAGAAACCCGACACCACCTTGGGACAGTTGGTCGCCCTCCCGGTGGAAGAGCAGGTTACCCGATTTCAGGGTTATCGTGTCCTGTCCCTGTCTACGGACTTCTGATAGCCCTAGAATATCCCACCGTAACCTGCTCATTTCCTCTTCCAGCGCAACAATCATATCGTCAGTCCTCAAAGTGCGGACGTTGTGTGTTGCCAGGGCCAGTTGTCGTTTAAAGGGGTGGTAGCCGACCGTCCGGGGATTCTTAGCACCCCTTGCCCCGCCGTTACCGTAACCGCTACCGTGGTCAGGAATAGCGGGGCTGCCGGGGACTAGGGGCCTGGGCACATGCTGACTATTCATGAGGGGGGGGGTTGCCATACTCGCCACGCTTGGCAGGCGGGTTGGCGAGCGCAGTATGGTGTTGTTTAAAAACCAGAAGACGCTGCTGCCCGTCTTCTGGTGCTGTCCCTCAGCCGGGTCCTACGGCTCCCACGGGAGGAGAGGGGAGGGCGACATTCTAACGCCGGCGCCCGCGGCAATCTTTTTGATGTGTCGCTTACTTATCGCCCTCAATCACCTCAGGCGATAGAGGCGATTAAAACAAACACCCTCCCAGAGCTGATAGAGCGCAGTACATAGCAGATCACGGGCCTCGTTTACTTATTTTTAGTTGCTTGTGTACGGCCTCCTAGACCGCCACTGACTGGACGAGGAAAAAACAGTTTAGGTTGGCAACCCTATTTTTCTCTGTACTGACTGTGACCTCTATGCCCCTGAGTGTGTTGTGGTGAAATGTTAGGTGCTCAGTGGGCCTATTACGGCCGCTTTTGCAATTTTGCTTTGCGTCCTCTTTGCGTTTTTTTTGTATTGACTTTGACACTTGGAGGACGAAAAGCAATATTGCAAATGCGGCCATAATAGGCCCTCAGGTTAGGTGTCAGTGATACCAATAAACGATACTAAAAATAAATTTCACTCCCTAAAATGTAAAAATGACACCTCAGAATGACACTTAAATGTAGCTAGGATGGCAACTCTAAACGTAGTCATTTACCTTCTCTCTGACTCTCTAATAAGTCTGTGCTGCTATAGGGATGCTCGATGTTGAGAAAACATCGATATTCGATGATCATCGAACCCAAAACATCGATGTCAGGCAGGTAACATCGATGTTACTTTACAGACATTGTTTTCACGTTTCGTTGCTTTCAGAAATAGATAAAATAATCTGTGGATGCGTTTATTTTATAGATTAAAGATGTTATTGACGGTTGTTGGTCGTAGCTTTGAGATATCGATTTCTTCCAGGGACCCGACTTCGTTAAAGTGTTTGTTAAATAGATGTTACGATGCAACATCGATGTTCTGATGTTTGATAAAACGCAACATCGATGTTTTGTCTCTTAACATCGAACATCGATGAACATCGAGCATCCCTAGCTGCTAATAAATAAAATAAAAATAAAGTCTGCGGTGTAAAAATATTTCCCAATCCCATAAATTTCCTCATCTCTAATTTTATTTTTGTCTTCTTCTAATAAATAATTGAAAGTCAATTATTACCATCGTAGGTTCCGTCGTGAAAAATGGATGCAAATACGGTACTTGCTTCTGAGATAGTGGCACCTGAGGCAGAGGAAGATGATGTTTTAGAAAACGGTGAGGAGGAAGTGGAAGTAGACGGCGGCGAGGTTACCAAGGACACAGCAATGAAGAAGAAAAAGAAAAAAAAGAAGAAGAAGACGGGTATTTATAGTTATTTCATTAAATAATAGTACAAACGTACCTCAACATTTTGCACGTCGTTTATTTTTAATATCAAATGACACATAACCTAAAACATTTGATTTTATCCACAACAAAATAGGAACTGTTGAGAACAAGGGAGACCCTGAAGAAGGTGAGAACCCTGAGACTATTGAAGCGGCTGCTGAAGCTGAGGGTGATGCTGGCGAAGACAAAAAGAAAAAAAAGAAGAAGAAATCCAAGTCCAGCAAAGTGGCTAAGGAACAGACCAACCCTCCATCTATCCCCATAGCGGATCTATTTCCTGATGGTAATAAATAATGTTAAACACATCAACTTTTGGTCTAATGACAACTTATTACCTAACAAGTCAGCAGCCTTAGAGTTGATGAAGGGAGCTAACAAAAGGAGGCACGGCAGCATAGGCTGCAGGACCTCTTGTGTATGAGCTCTAAACAACACATTAATTTATGTACAGAAATAGAATAAAGTCCCAGAATACACTAAGAAACACAAAATGCAACAAACTGCAATATTGCTGAGGGTATGCTATGGACTCGCTTGAGAGACTGCACAGTTTGAAAAGTTTTAAACCATTCTAAACAAAATCTTATTAGATTGCAGTTTCTTATTTTTTATGTTTATTAAATTTTTTTAGGAAACTTCCCCGAGGGTCAGATCATGGAACATGGCCCTGCTGAAGGCATTGATGAAAGAACAGCCAGAGACCGTTTCTCCAGTGAAGAAAAGAGAGCTCTAGATAGAATGCAAGCAGACATTTATCAGGAGATCAGACATGCCGCTGAGGCACACAGGCAGGTCAGCTTACAAACAAAATAATAAATTTAGTATAATAACAACGAAAATGTATCTTTTGCTAGTAATTTTCTACAAAAAGCACTAAGAGGAATTCTGATAATATTTGCAACAACAAAAAATGTATTTAATGTGTTATTTATTACTTTTAGTCAACCCCCGCATACATTGTACTACCAAACATAAAATACTATGTTGTTGAGCATGTTTTATATGTATAAACTTTCCTCTTTAACAACCTATTTATTAAAACAGCCGCATTAAAATTGGTTGCATACTTTTTAAGATTTAAGCATACTTTGTCTTATGCTATGTATGTATTGATTTGAACACAGCCGCCGTCATAGCGCAGTGCAGGCCCTTGTTTAGGGCATGAAAGGTTGTGGGTTTTGATCCCCGCCGAAAAACACACATATATATATAGAGATTCCTCAAAAATCATTATTTGGTTGTTTTTGGTTGGATAGGACATTGCAGGCTTGAATAACCTTTGTCCGAAAAGTAAGAGGATTCCGTGCCTCGGTAGGCATAAAAACATAAACTCGGCTCAATGTGGGTCTGGCTCTGATGAGCTGGTGCCTGTGCCTAAGTATGTATTTGTATTATGTATGATTTGAACACACACTTTTGAGATATATGCAAAGTTAATGACTAACTCAACTTGGTACAGCTCTGTCTGTACCAATGTTCCATACAAAACCAAAAAAAGTTGAGCAAGAGGATTAAAATGAAACTGGAACATAGTCAATACATAGTATTAAATAAAGTCGCTTCCCGCGTCTGTCCCAATGTATGCTTAAATCTTTAAAACTACGCAACGGATTTTGATGCGGTTTTTTTTTTAATAGATAGAGTGATTCAAGAGGAAGGTTTAAAAGTATAATACACTAGAGGCTGCCCCGCGGTTCCACTCGCGCAGATTTCTCATAAACACTAAAATCCCGTTTTTTCCCGTTCCCATGGGAATTTCGGGAAATCCTTTCTTAGTGCTCACCTACACTCCCTAAGGAACCTACATGCAAAATTTCAGCCCGCTACGCCCAGTAGTTTCGGCTCTGCGTTGTCTGTCAGTCAGTCAGTCAGTAACGGAAGAGTTTTATATATAATTATTGATAAACAAAATAGTAATAGGTTAGGCAGTACGAAGTTCGCCGGGTCCACTAGTACACTATAAATTGTAATTTTTATTTGCATAACAATTAAACTTTGTACAGACACGCAAGTACATACGTGACTGGATCAAGCCGGGCATGACGATGATCCAAATCTGCGAGGAGCTGGAGGCGACGGCGCGGCGGCTCATCGGCGAGAACGGGCTCGCGGCCGGCCTGGCCTTCCCCACCGGCTGCAGCCGCAACCACTGCGCCGCGCACTACACGCCTAATACTGGTCTTTACTTTTAGTAATAATAAAAACTTAATTTAAAAATATGTATTTCATATTACATAGCAATGATTTTATAAAAAAAAAACCTAGTATTTAGTTCCAGTGTTTGAGCATGTAGGAGTCCTTATCTATCCGCCCAAACATTGAAGAGAACATTGGAGCTGCCACATATTCTACGCAACAAGAAAGCAACTCTCTTATGAATGAAAGCGTGATACCCTTCCATGCAAGCTTCAGCAGATTCCTGGTAATCTGTGCCATGGTTTAATAGGAGTTAATTATTTATTTAAAGTTGCGCTAGTATCGCGTCACACGCACCCTTTAGCCTTTAAAGGTTATATCACAAAGCATTATCTTTATCTATTAAAATTTATCCAAAACAGGCGATACGACCGTGCTGGAATACGACGACGTGGTGAAGATCGACTTCGGCACGCACATCAACGGGCGGATCATCGACTGCGCGTTCACGCTGCACTTCAACCCCAAGTTCGACCCGCTGGTGAAGGGCGTGCAGGAGGCCACGGAGGCCGGCATCCGCGCCGCCGGCGTCGACGTGCGCCTGTGCGACGTCGGCGCGGCCGTGCAAGAGGTAACCCTGCTGCACACCGCGCGTTAGGTCCGTCCAACCAAACGGTGCGAGTTACTGCAGCAGTGAGTGCAGCTAGTCGGAAGGCTGACTCGTATGCTAACTCTGTGTAAACCAGCCATAAATATGAACAATTTTATTTATGGCCTATCGATTCTAAATTTGGTACCGTGGATGATATTGAAAGTATATGGTCTCTTGAATGCTCCGCCATGGCTCAGTTGGCAGTGATGTGGACTAAGACGCGGGTGCACCGGGTTCAATTCCCTACGGGGCGAACATTGATAAGATGAATATCAATTTTTGTTTCTAGGTCTGGATGTTATGTTCGACTCTGTATATATTTCGGTTCTTTGTCAGGCCGTGAGTGTGATGTGTTATAATAAAAAAAAACAAAGTTACTGCGGTTCCATCTGTTCCGCCGCACCTGCGTTTTTTGTACGTGAACACTTTCACAATAAGCTATGGGTTTGAAATTTCGTACTCGTGCCCGCGCCAACGTCTTACGTGTTTTTAAATCAATATAGGATACAAGTAAAGGTATCATTGCAAGTCTAGTGAACTTGAAAACTTAATTAGAAACATAGTATTTTACACTGCAAGAGTCGAGGTGGTGGTGCAGGATCCGCCCCTATTCGCCTCCAAGCACGCAAATGTGATCAGACCCATCAGCAAAGCCGTCGATGGAGTCGAAAGACGTCCAGTGCGGCCTCCGCAGCACGACGGACCATTTGTCGAATCTTTCTGTCACTTTTAATCGCTTTTGACATTAAAATGCTGGAAAATGTATGGAGATGATCGACAAAAGTGACAGATAGATACGACAAATTCGACAAATTGTCCGTCATGTTACCGCTGCTGGGCTTATTAGTATATTGAACATGCTATTTTGTTTGGCAGGTTATGGAGTCGCATGAGGTAGAGCTTGATGGTACGACGTATCAAGTGAAGCCGATTCGCAATCTTAACGGACATTCTATTGGACCGTATAGTAAGTTAAGTTTTTTCTTATTTTATTGCATTGCTTATTTTTAGGGGTTTGGTGAAGTCTGCGTTTTTACAACAACTTAAAAATTCCAGGGATCCATGCTGGAAAGACTGTGCCGATAGTAAAAGGCGGCGAGACTACTCGCATGGAGGAGAACGAGTTCTACGCGATCGAAACCTTCGGCTCCACCGGCCGCGGTCAAGTGCACGACGATATGGACTGCTCGCATTATATGAAGAACTTTGACCAGCAATTTGTGCCATTGAGGTGAGATTTCTGCTATTTTTACCATTTCATAACAGCTAGAGTCTAAAAGTTGAAATGTCAATTAGTTTTATTATTTAGTTAATGTTGCTGTAAGCAGCAAGAATGCTAGTTTGCGATTCCAAATCAATTATGCAATTCACTTTCTATATACATTGCTTTTATATAATTGTCACTAGATTGCAATCGTCGAAGCAGCTGTTGAACACGATCAACAAGAACTTCGGCACGCTGGCGTTCTGCAAGCGCTGGCTGGAGCGGTGCGGCGCCGCGCGCTACGCCATGGCGCTCAAGGACCTGTGCGACAAGGGCGTGGTGGACGCCTACCCGCCGCTGTGCGACGTGCGCGGCAGCTACACCGCGCAGTACGAGCACACGCTGCTGCTGCGACCCACCTGCAAGGAGGTCGTCTCCCGCGGCGACGACTACTAGCGCCTGCAGGGCGGTCGTCTCCCGCGGCGACGACTACTAGCGCCTGCAGGGCGGTCGTCTCCCGCGGCGACGACTACTAGCGCGCCTGCAGGGAGGTCGTCTCCCGCGGCGACGACTACTAGCGCGCCTGCAGGGCGGTCGTCTCCCGCGGCGACTACTAGCGCGCCTGCAGGGCGGTCGTCTCCCGCGGCGACGACTACTAGCGCGCCTGCAGGGAGGTCGTCTCCCGCGGCGACGACTACTAGCGCGCCTGCAGGGCGGTCGTCTCCCGCGGCGACTACTAGCGCGCCTGCAGGGCGGTCGTCTCCCGCGGCGACGACTACTAGCGCGCCTGCAGGGCGGTCGTCTCCCGCGGCGACTACTAGCGCGCCTGCAGGGCGGTCGTCTCCCGCGGCGACGACTACTAGCGCGCCTGCAGGGCGGTCGTCTCCCGCGGTGACGACTACTAGCGCGCCTGCAGGGCGGTCGTCTCCCACGGCGACGACTACTAGCGCGCCTGCAGGGCGGTCGTCTCCCGCGGCGGCGACTACTAGCGCGCCTTCCAGGAGCGCGTCTCCCGCGGCGACGCGACTACTAGCGCGCCTGCCAGGAGCGCGTCTCCCGCGGCGGCGACTACTAGCGCGCCTGCAGGGCGGTCGTCTCCCGCGGCGACTACTAGCGCGCCTGCCAGGAGCGCGTCTCCCGCGGCGACTACTAGCGCGCCTGCAGGGCGGTCGTCTCCCGCGGCGACTACTAGCGCGCCTGCCAGGAGCGCGTCTCCCGCGGCGACGACTACTAGCGCGTCTCCCGCGGCGACGACTACATACTAGTGCGCCCAGCTGCTACAAACTGCATTTATTGCTAGTGTGACAGGCATAACGTGACCTCAACGTTTACTTTGTTCGTCCAATGTTTGTTTTATTTTTATTCTACTAATCCCGTTGTAAGAGTTATTGTGTAATACAAGTGTACAAAAGTATTACTGTTAAACAGTTTTCGATAACAAATCAATTTAATATTAATAAAAGTCTATGAAATATCGATTTAGTTTCAGTCATATTACCTATAAGGACAACAATTAAACACACTAATTGAGTTGTACATTTTATTTTTAGGAAAACATAATTCCTGAATAATATCATAATAATAATTATATTTAAAATTGATACATTACTGGTACATAGCCTTCATTACTAATGACGACACATTATTCTTTAGAACACCGTCCGTAAAAATGTATAAAAATTGGTTACACACATAACTATACACTACAATGTATTTCTCTATTACATTACAGCTGAGAACCATATTTAAGCCATTCTGCATTTGTAAAGTCTACACCCTACTAAACGATCTAACTGGGGCTATAACAACACTACTTCTATAATTATACAAGAATATCATTTAACTTGTACTAACTACCGATTCACAATGCCCAAGTCTCGTAGCCGTCCTCACTGGGAAAATTACGCGATATAATAATAATTACAAAAGTATGTAATAAAATACACTAAAATAATTTGTATTTGTACTAAATATCAATCAATGTAAAATAATCATAACTAAAGCGAAAGTTATATCTCTAAAGGATCGTCCAAACTCCAAACAGAGCACATGCTGCGCGCCGCGCTTTCTTTGGACAGCTTGCAGCGCGAACATTTCTCTATTCGTCGAGACTGCCGCGAACCTGATTTGCTTTGTCTGGACGCTCCTTAACGCCTCAATACTTGTAGCTTTATTTTATACATTCTGTTAGTCTGCAGTTGATGTAGGCGTTGTTTCTAAAATATCTATAGACGTTTCACGAAGGCCCAAGGCCCTTCTCTCGTTATAAGACCTAAATCGACTCGAAAACTAGTTTGCTGCGCTACACGCTATACTGGAATAGTACTGACTCGTGAGTGAGGTCTACTTCTCTAGTTACTTTTATGGTAAACTAGTTGACCCGGCGAACTTCGTCCCGCCTAAGCTGTAACTATTTTGTGCATGTTTTATACTTATAAACCTTCCTCTTGAATCACTCTATCTATTACAAAAAACCGCATCAAAATCCGTTGCGTACTTTTAAAGATTTAAGCATACATAGGGACAGACGCGGGAAGCGACTTTATTTTATACTATGTATTGATATTGATTGATACGAGATATCCAGTCTAAATTGACACACGTCATGCTCTCAAAGGACGTCACAATGCCGACCTCTGATACCGGTATCAAAGTATGCGCTTCGTCCTAGTGGTACCCTAAGCTAGTGCCCTTGGCGAGTCCCTATAGAAATGTATGTGGGAATGTATGTGCGGAGTACCGCAGCAACTAGTCTCCGAGACTCGAATCTCTGTGCGTCTCGTAATGAGAGAAGGGCCTAAAACTCGAGAGATCACAAGCAGCTCTCAGTTTTAAAGAAATAACATAATCTCACGCCTTTATTCCCCGAAGGGTTATGCAGAGGCACCAGCTAATGTTTTTATACCATCGTGACAAGGGGCCAGCTTGTCGCCGCAGTTTTAAAGGTTTGAGGTATATTTTAGTATGACAAATCTAGTTCAGTCTAAAGATATAGTTCAAATAAAGACTAAGTACGTCATGTTATTTTTAAAATGACTATAATGCATTAATATTGCTTTTGAATGGACAAGATAGGAAGACGATTTTTTTATTACGTAATAATGTGCCGAAACCTATAAATTCTCACCAATAAAGCAATTAATTAATTCCTAAGGAACAAGCACAATACTTAGTGTCAATACTGTCAATGAATGACTAGCTAGACCTTCACATTTCCACCTGAATTACATTACATTCGTGACCGATTATTATTCATGACATAGTTTGCATTTGCAACACTTAAAGTTGCAAAAACGACATCACTAATGACCGTAATATCCATCTCAGTTTAAAATGTTTTGTAAGTTTAAACTGCAACTGTCTCTTATCAATACATAGTATAAAAAGTCGCTTCCCGCGCCTGTCTCTATGTATGCTTAAATCTTTAATACTATGATAACAATTTTGATGCGTTTTTTTTTTTATAGATTGATTCAAGAGGTTCATTAGTAAAATACATGCACAACATTGTAATATTTGGTTATTCGGTACGAAGTTCGCCGGGTCGACTAGTTGTTTATATTAGAAAGAAAGTGACAGATGCGGCGGTTAGGTATAAAACCGAGATGGATATTATGCGGGCCTAAGCAAACTAACAAATCAAGTTTAAGTAATTCAGTCACCTGTTCGTTGTAGTGTACGGCGCCTACTTTCGACATAATTATTATTCACATAATACGAAACAATAAATACTAATAAAACTGTTCTAAGGTATTTTCTGACACAAAATGATTAAATAATAAATATCCCATTAAAATAACTATTTTTAATAATCTTATACCACACCGGCAAAGTATCACAGAAATTAAAAGTTACCTAGCTAATCTATCTCGTCTTAGGGTCGCGCCGGCGCGGCGCCGCCGCACGCGCAGGGACATTTACAAACTAGATAAAACCTAGGTTATAAGTATTTTATAATTAGAAGCTTAAAACCTCTAAACTACGGGAATAAATCGTATTTATAAGTCAAATATTTTATCTTGAAGGTACACATTATTAAATTTGAATTGCTCTCCATTGTTTATAGGTAAGTATATCATAACATAAATTGAAAACAATCTAAGTACTCGCATTAACCTGTTCTAAATATTAATTAAATTCAAATGATAAAGTTATGTAATGAACAAACGAAATAATTTAATAATCGCAACTCCAAACTAACTTAAATCATGATAAAAGAAACGACATTTCAAAAGAATCAGCAAAATATTGTAAAAAAAAACAAACAAAAAAAAAATAGTTAATACAAAAAAGCATTGAAAAAGACGATGCGCAAGAAAATCACGTGACGTGAAAACTAATACAGAATCCTGTTGCTAAAGTGGAGGAAGCTAGCGATAACATTCAGGTCATTATCTCCCAAACCTACAATCATCGTAGACTGGGCAAGGCATATACCTACGTATAAAGAAAAATAAATCAAGCAGACGACCATCCCACACTTTTAAAACAAAATTCCATTTAAATAGATAAGCAATTAGATATTTGCATTACACAACCTAGCAAAGAGTATGTATAACAGATAGTTAATAGGTATAGATACCAAATCTTCACGTGATTTTAGTTGCTAAACGGCCTAATACAACCTGTACAAAGGCAGAGAGAGAGAGTTACTGCGAACCATTATCGACGTGTTCCCTCGCGTCGCCGTTGACGGCGGCGGCGGCGGCGGCGACGGCCGTGTAGGGCCAGCTGTACACAGACTGCAGCGGCACGTGCAGCAGCTCCACCAGGTATCTGTAGTTTGGTTCTGAGGACAATTATAAAACTTTTTTAGTAATAGGCTCAAAATCACCAAGGTTGCAAATTTCAAAATTGGTTTTATGATAAAATAAATTGCAAGCTTTAGTAACGACTCTAAAGAAAAACTAAATCATGGCCGGAATCAAGACCATGCTGTTTTGAAGACATTTAATTTTTTGAGATTGGCGCTAGTAACGCTAGTTTATACTGTTGCTAAACTTGTATATTTTAAAACTTTTTTAGGGCAGCGCTAGAAAGTTTATAATTTTCTTGTAATATGGCTCATAGTGAATATGTCATAGCAAACCATCATTTCAGGAACGTTTTTGTAATTTGATAAAATTTACAAAAAACAAATCAAAGTACGTAATTTAAGCTTTTTTTATATTATGGGTGTATTATGTATCTATATTAAATTATCAATAAATAAAATAATACATACAAAATCTTCTACAAGCAAAATACGTCAAAAAAATTAAGAAGTTGCTATTATCATGCATCTAATTTGTGATATTTCAAAATATTCAAAAATAATATAATCTAATTGACTTTACTGAAACAGAATGAAAGTTTTTTAATGCAATAAATTAAAGTGTTTATACAAAAAAGCTTAATTTATACGATTTTTTTTTAAATGTGTTAGTGTTCCCGGAATGACATAATGTTACCGAAATGATGATATTGATAACAAAAGATAAAGAAAGTTAAGAAATATTTAAATAAAAAATCGGATTTTTTAATTCTTTGTTTATTAATATTGCCGTATTGATTGCAAACTAATCAATTTTATAAAATAATTCAGTTTTAACGTTATAATTAATATTGGTTTCATATTAGCCCAAACCATACGGGATGTGCTTGGTGATCTAGATTATCACTGACTGTGTAGTTAACAAAAGCGTTGCGCATTAGAAAATTCCGGTTTCTCTTTCGAATTTTAGCAAAAGTCATAACTTTGTCTAAGAGAGCGCGTCTTTGTTTTTTAATACAATTAGATTTCTCAGTTTCTTAGGACACAAGTCGACTTGCATCATTGTTGGAAGAATCAATGACTTTTTTGCGAACTTCTTGCTTCAAAACAATTAAGGCTTGGCATCAGACTCTAAAATTGATATAGTATCTCTCCTTTAGTCTGGCCTTTAGATTTTACCATCTTCTTGGTCACGTGTACCATTCCGTATTTTGCTTAGTGCTTCCACTGATACGTACTGATACTGATACTGCAGGACCTCTTTTTTGAGTTTTTTGGAATTGCATCAGCATTTTCTTGCAATTGCTCAGTCAATACTTCGCTATATAGAAGTCGTTTACGAAGTTCTCCTGAAGTACGAGGTACCGGAATATCCTTTTATTAAAAGCATCACTTTCTTGATGGGACTTGGAACAGTTTTAATTTTATCATCTCTTCTTTGTAGCTTATTCTTTAAAGATTGTATTTTCAGCTTCATTATAACTATAGTTTCATCCTGTTTTTTTTAATTTTCGGTATGCTTTTGCCTTATCTTTCCGATTTTCTACCTACTTGTCTTCTTTTTGGATCTGGAGGTTCATCTTTCCAATCTCTTTTGCTACTCGCGTACGGTCATATCATTAATTTCCTTACTTTACTTTCTGGCTTTTCATTCTCATATTCCCTGTCCTTAGCCCGTTTAATTTCTTTCTTTTCTTCAGTCAATAAGATGACTAAAGATTTGCCTTTTCTCTTAGGCGCAAATTAGCTGCACTATCCTTTTTAAGCTTTAAATGTTTATTTATTTTTCATTTTTTTTTTCTTTATCAGGAGTTTTCATTACGCTTTAATTAAAAAAACAACGATATTGTAAGAAAAATGTTAATGGAGCGCCATTGAAAACGAAAATTATCATTCCGTAAACGTAACAGTCATTTCGGGAACGTGCCATCATGTCCAGGAATGTTCCCGAAATGACCGTTCACGAAATGACGATTTCAAGAATTCATGCGCTTTTTTCATTCGACGGCTATCTCAAATGCGATCTGACTTTGTCAATAGTAACATATTGTTGGTTACTTTGTTAATAAGATTCGTAAAAAAATAACCTAATCAATAATTACATTTAATAAACACGTTCACGAAATGACGGTCTATTTATGTACGCTCTATAGAATAATGAATTGAAACGTACTTGCCACTTAACATTTATTTATTTGACGAAAAATACACTGAAAGCCAGGTTAGGTATTATTTTCTTTATCAACTGACATTCCACACCGAATGGCTACCTTCTTTTGTTTATAGATGCGTTCACTGAAATGACTTGTGCGCTTCGGGACATTTTTCTTTTTACAATTTTATAATTATAATTAAATAATATTATATATACTATCCAAAACTTGATTTTGTATAAAATAATACAGTTAAATGAGTTTAGACGGATGTTCATTACCTTACATTTTTCATTATAATTTTGGACTTGTTGTTAAAGATCTGACATGAGGACGCGTTCCCGAACTGATTTTTTATGCATTTAAATTTATTTAATTTAAAATTTAACTAATTAATGAATTTTATTGTTCGAGGTACGCATAAAACAGCTCATTTAAAGTATTTTATGATTTATAATTTCCCAAAAAAGTAAAAATTTGATGTATAAAATTTCTTACAAAGCAAATTTTGCACCTTGGTGATTTTGAGCCAATAACTCAAATTAAAAAACCCCCAACCCAGTCAGACCCCTCATCAACTTAATTAGAACTAGAGCTAATCATCACCATAATCTTAAAAAGATCATGGTTGCCTTACTATATAATTTCAACATCATTGAAGTAACACTGTACCAAATTTCAAATCGATAGAACATATGGAAGGTAGTTAGATCTCCTCATCCACTATTTCAGAGCTGATCATCTTCAAACGGCAGATCAGGTCATGGTTACCTTACCATATACTTTCAATATCATTAAAGTAACACTGTACCAAATTTCAAATCGATAGGACAAATGGAAGGTAGTTAGATCCTCTCATCCATTATTCAAGGGCTGATCATCTTCAAACGGCTAATCAGGTCATGGTAACCTCACCATATACTTTCAAAATCATTGAAGAAACACGGTACCAAATTTCAAATCGATAGGACAAATTGAAGGTAGTTAGATCCTCTCATCCATTATTCAAGAGCTTATCGTCTTCAAACGGCTGATCAGGTCATGGTTACCTTACCATATACTTTCAATGTCATAGATGTAACATGGTACCAAATTTCAACTCGATCGGACATAAGGAAGCTAGTTAGATCCCCTCATCACCTAGAAAAGAGCTGATGATCTTCAAACCGCTGATCATATCTTCATCAGACATGGCTAAGAACACTCGGCCTGAAGTGATCTATGATACAAAAAAACTAAACGAAAATCGGTTCAGCCGTTTGGGCTCTACGATACCACATATCCACATCCATACCATGTTACATGTATGATATCATCAATACATAGTATAAAATAAAGTCGCTTCCCGCGTCTGTCCCTATGTATGCTTAAATCTTTAAAAGTACGCAACGGATTTTGATGCGGTTTTTTTAATAGATAGAGTCATTCAAGAGGAAGGTTTTTAAGTATAATACATGCTCATAATACTAATAGGTTGGGCGCTACGAAGTTCGCCGGGTCGACTAGTTAAACTATATTTTAAGGTAACCATGACCTGATCTGCCGTTTGAAGATGATCAGCTCTTAAATAATGGATGAGAGGATCTAACCCCTTACCATTTGTCCTATCAATTAAAAATTTGGTACAGTGTTACTTCAATGATATTGAAAGATATGTTAAGGTAACCATGATATGCTCTAGTTCTACTTAAGTTGATGAGGGGTCTGACTGGGTCGGGGGTTTTTAAATTTTTAAATTTGAGTTCTCAATTGACAAGGTTTCAAAAATGTAAAAAAAAAACTACTAAATCATTTGCACGTGTCTGCCTCTGGGGCTGATGATAACAGCCATCCTGTTTACACGTAAAATCGAAGAGGCAGACATCTAGGGTCCTGACTTTTGTAGTTATTAATTATTGAATTTATTTTTATGATAAAAAAAAATTATTTGCACGCTTGGCAGACGTGTATAGTTTAAATAAAAGCAATGAGAAGGACTTTGGAAAAATAGTCTGCCACCATGGTGGCCCTGTGTTTTCAATTGACAACGATTCAATAATGTAAAAAAAAAAGTATGCTAAATCATTTGCACGTGTCTGCCTCTGGGGCTGATGATCAGTTATCATGTAAATACACAAAATCGAAGAGGCAGACATTCAGGCCTCTGACTCTTTTAGATATCAATTTTTGAATTTATTTTAATAATTTAAAAAAATGTTATGTTTTGCACGTTTGGCAGACGTGTGTAGATCGAAGAAAGACAATAAGAAGGACCTTGGAAAAATAGGCTGCAATCATGGAGGCCCTGCGGTTTCAATTGACAACATTTAAAAAATGTAAAAATAAGAAAAACTATACTAAATCATTTGCACATTGTCTTCCTCTGGGGCTAATGATTATATAGTCAACCTGTAAACGTATGACGGAATTAAAACTATAAGTAATCCTATTTATCCGATGCAATACCCGCATTGCTTTGATTCCGTTAATTTCAAACAGTCATACAACTAAAAATCAGCGAGCAAAGTGTCTGCCAAATGGTTTTTTTATCCAGGGAGTCCAAATGAATTGAATGGTCACAATTAGAATCGTGAGCAAATTATTTAGTAGAGTTTTTTTTTACACTTTTGCACCTCCGTCCCATGAAAACGCAGAGCCCTAAGTTGTCTGCCTCTTCGATTTTCTTCAGTTTCAAGATTATTTTAACCATGAACCCCAAAGGCAGGCATGTGCAAATGATTTAGCATAGTTTTTTTTTTGACAAGTTCAATCCGCTGTAACGCGAAAACGCAGCGACCAATCAATATACCTATTTATAACTCTTCCGTTACTGACTGACTGACTGACAGACAACGCAGAGGCGAAACTACTGGGCGTAGCGGGCTGAAATTTTGCATGTAGGTTCTTTAGGGAGTGTAGGTGAGCAGTAAAAAACGATTTCCCAAAATTTCCCATGGGACCGGGAAAAATTTAGATTTTTGAGATTATGAGAAATCTGCGCGAGTGAAACCGCAGGGCAGGCTCTTCTAAGTACTTTCATATAATAAATTTTAAATGACTTCGCGTGTAAAAAACCGTTTCCTTCATTGTGATACTTACAACGTTATTGAAAGACAAGAGTTACATACTGTTTTTTTGTATAGGAGTGAAAAGGCCATAAATCAAGAACGTAGCTTCGGAAAGCCAGCGTCAAATTACAATATAAAAATTATAAAATCAATACCACTCCAGCTCCAACCAGACTTACCATTCTCAGGATTTATGTAACCCTTCCGAATTAAGAAGTCGAGCAGCACGGGCGCGCTGGTGGTCTTGAAGTGGGGCGAGAGCGCGCGGCGCACGCACTCGGCGGCCGGCAGCAGCTCGAACGTCTCCACCTCGCCGTCCGCGTTCTTGGGCAGGAAGTCCAGCGGCAGCTCCAGGTCGTACGTGTACTCCGTGTTTGGGAACAGACCGCGCTCGCTTTCGAAGAAGAAACTGGAACCAAACAATATTGTTAAGGTGGTAACTCACGGTATGGCACGAAATTCAATTTTTTTCGCGTTTTTTATTTATTCTGGCGAAAGTATTCATTTATAGTTACAAAACGCGAAAAATTTTGAATTTCGCGCCGCAGCGAGAGTTACCGCCTTAACTCTCGTAGCGTTGAAATGAAAAATAAAATTAGCCAAGTTATTTTATTTTTTCCACCTGCAAGAAAACTTGCGCGAGAAATGTTCGACAGTCTGAAAATAAAATTGGACATGTTATAAGTTATTTTAGTTCCAAATGTTGGTCTTACAAGTAGCACTTACTGTCATAACCACTTAACTGTCGAACATTTCTCATGCACGTTTTCTTGCAGGTTGAATATTTTTTAAAGCTTTTTGATTTCCTGGACTTACTGGTAGGCTGCGGCCAGAAAACAAAGGGTTATTAAGAGGTCAAGTAAAGCAACGAAAGAATCTCTAGAAAAACGCTGTCCCCCCTTTTGTTGTTAGCAGCAGTGGTTTAAGTTTTAAGGAGTTAAAGCAATTTATAATAAAGAAAACTTAGAAAGTAAAAATAATAGGAAGTTTTATTCTTGGGTAAACAACATGTCTCAATGGTTTTATAAAAGTCACTTTCTTAAATAGACACTGACACAGACAGGCAAGTTAAAACATAAAGAAAAACACTAAAGAGTATGATAATATACTCTAACACTCTCCCTTTTTAACTTGTCCCATTGCCGTGCAAAGACTGTGGAAGGTCGTTCGAGGTAGAGCTTTAGTTAGGATGTCTGCCACTTGAAAGGCTGTTCCAATTCTTACAACATCAATGGCACCTTCAGTAACTAACTCTCTTACATAGAAGTGTCGAATTCTAATGTGTTTGGTTCTCTTGTGAAATTCAGGATTATGAGCAAGTCGAACAGCTGCCTCATTATCCACCATTAGTATTGGCACTTCTGTAAATTTTGTAAGGTCTGTAAAAATCCTTGTTAGCCAAACTAGCTCGCGGCCTCCTTCACTTGCTGCGACTATCTCTGCTTCCGTAGTTGAGATTGCTACAGATGCCTGTCTTTGGCTTAACCAGGACACAGCTCCTCCAGCGTATCGGCAAATCACGCCTGTTGTAGAACGTCCTGTGGTTGTGTCTCCGCCGTGATCAGCGTCACTGAATCCTTCTAGTTTATTACTGCCACTAGCTTTGTAGAGGATTCCATGGGAGGTAGTGCCCTTGATGTAGCGCATGATACGCTTTACCATCAACCAATCTTGTTTAGATGGGTTTTCTAGCTTTCGGGACACAACGCCCACTGCGTATGCAATATCTGGTCTCGTTGCAACCATCAGGTAAGCGAGAGACCCAACTGCTTCTCTGTATGGAAAATTTTGGTCATCTTCTGTCCCAATTTCAAGAATTTCAGTAGGTTCTTTTATTATTGGAGTTGAGATTGGATTACAATTTTCCATGTGAAATCTTTCAAGCAACTTGTTTGCGTATGATTCTTGATTTACAAATATTGAACCATCTTTAAGTCGTTTGAGCTCAAGGCCCAGATAAAACGAGGCTGGTTTCGTTGTTATCTTTATTTTCTTGCTTAAGTCTTTAAGAAAATCAATAATTATTTGAGCATTTTTTGCTGCTACTAGTCCGTCATCAACATAAAGCGTAATAAGGACTTTGTCACCATTGGCCAAATTCTTCAGATAGAGGCAGGAGTCACCTTCGCATTGTCTGAATCCAAGGTCTGTCAGAATTTCGGAAAAACAAGAATTCCAACATCGAGGTGCTTGTTTTAGGCCGTATAGACTTCGATTGAGACGGCAGACTCTATTAGTGCCATCATTGAAACCATCTGGCTGTCGAACATAAATCTCTTCTGTCAGTTTTCCGTTTAAGAAGGCAGTAGTCACATCAAATTTAACTAACTCTAGCTTCTCTATTGCAGCTATGCTGAGTAGGGAACGGACTGTCGCAAGTCTTGCAACCGGGCTAAAAGTTTCATTATAGTCGATACCTTTTCTTTGTTTAAAGCCTTTTACGACTAATCTTGCTTTATACTTCTCAATGCTACCGTCAGGGTTTATCTTTGTTTTGAATACCCATTTGCATGGTAACGCTTTCTTGTTTGGGGGAAGATTTTCTACTTTCCAAACATCATGCTCTAACAAAGAATCCTACTCCTTTTGCATTGCATCTTGCCACTTTGCTCTATTGGAGCTTTCTACAGCTTCCTTGTACGTGGTTGGTGTTGTGATTGTCATCACATAGTCTTTAAACCATGCAGGTGGCTTGGTCGGTCTAGTTCTTAGTTGACGAAGTGGAGGTTCAGATCTTTCAATTACATCTGGAATAGTTTGATTGTTATCGAGTCCAGGGGCTAAAGGTTCCGATTCAATTTGATCAGGAACTCCTATATCAAACCACTCTTCAACAATATCTTCATCTATTACCTCTGGTACAGGTTGGTCTATAGCTTCTGTTACGTCTTGGTCTGTGACCTCAGGTTCACGTTGGTCTATAGCCTCTGTTTCGTCTTGATCTATTACCTCAGCTCCATTATTCAATTCAGTATCAGTTCCAGCTTGGTCTATGACTTTAGATCCATTGTTCAATTCAATATCAATTCCAGCTTGGTCAATGACATCAGCTCCATCGTTTAATTCAATATCAAACTCGTTCTCCCCGCCTGATTGAACAGGTCTTGGAACCTCTAGTTCCGTTATAGGATTCTCATTGAATATAACGTCTCTTGATCTGACTAGTTTATTTCCGCACCAAATGCGATAACCATCGGGGTCATATCCGATAAGGATACCTTTAATAGCTTTTTTATCGAGTTTCTTTCGCGTTTGTTTGGGAATATGTACATAACAGGTGCTTCCTATGATGCGAAGGTTTTTAATAGAAGGCTTGATGCCATGCCATACTTCGTAGGGAGTTTTGTCCTTGCATCTAGTAGGAGCTGTTCTGTTTAAAATATAAACCGCAGTATTGATTAGTTCCGCCCAAAGAGCTTGCGGTATCGGTTCATGAGCGTACATCATAGCTCTTGCGGTCTCTACTAAGGTTCTATTTTCTCTTTCGCTGCAGCCATTTTGTTCAGGTGTATATGGCATTGTGAGTCGTTGTGTGATGCCTTTTGAGTTAAGTATCTCTCTGACTTCTGCATTGTCAAACTCTTTGCCATTGTCACTGAGCAACGTTTGAACGACATATCCAGCCGCTTGGGCTTCAGCTAGGAAAATCTTGAGCTTAGATGCGACTTCTGACTTTTGTCTCATGAAGTAGACGAATCTGTATGCGGAAAAATCATCTTTAAATAAAACAAAATATTTATATCTGCTCATTGAATCTAGGAACGGTCCACAAACATCAGTAGAAATCAGGGTTCCTGGTTTATTTGCTCTTTCTCGTGTTCCGAATTTAAACCTGTGCATCTTGCCATTAATACATCCTTGACAGAGTTCTTGGTCAATCTTTAGGTCAATTCCTAATTCTCTCTTAACAAAAGCTTTTACATGTCTTTTGTTTTGGTGTCCCTGTCTCTCATGATACAGTTGTATCTGGTTTTGTGACGTTGTAACATTTACCTCTATCGGGTTCTCAGAAACAACATTATGTACTAAAAGTTTGTATAGGCCACCATTCTTTACTCTCTTACCAATGAGTAGTGTTCTTTCTTGATAATTGAGTGAACACGTCGTTGTATTTGAGGTGAATGTCGTACCTGGTAGGTGGTCATGAGCTGCTAGGGTTGAGAATAGGTTTTTCTGTAGATGTGGGACATAGAGTACATCTTTGAGAGTGACAGTTTCAATTTTTCCATTTATACTTGCATTCAAAAGTATAGTTCCTTTTCCGACAACAGGAACTCGTTGGCCATTTGCCGTAGTGACAGTGCAATTGTCTGCAATAAGATCGAATGTTTGAAAAATATCACTTCTTAGTGTAATATGACATGTGGCACCATTATCTACATACCAGTTCTGTCTATCGTTCATATCTTGGGGGGATGTAAAGAACGCACTTAATATAATATTGTGTGCCTTCTCTTTGGCATCGACAGCTTGAGGCTTCGGGGGACGTCCATCTCTTTTCCAAATGTAACATTGTTTTATGAGATGTCCTTGGTTCAAGCAATATTTGCAATATTTTATTTTTCTTTTTTCTGATTGAGAATTTTTGCTAGTCTCGGGTCTGACAGCAAGGGCTTCTGCTTTGCTTTCGCCATTTTTGGCTGCGAGTGCTCTTTCATACGCACACAGATGACTGGTCAAGTTTTCTACATTTCGCTCATTTTTGGGAATGAGAAGCCAGCTACTTTTGAATCCGAAGTATTCTTCTCCAAGAGTATTAAGTATTTTACAGATCAGAAGTAATTCAGGGAGCTCCTGTCTGTTGTCTTTTGATAACTCTTGGTTCAATTCTGCCCAAATATTCTTCAGCTTTGACAGGTGCGTAGACACATCGTCTTCCGTTACCTTTTGATAACTAAAGAAGCTCATGCACAGATTATATGATCGATCTTCGGATGTTCCATCGTAAAGCCGGTGTAGCTCTTGCCATACTTCACAAGCAGTGGTATACCTCATAACTTTTCTTAAGGATTCTTCATTCATGTTAGTAGTCATGATGAGAAGGGCGCTACTGTCTGTTTTGGCATATGCAGCCACATCAGCAGCATTGTCACCTTCTCCTCCAACGACTGCTACTGGTTTTTGCCATCTTCCTTCGACAATATCAATTGCTCGAGGAACACTCCTTAATAGAATGGAAACTTTATACTTCCAGCTAGGCCAGTTGGTCTTACCTTCAAGATTGCCAATATTTAGCTTCGAAGTTATATTTTGTGCAAAATCCATTTTTCTATTTGTTGCGGTACCATAACCTTTTGTTGTTAGCAGCAGTGGTATAAGTTTTAAGGAGTTAAAGCAATTTATAATAAAGAAAACTTAGAAAGTAAAAATAATAGGAAGTTTTATTCTTGGGTAAACAACATGTCTCAATGGTTTTATAAAAGTCACTTTCTTAAATAGACACTGACACAGACAGGCAAGTTAAAACATAAAGAAAAACACTAAAGAGTATGATAATATACTCTAACACCCTCGAACCGCACGCAACCATGCGACGGAGAGAGAGCTAATTTTTTGATGAAATTTACGTTTATTTAAAAACGTTTTTTTACTACCTTAATCTTAGCAAATCACAATGTTTTGGTGTCCATCGTTTCAGCCAGAGAACAAGGAAGATGCTCTCTCTCTCTCTAAATAGAAATCGCGAGTAGGCGGAGCCCGCGTGCCTATCATTAGCTCTGCAGTGCCTATACGTAGTTTTTGACAGATTTGATAAGCTCAGTTGCTTTATGCTTCTTGTAAACAAACCACCAGGAAAAATATGAAAAAAAACCCACTAAAATACCATATTGTGCTGTGTTGGAATGCAAAAATTAAAGTTGGGGACTTAAAAGTACTAATTATGCCGTATCATTACATCGGTAAGTAATATTTCACTGTATTTTTAAATAAATTTGAAATTATACATGAACAAGAAAACAAAACCATAAGTGAGAAAATGAAAACACCCTAATTACGGAGCAGTAAAATTGAATTTTCATTGAAGCCTGTGACTGTACCTTCTTACGTTCTTCTTTATCTATGGTATTAGACTCATGACTTTTTCTAGAACATTTTGACAACAGTATAATGGAAATCAGTTAGAGATTGCTCAACATGATGAAAATCTATCGATAATTTTCTATGATAAAAATCTATCGATAATAATAATTTTCAGTGAAAAAAAAAAGGTATTCGCTTCGACTTGAAAACTTCTACCTTTTTTCGGTTTAAAATGTGATTTACTTTAAAGTTAAATTCGTGAATACGAATGAAATTATATGAATCTTTCAACTTAGACTCTTGACTCTTAGACTCAACAGTGACGAAGATTTCTATGCGCATTATAACTTTTGCAGTACTGTAGGTATAATACAATTTTATAACTAAACACATTTTTATTTCTGAATCTCTATTTATGCGAAGCATAACTGTTGAATACAAAACGACATTGGAAATAAATAAAAATTAAACTGTACACTAAAATAAACTTTGTTCTATGAGCGACTGGTTTTTTCATATGATAATACCAATACATCGCCAATCACCAAGAAGGCCGTTTGCGTAGAATACACATAGATTTTCGTAAAAAAAAGTAATTGTTAACTGTAGCCATATGAAAGAAAGTTGTATATCGATAGGTTTTTCTCATCGACAAACTTTCTCCCGCAATATGTACATCCCTAGCTTAGTTTTTCATTTTTCGACGTAGCCACCTAGTGTTTAGTAGCGGTAGTACAAAAGCTGTAGTTCCATCTAGCGTCGAATAGTAAAACTAGGAACAATGTATGAGGATTTTAAAGCAAAGAGGATGTATAGCTTTCTACCATGTCTTTGGAAAAACCTAATTTCATTCTTTTATCAAATGTATGTCATCATTATCTTAAGTATTTCATAATTGTTATTTGATTTTGATCTTTGTTTATTGGTAAAAAAGGTTCATAGTCTACTTCAAAGTTTTGTGATGTAGATCTTTTCGGCTTTGTCGTTAATCACCAATGGTAGCTTGGATTTCATAGTGAGCGTTTGGTTTATATGTGTGAGTTTGGACACACTGGTTTCAGTACTAAAAGCTCATGATGCTATTTCTATTGTATTCTCTTGTTCTGTGGTTTCAGCATTAAATAATCTAGGTTTATACGTTTTCATATTTTTTTTAAAGGAGGTTAGTATAAACCTTGTTTTTATAGTGTTCGTGATACTAAATCTTCATGGCGATTGGAAAATAATTATCATTGAAAAAACTTTTCTCCTTTTGTATGGACTCGTTCGGGGTATACTGTCGTCTTAACAGGGTCATAACGTAGCCCCGTAACGCGATGCCTTATCTAGATAATTAAGTTAGATAGGTACAACATCATGCGTGACGCCTAAAACAAAGCTGTCAATTTAATTATATACCTACCTAGGTAAACACAGCAAAAGTACCTACTTTTGCTGTGTTAATTCAATAAAGACTACAATATTTGATATTTCGTTGTTTTTTACATTAATTTGCACACTGAAATAACTATTCATACATTCGGATCTCCACATGAAAATGTAAAGGCAAACTTACCTAACACAGCCGGCCGGCACCAGCTTCTTGACCAGCTCGCCAGCCACCGACGCCTCCTCGGCCGCCTCCTTGATGGTGGTCTCCAAGATGCCGTAGCCCACCGCCAGCCCCCCCGAAACAAAACAATCCCATTTACCTGAATACAAACAAATTGTTTTATAGTGACTAGCAGCTATCTCAGCGAACTTCGTACCGCCCTGCATTCTGAATTTTTGAGAATATTCTATAGCCTATGTCACCCGGGGATAGTGTTGTGTAGAAAATAATTTTTGATTGGTTCAGTAGTCTCTGAGAATATTCAATGCAAACAAACACACATTCAAATCTTTTTTCTTTATAATATTAGTATAGAAATTTAAAAGTTATCTCTGTCTGCTACATAAAAATGCTTGGTTACACCAACCTGGCCAAGTCTGCTTAGTAAAGCTGCGCTGTTGGAGCCAAATGCAGAGCCCTTTAGTAGGATGGTGCATGTACCCTGTCACACTGACACCATAGTTTCTGATGCCAAACAGACAGATTGCGCTTCTTTCAATTTCCATTAGGCTTTCTTCATTTAATGGAGTACTTACTTCATAACACTGAAATAAGAGTTTAAAGCAACTTCATTACTTAGTATAGCAAACAAGAACATTTTAAAATATCAAATGTAAAAATAAAATAAAAAAATTATCTCATGTGATATTTCAATACAGATGAATAATAACATAATATACAAGCACAATATGACAGATCATAGAAGATACCTCATCCCTCCAACCTTTCAGGGCACACAACTCATTCTCTTTCCTGAGAATCTGTAGCATATCTGCAATCTTGCTTGTGCGCTCTCTGTAGTCTCTAAAAGCTGGATTCAGCTCTACATACTTTCCAGTAATATTAAATATCTGAAAGTTTTTGAATATAGTATTTTGAAGTTAATAAGCATTAAAATATTACTGGTACGGCATATCAAAAGAGAGTTTACAAGGAAGGAAGTTTATACTCTACATGATCCAAGATACATATTTATCACTGCCAAAATAACTGGTCTTGTACAAGGCTGTGTGAACTTGGCACCCGAGATTGAGAAATTTTGTTATTATACCTTTATTCCCATAGATAAACGTTTGTAGTTGATTGTAGTAAAATTTTTTTTTTTTGTAGTTGGACAGAAAAAAAATTATAGCACTTTGAAAAAATCGCGTCCCCCCGATTTACGGAAACTCAAATTTTGTCTTCGATTCATGAAAAGAATCGTTAGTAGTTGATTGTAGTGAAAATCATTTCGTTTGTAGTTGAAAAAAAAAATTTTTTTTTGTGAACTTGGCACCCGACAAACTTTTTTTTTTTTTTTTTTTTTCGATTCTAATACCTTATAGGACGTAGTTGATTGTAGTGATTTTCTTTTCGTTTGTAGTATCTTAAAAAAAATAAAAAAAAAAGTTTTTCGTTTGAAGTAAAGTAAATTTTGTTTGTAGTGACGTTCAATTCGTTTGTAGTAACTTATTCTCGTTTGTAGTGAGCTTTAAATCATTTGTAGTAACTGTTTTTCGTTTGTAGTGACGTTAATTTCGTTTGTAGTAACTTATTTTCGTTTGTAGTTAGCTTTAAATCGTTTGTAGTAATTGATTTTCGTTTGTAGTGACGTTAATATCGTTTGTAGTAACTTACTTTCGTTTGAAGTGACGTTCAATTCGTTTGTAGTAACTTATTCTCGTTTGTAGTGAGCTTTAAATCATTTGTAGTAACTGTTTTTCGTTTGTAGTGACGTTAATTTCGTTTGTAGTAACTTATTTTCGTTTGTAGTTAGCTTTAAATCGTTTGTAGTAATTGATTTTCGTTTGTAGTGACGTTAATATCGTTTGTAGTAACTTACTTTCGTTTGTTGTGAGGTTAAATTCGTTTGTAGTAACTTATTTTCGTTTGTAGTGAGCTTTATATCGTTTGTAGTAACTTATTTTCGTTTGTAGTGACGTTAAATTCGTTTGTAGTAACTTATTTTCGTTTGTAGTGAGCTTTAAATCGCTTGTAGTTACTTACTTTCGTTTTTTCGTTTGTAGTGAAGATAATTTCGTTTGTCGTAACTGATTTTCGTTTGTAGTGACGTTAAATTCGTTTGTAGTAACTTACTTTCGTTTGTAGTGAGCTTTAAATCGTTTGAAGTAACTTATTTTCGTTAGTAGTGAGGTAAAATTCGTTTGTAGTAACTTATTTTCGTTTGTAGTGAGGTTAAATTCGTTTGTAGTAACTTATTTTCGTTTGTAGTGAGCTTTAAATCGTTTGTAGTAACTTACTTTCGTTTGTAGTGAGGTTAAATTCGTTTGTAGTAACTTATTTTCGTTTGTAGTGACGTTAAATTCGTTTGTAGTAACTTATTTTCGTTTGTAGTGAGGTAAAATTCGTTTGTAGTAACTTATTTTCGTTTGTAGTGAGCTTTAAATCGTTTGTAGTAACTTATTTTCGTTTGTAGTGAGGTTAAATTCGTTTGTAGTAACTTATTTTCGTTTGTAGTGAGCTTTAAATCGTTTGTAGTAACTTACTTTCGTTTGTAGTGACGTTAAATTCGTTTGTAGTAACTTACTTTCGTTTGTAGTGACGTTAATTTCGTTTGTAGTTACCCATTTTCGTTTGTAGTGAGCTTTAAATCGTTTGTAGTAACTTACTTTCGTTTGTTGTGAGGTTAAATTCGTTTGTAGTAACTTATTTTCGTTTGTAGTGACGTTAAATTCGTTTGTAGTAACTTATTTTCGTTTGTAGTGAGGTAAAATTCGTTTGTAGTAATTTATTTTTGTTTGTAGTGAGCTTTAAATCGTTTGTAGTAACTTACTTTCGTTTGTAGCGAGGTTAAATTCGTTTGTAGTAACTTATTTTCGTTTGTAGTGAGCTTTAAATCATTTGTAGTTACTTACTTTCGTTTGTAGTGAAGATAATTCCGTTTGTAGTAACTGATTTTCGTTTGTAGTGACGTTAAATTCGTTTGTATCTTACTTTCGTTTGTAGTGACGGTTAATACGTTTGTAGTAATTTATTTTCGTTTGTAGTGAGCTTTAAATCGTTTGTAGTAACTTATTTACGTTTGTAGTGAGGTTAAATTCGTTTGTAGTAATTTATTTTCGTTTGTAGTGAGGTAAAATTCGTTTGTAATAATTTATTTTTGTTTGTAGTGAGCTTTAAATCGTTTGTAGTAACTTACTTTCGTTTGTAGCGAGGTTAAATTCGTTTGTAGTAACTTATTTTCGTTTGTAGTGAGCTTTAAATCATTTGTAGTTACTTACTTTCGTTTGTAGTGAAGATAATTCCGTTTGTAGTAACTGATTTTCGTTTGTAGTGACGTTAAATTCGTTTGTATCTTACTTTCGTTTGTAGTGACGGTTAATACGTTTGTAGTAATTTATTTTCGTTTGTAGTGAGCTTTAAATCGTTTGTAGTAACTTATTTACGTTTGTAGTGAGGTTAAATTCGTTTGTAGTAACTTATTTTCGTTTGTAGTGAGCTTTAAATCGTTTGTAGTTACTTACTTTCGTTTGTAGTGACGTTAAATTCGTTTGTAGTGACGTTAATTTCGTTTGTAGTTACCTATTTTCGTTTGTAGTGAGCTTTAAATCGTTTGTAGTAACTTACTTTCGTTTGTAGTGAGGTTAAATTCGTTTGTAGTAACTTATTTTCGTTTGTAGTGAGCTTTAAATCGTTTGTAGTAACTTACTTTCGTTTGTAGTGAGGTTAAATTCGTCTGTAGTAACTTATTTTCGTTTGTAGTGAGCTTTAAATCGTTTGTAGTAACTTACTTTCGTTTGTAGTGAGGTTAAATTCGTTTGTAGTAACTTATTTTCGTTTGTAGTGAGCTTTAAATCGTTTGTAGTAACTTACTTTCGTTTGTAGTGAGGTTAAATTCGTTTGTAGTAACTTATTTTCGTTTGTAGTGACGTTAATTTCGTTTGTAGTTACCTATTTTCGTTTGTAGTGAGCTTTTAATCGTTTGTAGTAACTTACTTTCGTTTGTAGTGAGGTTAATTTCGTTTGTAGTTACCTATTTTCGTTTGTAGTGAGGTTAAATTCGTTTGTAGTAACTTATTTTCGTTTGTAGTGAGCTTTAAATCGTTTGTAGTAACTTACTTTCGTTTGTAGTGAGGTAAAATTCGTTTGTAGTAACTTATTTTCGTTTGTAGTGAGCTTTAAATCGTTTGTAGTAACTTACTTTCGTTTGTAGTGACGTTAAATTCGTTTGTAGTAACTTACTTTCGTTTGTAGTGACGTTAATATCGTTTGTAGTTACCTATTTTCGTTTGTAGTGAGCTTTAAATCGTTTGTAGTATCTTACTTTCGTTTCTAAAGAGGTTAAATTCGTTTGTAGTAACTTATTTTCGTTTGTAGTGAGCTTTAAATCGTTTGTAGTAACTTATTATCGTTTGTAGTGAGGACAAATTCGTTTGTAGTAACTTATTTTCGTTTGTAGTGAGCTTTAAGTCGTTTGTAGTAACTTACTTTCGTTTGTAGTAAGCTTTAAATCGTTTGAAGTAACTTACTTTCGTTTGTAGTGACGTTAATTTCGTTTGTAGTTACCTATTTTCGTTTGTAGTGAGCTTTAAATCGTTTGAAGTAACTTATTTTCGTTTGTAGTGACGTTAAATTCGTTTGTAGTAACTTATTTTCGTTTGTAGTGAGGTAAAATTCGTTTGTAGTAACTTATTTTCGTTTGTAGTGAGCTTTAAATCGTTTGTAGTAACTTATTTTCGTTTGTAATGAGGTTAAATTCGTTTGTAGTAACTTATTTTCGTTTGTAGTGAGCTTTAAATCGTTTGTAGTAACTTACTTTCGTTTGTAGTGACGTTAATTTCGTTTGTAGTTACCTATTTTCGTTTGTAGTGAGCTTTAAATCGTTTGTAGTAACTTACTTTCGTTTGTAGTGAAGATAATTTCGTTTGTAGTAACTGATTTTCGTTTGTAGTGACGTTAAATTCGTTTGAAGTAACTTACTTTCGTTTGTAGTGACGTTAATTTCGTTTGTAGTTACCTATTTTCGTTTGTAGTGAGCTTTAAATCGTTTGTAGTAACTTACTTTCGTTTGTAGTGAGGTTAATTTCGTTTGTAGTTACCTATTTTCGTTTGTAGTAACTTACTTTCGTTTGTAGTGAGGTTAAATTCGTTTGTAGTAACTTATTTTCGTTTGTAGTTAGCTTTAAATCGTTTGTAGTAACTTACTTTCATTTGTAGTGAAGATAATTTCGTTTGTAGTAACTGATTTTCGTTTGTAGTGACGTTAATTTCGTTTGTAGTTACCTATTTTCGTTTGTAGTGAGCTTTAAATCGTTTGTAGTAACTTACTTTCGTTTGTAGTGACGTTAATTTCGTTTGTAGTTACCTATTTTCGTTTGTAGTGAGCTTTAAATCGTTTGTAGTAACTTACTTTCGTTTGTAGTGAAGATAATTTCGTTTGTAGTAACTGATTTTCGTTTGTAGTGACGTTACATTCGTTTGAAGTAACTTACTTTCGTTTGTAGTGAGCTTTAAATCGTTTGTAGTAACTTACTTTCGTTTGTAGTGAGGTTAAATTCGTTTGTAGTAACTTATTTTCGTTTGTAGTTAGCTTTAAATCGTTTGTAGTAACTTACTTTTTACCTCACTACAAACGAAAATAAGTTACTACAAACAAATTTAACCTCACTACAAACGAAAGTAAGTTACTACAAACGATTTAAAGCTCACTACAAACGAAAATGGGTAACTACAAACGAAATTAACGTCAATACAAACGAAAGTAAGTTACTACAAACGAATTTAACGTCACTACAAACGAAAGTAAGTAAGTACAAACGATTTAAAGCTCACTACAAACGAAAATAAGTTACCACAAACGAATTTAACCTCACTACAAACTTTCGTTTGTAGTAACTTATTATCGTTTGTAGTGAGGTCAAATTCGTTTGTAGTAACTTATTTTCGTTTGTAGTGAGCTTTAAGTCGTTTGTAGTAACTTACTTTCGTTTGTAGTGAGGTTAAATTCGTTTGTGGTAACTTATTTTCGTTTGTAGTGAGCTTTAAATCGTTTGTACTTACTTACTTTCGTTTGTAGTGACGTTAAATTCGTTTGTAGTAACTTACTTTCGTTTGTAGTGACGTTAATTTCGTTTGTAGTTTCCCATTTTCGTTTGTAGTGAGCTTTAAATCGTTTGTAGTAACTTACTTTCGTTTGTAGTGAGGTTAAATTTGTTTGTAGTAACTTATTTTCGTTTGTAGTGACGTTAATATCGTTTGTAGTTACCTATTTTCGTTTGAATAGGTAACTACAAACGAAATTAACGTCACTACAAACGAATTTAACGTCACTACAAACGAAAGTAAGTAACTACAAACGATTTAAAGCTCACTACAAACGAAAATAAGTTACTACAAACGAATTTAACCTCACTACAAACGTAAATAAGTTACTACAAACGATTTAAAGCTCACTACAAACGAAAATAAATTACTACAAACGTATTAACCGTCACTACAAACGAAAGTAAGATACAAACGAATTTAACGTCACTACAAACGAAAATAAGTTACTACAAACGAATTTAACCTCGCTACAAACGAAAGTAAGTTACTACAAACGATTTAAAGCTCACTACAAACGAAAATAAATTACTACAAACGAATTTTACCTCACTACAAACGAAAATAAGTTACTACAAACGAATTTAACGTCACTACAAACGAAAATAAGTTACTACAAACGAATTTAACCTCACTACAAACGAAAGTAAGTTACTACAAAAGATTTAAAGCTCACTACAAACGAAAATGGGTAACTACAAACGAAATTAACGTCACTACAAACGAAAGTAAGTTACTACAAACGAATTTAACGTCACTACAAACGAAAGTAAGTTACTACAAACGATTTAAAGCTCACTACAAACGAAAATAAGTTACTACAAACGAATTTAACCTCACTACAAACGAAAATAAGTTACTACAAACGATTTAAAGCTCACTACAAACGAAAATAAGTTACTACAAACGAATTAAAGCTCACTACAAACGAAAATAAGTTACTACAAACGAATTTAACCTCACTACAAACGTAAATAAGTTACTACAAACGATTTAAAGCTCACTACAAACGAAAATAAATTACTACAAACGTATTAACCGTCACTACAAACGAAAGTAAGATACAAACGAATTTAACGTCACTACAAACGAAAATAAGTTACTACAAACGAATTTAACCTCGCTACAAACGAAAGTAAGTTACTACAAACGATTTAAAGCTCACTACAAACGAAAATAAATTACTACAAACGAATTTTACCTCACTACAAACGAAAATAAGTTACTACAAACGAATTTAACGTCACTACAAACGAAAATAAGTTACTACAAACGAATTTAACCTCACTACAAACGAAAGTAAGTTACTACAAAAGATTTAAAGCTCACTACAAACGAAAATGGGTAACGACAAACGAAATTAACGTCACTACAAACGAAAGTAAGTTACTACAAACGAATTTAACGTCACTACAAACGAAAGTAAGTTACTACAAACGATTTAAAGCTCACTACAAACGAAAATAAGTTACTACAAACGAATTTAACCTCACTACAAACGAAAATAAGTTACTACAAACGATTTAAAGCTCACTACAAACGAAAATAAGTTACTACAAACGAATTTTACCTCACTACAAACGAAAATAAGTTACTACAAACGAATTTAACGTCACTACAAACGAAAATAAGTTACTACAAACGAATTTAACCTCACTACAAACGAAAGTAAGTTACTACAAACGATTTAAAGCTCACTACAAACGAAAATAAGTTACTACAAACGAATTTAACCTCACTACAAACGAAAATAAGTTACTACAAACGAATTTTACCTCACTACTAACGAAAATAAGTTACTACAAACGATTTAAAGCTCACTACAAACGAAAGTAAGTTACTACAAACGAATTTAACGTCACTACAAACGAAAATCAGTTACGACAAACGAAATTATCTTCACTACAAACGAAAAAACGAAAGTAAGTAACTACAAACGATTTAAAGCTCACTACAAACGAAAATAAGTTACTACAAACGAATTTAACGTCACTACAAACGAAAATAAGTTACTACAAACGAAAATAAGTTACTACAAACGAATTTAACCTCACAACAAACGAAAGTAAGTTACTAACTGTTCGGGCCCATCACTAGCCGAACCAGTTTTTACCGCGACGCCCGCGCATCCCTAGACCCCGCGGCCATCTTTCACTTCCTTTAAAAATCACCTAATAACTAGACGTGTGCACTTTTTAATTTATATAATTCGGCCGCGAACAAGTTGTATTATTTTAATTATTTTTTATTGAACACGAGTATAAAATTGGAGTCAGATTGTTTTATTCATACAAAAGGGTTACCATCCCAAACATTGGTAACCACCGACGTGATCGCCAGCGCAGCTTCTTGTGGACGTGTCATTTTGTGGAGGCGACCATTGCCGCTTACTTCTGCCATTCACGCCAATAGCCGTTGACGAATACTTATCTACGCATCCCCTTGGAGAAAACCTTATTTTGGAGACAAGATCTCGGACGACGCAGCTGATTTACGTGGACGTAACAATCTGCGGAGCGACCCCTTGGACCCGCTTGTTCCCGCTATTTGCGCCCACCAGCCGTTGACGACCTTGGATCCCCCTGGAACGGAATTTTACTGGAGGAACTTCATCCGTTGCTTGAAGCCAGCCGGTCAGCATCAGCCATCGAGCAGCGCCGCAGCCAGAGCTTAGCAGGAAAGTGCCCTATCCCTTTTTTTCATCCGTCATCCTACCTTATTGCATTTTTTTTTCTTTACCTATTGCCTTTATTTGTCTATCTAGCTTTGCCACTCATCAAATTAGTGCGTCAAACAGCTAAATCTATTATTTTTACACATAAAAAAATCCTTTTTCTTGTTCGCGCAGCCAGCCATTTTGTTTTTTAAGCACACCTTTTTTATTTTTTTTTGCGTATTCTTTGCGCCATCTTTGCATATTTTTGCTATTTCTGCCAATCAACCATCTTACAAATTTATTTAAATCAATATTCATCATATCACATCTTAACCTTTCACTTATTTTTCTCACAAACCTTTAATTAATTCAATCTATATTTCAAGTTTAAGTAAATATTTTTAGAATACCTACGTAAATCCCAATTTAAATAATTATAAATACCTACATTCAACATTAAAGTTCTGTTAATTTCCATCTATTCCAGCCTTATCTATTTGCAACGCAAGCGCATTCCGAGCCTATTGTCTTCGCCGGCCGGGCCGCAGCTGACCTTATCTCGCTGGGTGTGTGGAGCATAACAACCTATTCTACGGGATTTCAGTTACGTAATTTACTTACTTTGCCTTCGTTTATTAGTTATTTTTATTAGATTGATTTAGTTTTGCATTGATATTGTTTGTTTTTCGTTGAATCAAAATGAGTCAGACAGGTGAACATACACCTAAAACTTCAACTGAAGGTCTGAAATTGAGTGTACCTCAGTTCAGTTGTTTAACGAGTTTAAAAGATCTCAATACAAAACGTAGCTCTGTAAAAGGTCGCATCACAAGGTACAGAAACTTTTTAAACAATATAATAGAATCTGAGCAGACTGATTTAAATCTGATCATGCTACAAGAAAAATTCGACAAGTTTAAAATTTTGTTTTCTAATTTTGACGACTTGCAATCTCAAATAGAAATATTAAACTCGACGAACTTGGATGCGGAAATTGACACTCGAGAGGACATGGAAACCGAATTTTCGTCACTTATTGCGAAAACAAAATTATATTTAGAAAAGATTAAATTAAATAAAGATAATTTTGAATCGGTCCATTCTGACAACAATGATTCTCAATGCAATCATTCTTGTCACGGCAACTCTGCGAGTTTCAAGTTACCCGTCATAAAGATCACAAACTTTGATGGATCTTATTTTAAATGGATTGAATTCAGAGATACCTTTACGTCACTCATTCATAGTAACACACAGATAAAAGCTATTCACAAATTTCATTATTTAAACTCTTACCTAGAAGGAGAGGCTTCTCGCGTCATTAGCAATTTGGAAGTAAGCACTGACAACTACAAGGAAGCTTGGCGTCTCCTCTGTGAGAGATACAACAACGAAAAACAACTTATTAAAAATCATTTAAATTCTTTATTGAATATTCAGCAAGTCAATCGTGACTCAGCCAAAGGGTTAAGATTTATTATCGACCATGTGTCAAAGAATTTAAGAGCATTGGATTCGCTGGGTGAACCAACGAAATCATGGGACACCCTGGTCATTCATTTGGTCTCAGCGAAGCTCGATAACAACAGTAATTTTAAATGGGAGGAATTTAAAAATAATTTAACGTTAAATCCTACTTTAAAAGATTTCTTTGATTTTCTCAGAAACAGGGCTGACATTCTTGAATCGGTTCAACATAATAGACCTGATCGTCAAGGCATCCATCATAACAATCAGCACTCAACTTCTTTTATTAAACCTGAAAAATCTCACGCCAAGTCGTTTCTAGTTTCAGCTGCAACTGGTTCTTCTGCCCCCGCGTGCGCTCTCTGCAACGGGAATCACCGGCTGTATGACTGCGCAACGTTTCTGTCTAAGCCCATCGAGGACAGGATCACTGAGGTAGTGCGGATGAGGCTGTGTCTTAATTGTTTACGTAAGGGGCACAACTCCAGCCAATGCAAGCTAAGTCCATGTCATATTTGTAAACGGCGACATAATACTTTATTACACAGAAATAGTATATCCTCTCAGGTTGCAAGTGCATCAAACATGCAAACTAATTTAAAATCCGCATCGGAAGATAGCAAAGTTGAGGAGGATGTTAGGAACGTCGTCAGTACGACATCGGTCAGCGCCAGTAATAGCGTGTTGCTTTCGACCGCTCTTGTTGATATTTACAACCCAGTCACAAAGAAGTCACTTACCATTAGAGCTTTATTAGATAGCGCGTGTCAATCTTCTTTGATCACCGAGAACTTGAAACAACAGTTGCAATTGGCTTCCCAGCCAACTCGGGTACAGATCGTAGGAGTAGGTGATGTACCTGTATTTAGTTCCACTGAACGTTGCATGGTTCAGATGAAATCCAAGCAAGGGAATTTTAAAATAGATTTTTCATGCATAGTCACACCTAAATTAACAGGGAATCTACCTAATAAATCAATTGATATTTCAACTATAAATTTACCTCCTAATATTAAATTGGCAGATCCTACTTTTAATAAGTCAGCACCGGTAGACATGATTATAGGTGCAGACATTTTTTGGGACTTGATAGAGTCCGAGAAGTTGTATCTGGGCCCCAACCAACCAGCGATGCGAAGGACAAAGTTAGGTTGGATTTTGGCAGGCTCTTTATTTACTCAAGATACTTCTTATACTAATTTTATTAATTGCAATCACTTAGCTGTAAATTCTGATGATAGCTACATTTCTAATGAAACATTAAATCGTAATTTAACGAAATTTTGGGAGTGTGAGGAAATTCCGGAACCCACTCACCCGCATTCAGAGCAGGAAATTTTGTGTGAGGAGCATTTTGTAAAAAATACTTACCGTAACGAGGAAGGCAGGTTCTGTGTGCGTTTACCCCTTCACTCGGAACCGGATTGTTTAGGTGATTCGTATAAATTAGCGAAGCGACAGTTTTTAGCGTTAGAACAAAGATTTAAAAAGAACCCGGATCTTAAGGAACAGTATTGCAAATTCATACAGGAATATTCCGATTTAGGCCATTTGTCCGAATCAGATGTTTTAATCCCAGATAAATATTATTTTATTCCACATCACGCTGTTCTCAAACCTACTAGTAAATCGACCAAATTAAGGGTGGTTTTTAATGGGAGCGCCAAAACCACTTCAGGTTACTCTATAAATGACCTTCAGATGACAGGACCACATATCCAGGATTTGTTATTCAACATTTTGCTTAGATTTCGACAGTACACCTACGTATTGAGTGGAGACGTCGAAAAAATGTACAGACAAGTTCAGGTGCAGGAACAGGATCGTAGTCTGCAGATGATTTTGTGGCGAAGTAACGAAAATGAACCCCTTAAATCATTACTTTTAGGAACTGTAACTTACGGTCTTTCTAGCTCAAGTTTTTTATCTACTCGCTGTCTGTGGCAACTCGGCGAGGAATGTAGTGATCCTAAAATTAAGGAAATTATTCAAAAGGACTTCCTTGTCGACGATCTGCTCACAGGTAGCGACAGTCAGGATGAATTGAGGTCCATAAAGGACAAGGTTGAACAAGCCCTATCCGCAGGTTGCTTTAAATTAAGAAAATATAGATCAAATTTAACTTCTATTTTATTAGATTCACAAAATGCTCAAGGCGACCTCACAATTAGTTCATCGTCGCATACGTTAGGTGTAGGTTGGAACCCTAGCGAAGATTTTATAAACTTTCCCAACAGTTATATAATAGAAAATAAAAACCCCACTAAGAGGTCAATACTCTCCGAATCTTGTAAGATTTTTGATCCGCTTGGCCTGTTAAGCTTACTTACTATAAAACCTAAAATATTAATTCAAAAATTGTGGATCGAAAAGCTAGATTGGGACGAACCAGTCCCATTTGAAATAAGTCAGTCGTGGCAATTATTCATTAGTAGCATGAGACACATAAAAACTTTAACAATTCCTAGGCACGCTCTATGTAAGGCCCCTCTCAACGTAGAATTGCATTGCTTTTGTGACGCATCGAAAGTAGCTCACGCCACTTGCATTTATATTAGGTCAGTTGATGAGCAGGGTGACGTCACAGTTCGTCTTCTTTGCGCCAAGGCAAGAGTGAACTCGGTAAAGCCCACCACGATTCCTCGCGCTGAGTTATGCGCGTGCGTGCTAGGAGCGCGACTTGCGGCCGCCGTGTGTCGCACTTTGCGATGTGTAATCTCTCGCAAGATATTTTGGACTGACTCATCCATCGCTTTGGCTTGGTTGGGTACGAGGTACGACAAGTTAAAAACGTTCGTAGCCAACAGGGTAGGTACTATACTGGAGCTGACTAATGGAAGTGATTGGCGTCACGTTCCCTCAGCCTCAAACCCTGCCGACCTCGCTTCTCGCGGTGCAGATGCGTATACAATTAACGATTTTGATATTTGGTGGACAGGACCTAATTTTCTTCGTGAATCAGAAGATTCATGGCCAACTTCTAATTTAGGTTATTCAGAACAATTACCAGAAGTAAAAATAAACGCTACACTTTGTAGCGAAAATAAGCAAAGCATTATAGACTTCGAGCGCTTTTCTAAATTTAGTCGTATACAGCGTTCATTTGCCTTTGTACTTAGATTTATAAATAATTGTAGGAATTCCAAAAATAAAACTGTAGGCACTTTGCAGCCTGAGGAGCTATCCTTATCTTTTAAAACGTTAGTTAAAATAGCTCAAGAAGAAACTTTTCAAACAGAATTAACTCTTTTAAGGAGTAAAAAGTCTCTCAATTCGACAAATAGTTTAATTTCACTCAGTCCCTTTTTGGACCAAGCAAACACCTTACGTGTAGGCGGACGTTTAGAGCAGTCTTGCTATTCATTTGATAAACGCCACCCCTTATTATTGCATGCTAGACACAGACTCACCAAACTATTATTTCAGCACGAGCACTTGCGTCTCCTCCATGCTGGACCGCAGTTGCTTTTGTCCTCAATACGAGAATCGGTGTGGCCTATCGCTGGCAGAGACCTTGCGCGGACAACAGCTAGGCAATGTGTCGTGTGCAGAAGAACCAGTGGCAAGACGCTAACTCCTATGATGGGTGCACTGCCGAAGCAGCGTGTCAACCCTGACTACCCTTTTATAGCCACTGGTTGTGATTTTGCTGGCCCATTTTACATTACAGACCGGAAGGGTAGAGGCTGTAAAATAACTAAATGTTATCTTTGTTTATTTGTATGTCTTAGATTTAAATGTTTACACTTAGAAGCAGTGAGCGAACTTACAAAAGACGCTTTTATTTTGTCACTGCGTCGTTTTATCTCTCGCAGAGGGAAGCCAGCAGAGATTTGGTGCGACAACGGTCGCAACTTTGTTGCTGCTTCCAAAGAAATAGGCGATTTTCTAAATTCATCCTCTGATGACATAATTAATTTTTCTGTTAACGAAGGCATAGTTTTTAAATTTTCACCGCCATTCGCTCCACATCACGGCGGGATTTGGGAAGCAGGGGTCAAGTCAGCAAAGTTCCATTTAAAAAGGATTTTGGGTAATTCGCACTTGACGTTTGAAGAGTTGGCAACTCTATTTAGTCAGATTGAGGCAGTCCTCAACTCTAGACCTTTATGTCCCCTTTCCTCATCCCCCAACGATTTTCATCCCTTGACTCCTGGGCACTTTCTAATAGGAAGGCCGCTCACATCGCTGCCTTCGCCAGACCTACAGAACGCGAACCTGACCAGATTGGATCGTTTCCAGCGGTTGGAGCTCTTACGCCAGCAGTTTTGGAATCGCTGGCAGATTGAATATGTGACAGAGCTCCAGCAGAGGCACAAATGGCGTGTTCCAGATCGACAGCTACATGTTGGAGACCTGGTACTTTTGAAAGAAGAGAACATCCCACCTATGCATTGGAAATTAGGGCGAATAGCATGTACGTTCCCAGGAAAAGACGGAGTAGCCCGAGTAGCTGATGTAAAAACTACAGCGGGCACTTATCGGCGCGGTATCAAGTACCTGTGTCCATTGCTCGAGCCTGAGCACCATGATGACATACCATTGGAACCAGATGATTCCAAGGCCCCGGAGGATGTTCGGGCCCATCACTAGCCGAACCAGTTTTTACCGCGACGCCCGCGCATCCCTAGACCCCGCGGCCATCTTTCACTTCCTTTAAAAATCACCTAATAACTAGACGTGTGCACTTTTTAATTTATATAATTCGGCCGCGAACAAGTTGTATTATTTTAATTATTTTTTATTGAACACGAGTATAAAATTGGAGTCAGATTGTTTTATTCATACAAAAGGGTTACCATCCCAAACACTAACAAACGATATTAACGTCACTACAAACGAAAATCAATTACTACAAACGATTTAAAGCTAACTACAAACGAAAATAAGTTACTACAAACGAAATTAACGTCACTACAAACGAAAAACAGTTACTACAAATGATTTAAAGCTCACTACAAACGAGAATAAGTTACTACAAACGAATTGAACGTCACTACAAACGAAAGTAAGTTACTACAAACGATATTAACGTCACTACAAACGAAAATCAATTACTACAAACGATTTAAAGCTAACTACAAACGAAAATAAGTTACTACAAACGAAATTAACGTCACTACAAACGAAAAACAGTTACTACAAATGATTTAAAGCTCACTACAAACGAGAATAAGTTACTACAAACGAATTGAACGTCACTACAAACAAAATTTACTTTACTTCAAACGAAAAACTTTTTTTTTTATTTTTTTTAAGATACTACAAACGAAAAGAAAATCACTACAATCAACTACGTCCTATAAGGTATTAGAATCGAAAAAAAAAAAAAAAAAAAAAGTTTGTCGGGTGCCAAGTTCACAAAAAAAAATTTTTTTTTTCAACTACAAACGAAATGATTTTCACTACAATCAACTACTAACGATTCTTTTCATGAATCGAAGACAAAATTTGAGTTTCCGTAAATCGGGGGGACGCGATTTTTTCAAAGTGCTATAATTTTTTTTCTGTCCAACTACAAAAAAAAAAAATTTTACTACAATCAACTACAAACGTTTATCTATGGGAATAAAGGTATAATAACAAAATTTCTCAATCTCGGGTGCCAAGTTCACATAGCCCTTGTACAACATTCATTCAGTGTACTCCTGCAGCTTTTACTTTGTTGTTTAAACCTTATAGGGGGTCTGCCTACCCCTTGTCTGGCAGTGTGAAGTTGCCACTTGACAACTTTTCCACCCCAGTGACCATCTCTTCATCAAGCCTTGCCCATTGCCACTTAATTTTATTTTTTATTGCATTTATAGCAATACACTCTTAAACTTAAGAAATAACAAAAAGAAAACTTCATTATACCTACAAAAATAATTTGATAAAATTGTGTGTTGTGTAAAAACTTTTAAATTACCAAAGTAAAGAAGATTCTCATAGGAATAAAAATAAATTGTAATAGTGTGTAAATAAATATTACTACATTACGTACCTCAGGAAATTTTTGAAAATGTTTCAAAACATCAGGCCTGATGAGACCAACTTGATGGCCAGCCACAATGAAGGGTTTACATATACCTTGGTGTAGACCTTGTAGAAAAAGAAAGAACATTGTATTATTTACAATAAATCAATAAAAGCTCAAGATCACTGCTAAGGGTAAAATTTATGGCAAATCAATACATAATATAAAACAAAGTTGCTTCCTGCTTAATCTTTAAAACTATGCAACAGATTTTGGTGCGTTTATTTATTAGGTAGAGTGATTCAAGAGGAAGATTCATATGTATAATACATGCACAACATAGTAACAGGTTTGGCGGTGCAAAGTTTGCCAGGGCAACTAGTAATATACATAAACGCATAAACTTTAACCTTTTTCATTACTTTTTTTTTTTTCTATCCTACAAAAATCAGATGCTGCAAGAATTTTGTTCAAACTTAATTTGCACCGGCAGTTAGTTTAAAAAAATGTACTCCCAGAATCCTACCCAGCATGACTGTGCCAGGCAGGGTTTTGGGGGTACAAGTCGGTGCCAATGTATGTTTCACATCTTTAGTATGTAGGTAGGTACTATCGTTTCGTCGTTTTATTTTCTTCAACTCTCCTTCATACTAGAGCCACATTGACCAAAGCTGGCTACACCCGCGGTATGTGCCTACCCAGAAACCTTAAACTAGGATGAACTATGTTTCAAACACATGCCTGTTAAATAGAAGCAGTTAAATTTCCTTGCTAACTGCAATATATCAGATATATTGTTTTGTATCGAAGTCATCCCCTTCATTTTGATATATTTCTGTGACTCGCACAAAATCTCGTGGACAATTTATACAGCGACTGCAACAACAGTATATTGTAAAAATTACAACACACCCCAAAGCCACAGCAAAGCCCTAAACACAGCACATAGCACAGCGATGACTCCATCACAGACCACAGACCAACTAGAGATACTACGCTAAGGTATGATATGACCAGTGTTGCCAATGGCTATTTACCAGATTCCCCAAGATCACTGGTCAAATTCCCCAAATTTGGGGAGAAAAATATCGTGATTCCCCACAAAATCCCCTCACCATAGATAGTGAACTATTTACGAAATAGCTTAAAAAATCAACCATTTATTAATGACAAACACTTGAAAAATCGCAATATCACTTAAAAAAATCATCCGGTATATTATAATCCTCCTCCGGTTTTCTCTTATATTCAGGCCTAAATGTAAAAACTAGGTTAAATATTATGGAAAAATTGATGGAGTGTAAATTTAACATAATCGAACAAAAACTTTTCTACTTAAAATAACCAAATATGTACATATTATGTACATTATCAACGACTGGGAATAACCAACTGACTGATTGTAAGGTGGGGTGATACATTTTCCTTATTGTATTTCGTTATTATTCAGTAATTGAAACGTAAAGGTCAATAATCACTTCTCTAAAGATAAGTTTTAGCTTTTTTACCATTAAAATAAATATAGGCAGTAATTTATATTAATTGATCATGGATGTTTTGGTTGTAAGTTTGTTTTGAATTGGTTATATGCTAAATTCCCCGCATATTCCCCACACAGAGCCTCTCCCCACAAATTCCCCAATCGCTTTGGGATTCCCCGCAGTTTGGGGAATTCCCCACACATTGGCAACGCTGGATATGACTTATGACTCCATTTCGATTTAGCAACACAAAGGGATGCTCTATGTTCATCGATGTTCGATGATCATCGATCTTAAGAGTCAAGACATCGATGTTTTAACATCGATGTTGCGTAATATTAAACATCGAAACATTGAATGTTGCATCGTAACATCGATTTTACAAATACTGAAGTCGGACCCCTAAGAAATCAATTTCTCAAAGTTACGATCAACAACCCTCAACATTATCTGTAATCTATAAAATAAATGCATACAGATTATTTTATCAATTTCTGAAAGCAAAGAAACATGAAAAAAATATATTTGCTAACCCTTCTCACAATGTCTGTAAAAAACATCGATGTTACTTAACATCGATGTTTTGGCTTCGATGATCACCGAACATCGATGAGGCTCGCTCGAACATCGAGCATCCCTAGCCTAGCAACACAACACAACACAACCACAGACTAATAATAGGATTATGAACAAACAAACACAACAAACAACACAATAGGGATGAATGCTCGATGATCAGATCATCGATAATCAGTGAGTTGTAATGGGGTTGTAAACGGAAAACTTTTTGTAGATGACGCTTGATCGACCCGGGGCCCGGTCCCAAAAAGAGAAAGACTCGCGATAGCAGAGAGAAGGTAAATCACTACGTTTTACGCGATTAGAGGTGGTCGTTATTTACAATCGCATTTAAAAACACTCGTTATTTCATGGCAACGAATCGCATTGCTATTCACAACGAATGTAAAATGCGATCGCATTTTCGTTGCCGTCGGCAACGATCGCGTTCTCGTTGCCCGGCAACGATCGCGTTCTCGTTGCCGTCGGCAACGATCTCATTCTCGTTGCCGTCAGCAACGAAAACGCGATCGCATGTGACAGCTTGTCATTAGCAAAGCAACGAAACGCATTGAAGCATTGCGATCTCACTCATCGAATTAATATGAAATGTACTAAAAATACATTTTGCTGAAAAAAATTTGTATAAGTTTTTGAAATATCGATAATTGCTGCACTTCGATAAAAATATCCATATTAACATTGATATTAGAGCAAACTTGCATGTCTAGTTACATCCTGCGTTTTCGTTGTCAATCGCATTTTCGTTGCCGATCGCATTCTCGTTGCCGATCGCATTCTCGTTGCCGATCGCATTCTCGTTGCCGATCGCATTCTCGTTGCCGATCGCATTCTCGTTGCCGATCGCATTTTCGTTGCCGTTGCATGATATGCGATCCGGCAACGAAAATGCGATCGCAGTTTAAAATCGCAGTTGTTTGAAAATAGCATAACAGCGATCGCATGCGATTGAAAAATAACAGTTATTCTCACCTCTATACGCGATAGGTCTACAATTCGTATGAATGTATTTCACGGGAATAGGGAACTCAACGTATCTCTAGTTGGTCTGTGAACTCAACCATAAAATTACATAAACACTATATAAGTAAATACTACAGGACAACGATGGCGCAATCTAGAAATAACAACGCCATCTATCAGCCTAAAATGTGTTAAACATGCTGCCCGCCAAGAACTCCGTTCTTTAAATAATATAAATGTTGTCTCAACCTAATTTAACATTTACACTCAATATAACTGCTGTGGGCAACAATATTCCTAGTCGTATGTTATCTTATCTTCATTATCAGAATATTTTTGAACATAACTTTCATCAACATTAAATCACAAATAAATAAACTAAACGTGAGGAAATAAACCAATTGTTTTCTTGCAACAAAATAAGTATCTAAACGAGGTTGTCTTTACGCAAGTGTCTTAACACTGCGCTGTCACATAACAACACACCTTTCTTTATCGTGAACAGGATGTAACTCTGTTATCCGATCTTTGGTTTTGTGTATTTTCTTTCCTTGCCATTTGTAACTCTGCTGTATCGTATACAAGAACTTCTTCGACCATCTCTGCCAGAAGTGCTGTGGTATTGTTTGCTCATCATGTTTTCGTTCAGGAAATGTGAGTGTATCTTCTGCTTGTATTTCATCGTGCAATCTCAGCAAACCAACATCTTCTTCAAGGTAAGGTGAAAGCGTAAGTATTTTACTTCTCTTTTTAACTTTCTTTTTGTGTTTTGTTTTTCAGATCATTTATTTCTTCATCTAGTTCTTTTCCTTGTACTAATTTGTTAATATTGTATTGTGTTTCTTTCATTTCATTTTTTGTAAATAAGTTGTATTACTAATTCTGTTTTTACTTTCCAGGTTCAGAAATCTTCTGCAGTAGGTAAGTACTCTTATCATCTTTGTAAGACTTGAAAATCCTTCCCAAACCTTGTCTTCCACTTCATCTATTTTATTTGTATTCTGTCTATTTATTTGTGTTTGTTTTCTAATCTCCTCTTTTGTTTCAGGTATCATCATCTGTTTTGGTGCTTGCTTCAAATTGGACAACCAAGTTGGACCCTTCCACCACGCTTGATTGTTTGTCAATGTCGACGGTATCTCTCCACGCGTTGCAAGATCTGCTGAATTATTCATTCTAGTCGACGGTTTCGACGTGTCTTTTTCTTCGCATATCGCTTGTGGATTCTCTTCCGCTAAAGTCATAATTTGTTCTAACTCTATGTTTTCTTGTTTTAGATTCTCATTTTCCTTGAAATCTCTTTCAGTTTGTATATATCTGTTGTTTGCCTTCTCTTTTGTTTCTCCAGTTTCTGCTGTTGGTGCTTCACATCCTTCTTTAAATGGTAAGTTGTATTTGTTGTTTTCTGTTTTGGTTGTAGTCTGTTTGTTTATACTCTCACACCTGTTTTCTTCCTCTGACAACTTCGTGTCTGATGTGAAAGTCTTATTTTCTATTTCCTAAAACTTCTTATGTAATTTCTCTTCTTCTACACATAAATGCATGCTAATAATATTTTTGATTTTTGCAGGTTTGTTGCTGTTTGTATCTTCTGACAGAATCCAGCCCAGGTGTGTTTTCTGCACTATTATGCCTGAGGGACTCTTCATCAAGCCAGTGTCAATAATCTGACAGTAAACTTCCGCACCTAGCAGGACATCAATGTTACTCGGCGTGTTGTATCCTTGATCTGCTAGTGTATTTGTCTCTATTTGCGAAAAGTTTGCCTTTTTGATGTGTTTTGATGGTAAGTAATTTGTTATTGTTTTCAATACGTACGCTTGTATTCGTATCTTATACTCTGGCTGTACTCTCGACTCTACCTCCAATTCTACCATGTATTTAGTGCGCAACGTATTTCTTGTTTTCAGCCCAGACACCACTCCGTTGTATTTTATTCTTTTCAATCCCGAAGATTGAACCAACCTCTCTGTGACGAACGATGTCTGAGAACCCTGATCAATGAGCGCACGGTAAACCTGTTTTTCATTCTTCTTGCTGTTGATGTTCACCAATGCTGTAGGTAATAGTACTTGAACAGGTTGTTTTATGAAATGTGTTTTAATTTCGTTTGTCTCCTCTCCACTGGTAACATTCTCTGCTGTTGTTTTAGTGCCTTTAGGATGCAGCAAATAATGGTGTCTTCTCTTACAAATTCTACAACAGGAGTTCCTCATGCATTTGTTTGGAGAGTGGTTTGGTATCAAACAGTTGAAGCACAAACCATTGTTTTGTACAAAGTTGTATCTTTCGTTGAAACTTTCGACTGCTGATGCTGTTTCGACGTGAAACAGCAGAAAACGGTTCGAAGGACCATGATCCACCCAGGGCCCGGTCCCAAAAAGAGAAAGACTCGCGATAGGTCTACAATTCGTATGAATGTATTTTACGGCAATAGGGAACTCAACGATAAAATTACATAAACACTATATAAGTAAATACTACAGGACAACGATGGCGCAATCTAGAAATAACAACGCCATCTATCGGCCTATTTTATAAAACTATCAAATGTGTTAAACAACGCTCTATATGTTAGACCCATAACAAACAAGTGAAATACAATAAAAAAGCAATTTTTTGTGTTTTTCGACTTAATTTTTACACTGTATTGTATTGTATCGTATGAAACGTAGAAGAAAACATAGTTTCAAGAAGAAATTAATGAATGAGAAGGCTTTATAAGTGGCAAAAACGCGAACTTTATGAGCAGGTAAACAATGGGTTAACTTAAGTTTATGTTAGCTAGGACTATTTGCTTGTCATTATCTCAAGTTCACATTTAATTACTAGGGTGTATGGACACAAATTCATACGAATAAACCATTTTAAATGACTTCTGCAAGTAAAACAAAATATAACCTAAAAACAATCAAAGGTCATCTCAAGATGGGTCAGAAACCCGGTGCAAGGACTGCAGACTCACTAAACAGCGATAAGATATATAATTAGGAACAAACCTGTAGTAAAACTAATAGGTAAGTACTTCGGTAGTTGAAATCTTCAAAATGTCGAGAACATAACCTCGATCCGTTCGGTTGCTTTGAAGTTCTTTTACCTCATAGCTTCCTAGCCGGGAATTGTAAGGGAACATAAGATTTTAATTTTCCTTACATCCGAAAGCTACATAGTGAGTTCTTTTGATAAATAATTGGACTACAAATGCAAATCACATACAAAACTTTGTTTCTTATGGGTCGACCGTACAAACGACACTAGCGCGATAAATTGGCAGTTTTCTTCCCCATTACTATAGCGGCGGCTTTCTTACTCTGAGTTACTACGTATAGAGACGCTCGCTTTAACAAAAATCGTGTCCGCCTTTTGTCCCTCCCTCTTTCTCTCGCGTCTCATAGATTATGATAGTGCAGAAGGATTATGATAGTGCAGAAGTACACAGCTCAAACACAGCTATTAAACCTACGAAACTTAATTTGATTTATTGCATTATTATGACTTAAGTAAAAGAAAATTAATTATTTTGTAATTAAAATAAAATTTGTTCAAAAATGAAATTAGTCAAAAATTAATTAAGTAAAATGAAAATCCATAAAATTTATTTAGCTTTACTTTTATATAACTAAAATAAAACATAAAGTTAGATTCTGACGCTCAGACGAAGTCAGATAAAAGAGGAAGTCACAGCCAACAATAAATACCTACGTGTCTTATCTGTACGTTTTACTCTCTGTATTTTCTTACAAAATGGCGGAGCCGTGGAATACACTAGAAAATAATGTAAAAAACTAGTTTTCATTTATGTTTTGGATACTTACCGATGCTAAATCACACCGGTGTCTTTTTTTTACTCCAGTGGAGTGATTTGTGCATCCTTTCATTATGCAAGACAGCATTTTCTCATTTTTAGTTTTTAGGCGCGAAAGCGGGTGAACACCTCGAGCGTAGGCAAGCGAATAAACGCGTTGGAGCTAATTAGCTCCAACGCGTTATATATATATCAAACATCCATCGTACGTAGTCTAGGAGGGCGTAACAGATTTTTCTATGGTCTCGTGCGCCCTCGACTGTATTACCACAGAGCAAGAGCTATTTTGCAATAAAGAAAAACAAACCTCACTGATAATAATTGGCATCAGGGTTGCCAACCTAAAAAAAAATTCCTCGTTCATAAGCAACCAAAAACCTCGTATTTTTCAAACCTCGTACATTAAGCAAACTTGCGGTTTTTTGGCAAAAAAAAGTCTTACTTGGCTTATAAAAATTAAAAAAAAAAACGAACAAACAAACAATGAACAACTTAAAAATAAGCAAATGTGGAAAGGGCAACGCTGACCTTCGCCAAATGCGGCTAGTGTTTGCTGTATTCTTACAAATTCTAATACATGCACTAGTTTACTATTACGACTAACGGTTGCGCGAAATATTTTTATGGTCTTATATTTATTACTAGAGACTGCCCCGCGGTATTTCCCGCGCAGATTTCTCATAAACACAAAAATCCCGTTTTTCCCCGTTCCCGTGGGAATTTCAGGAAATCCTTTGTTAGTGCTCACCTACACTCCCTAAGGAACCTACATGCCAAATTTCAGCTTTGTACGCCCAGTAGTTTCGGCTCTGCGTTGTCTGTCAGTCAGTCAGTCTGTCAGTCAGTAACGGAAGAGTTTTATATATATTGATTAAATTCCTTGGCATTACCATGTACTGTTATAAATTTATATATATAAGATTAGGTACTGTTACAATTAAATGCTACTTGTAATGAAAAGTCATGCATGCTACTTCCCCTCTTGTGAGGTTGATAGTGTTCTCGTACATACCTCGTCCGGAAGGTCCAAACCAAAATCTCGTATTTGTACGAGGAACCTCGTATTAATTCTCGTTGCCGCCGGCAACGATCTCGTTCTCGTTGCCGTCAGCAACGAAAACGCGATCGCATGTGACAGCTTGTCATTAGCAAAGCAACGAAACGCATTGAAGCATTGCGATCTCACTCCTATCGAATTAATATGAAATGTACTAAAAATACATTT